>JAGPOW010003310.1:4457933-4499762 GCA_030014935.1 Caiman crocodilus
CTAGCACTTCATTACTGTGGGATGGTAATGAGTTAATGCAGGAAAGGAGAGTCTAGAAGGCAGCATTTCATTTACAAGCTTTCAGATCACCTACCCTACTCTGACTCTGAGACTCCTGCCTCAACAGCCCAGGGGACAGGGAAACACAAATAATGCACCCAAGACCACAAGCATCCCAAGCACTCTTCCTGCTCTTCTTGACCCTTCCAGATGAAAGAAGCCATCTCTGCTAGTACACAGTGGCCGTGTCTACATGAGACGCTGGGTGCACAGTAGCCTGTTACTACTGCTCTGTAGCATGGCATAAAGCATGATGTATTGCTACTAAGCAGTAGTAATGAATTACTGTGTAGTCAGCATCACCCAAAAGCTGTTTGGTGACACTACTGAGCAGTATCTCCAGTTACTTACTGTGCTTACCGTGCAGTCATTTAGTACTTCTGCCTCAAACAGGAGAGACTCAATAGGCTGCTTTGGCTACCTTCAGTAGGCAAAGAGCATTCTCTGTATCACATCATCACATGGTCCACCTCCACAGCCACTGGGTCACCAACACCTTGCTATTGTTTACCCTTTGTAACAATAGGCCAAAGCTCCTGTTACTTTAATAGGGGAAAGCAACAAGATAAATCTGCATTCCAAAGGGGCCACTGAGCTATTGAGTAAGCAGGACAGCTGTGCAAGGTCCAGCAGAGGAGCAGGAAGCTCACAGAGTTAAAGGGGGACACCCAGGCAGTAAGACAGCTAAGAGGGGCCACGTGACCAGAAATAAGTAGCGCTCATAAACTCAACCCTGAGCCAGGATAGGTGGTCTGGTCTTGATCCCCTGAAGGAGAGGAGCAATTGCCAGCAGGGAAGCTGAAACCTAGAGTGGGGTTTGCAGTGAATAGAGCCTGGTGGATTTAGGTTGGGATACAAGATTATGTTAAAGATTGGTGTGTTGATATTTGTATTTAAGTTTGACCAGAGGGCTGGATTGTGGCTGTAGGGAAGGATAAAGACCATAGCAGAGGGTACCTGGTGGGGCACTCTGTTTTAGCAACCTAGCCTGGAGTCAGGGACCCAGAGAGCAGAGAACTAGAGATATGCAGGCCTCTTGGCTTTGGCCTAAGAAGCTGGAGCCCAGGAGGGGCTGCAAACAAATTAGGGCCAGAAGCCTGGATGCAGGTGGAGGCTGCAAAGGCTAAAGCCTCAGAAAGTCTAAAGCCAGAACAGAACTAAGGGCCCAAAGACAGATTGAGGCTGAGAAAGCCAAGGGTCTGGTGGGCAGATAAATGAGAAATTAACCTAGATAGGATGGGGGACTCAGGGAAATAGACTGAACCTTGCCAGGGTCAAAGCCAAGACCAGGGTCAGGGGCCTGGTGAATTAACAGACAGAAAGAGCTACAGGGCCTGGAGCAACAAATCTGGAGTGACACCTGTAAGGTGTGGGCTGGCTATGGGGGAGCCTGGAGGCTAGAATTAAAGTGCTTAAGGCACAATTAAAGCCAAGAAGACCACAATTAGTGCCCTAGACCCTGATCCATGCACAGAGGGCCACCTGAGTGCCAGTAAAGCATGAATAGTGTGACCCAATAGGAAAAAAAATTGTTAGTGGACTGAGTGTCTGGTGACAAGAAGGACCCAGGGTCTGGCTGAGTAAGTGAAGTAAAACTACAGATGGTACCAGTAGGAGTACTCTGAAGTAGCCTTCTTAAATGTTAGAATATTTAAGTCTAGGTGTGGTAGGAAAGATAGCAAAAGGGGATACTCTGAAGAGCTGAACAGGGTTGCTTCTACAGGGTACCATGTCCACCCTCAGGGCAGGTCCTGTCACATCCCAGTGTCCAATGTACCATCCTCCAACACCCTCCCTGAAAGTCCCACATCACGGCCAACAGAGCAGCATGGTTTCCCTGGGCACCTTCTCATGTGTATGTAGCAGCTTCAGGCATTCCTCTCCCAGCCCTCAATCTCCCACACAGTGAGCCAGTACTACTAGCAGCAGACACACTTGGGGCAAATGCTAGACCATGGCTAATAGTAGCAAACCCCACTAAGGGCAGCAGGTGGGCCAGAGCTACTGTTAGCTGCTTGACTTGGGGCAGTAGCCTCATCAAGGCTGCTGGCATCAGCCACCCTTGGCGAAGTATCCTAGAGGCATAGGCAGAGGGAGAAAAAATTATTTGGCAGGGCTGAGCACGTGCATGCATGTGCACCCCCATCTCGCCCCCACAGGTAAGTCTGTGGAGGAAGAGGGGGGAGGAGGGGAAGAGGCAGAGCAAGGTGAGGGAGGGAGTGGAGCACAGGCAGGATCCATTCACTCCAGCCCCTGCTCCTGCCTATGTCCCCACTCCCTCCCCATGTCAGGTCCTGCACAGTCGGGGCAGGGCACAGGGTAGAGCCACATGTGCCTTGTCCAGGGAGTGCCTGGTGCAGAGGTGGTGGCAGTTCCTGCTGCTGCATGCACCCTGGGAGGGCTTGGGGACTGTATGCCTGGGATCTGTAAATGGCATGAGGGTGGGCTGTGAGCTGGGGCCAGGGCTGCACTGGGCTCTTCCTGATGGAGGGGGCTGGGCCATGCTGTGCTTGGGGTGGGCAGTGGTGGCACTGGGAGAAGAAATTGGGGCCTTAACTCTGCAGCCTTAACCAAGCGTTAACTCTTCAGTAGTATGTTGGGTGGGAGGGGGGGCAGGGGAGGATTGCATGGGTGCACATTACTGCATGGGGATTGTGCAGTCATGCATTGAAGCATGGGAGAGGGATGCATTGCAGTGGTAGGTGACTGATGGATCATGCAGTCCCTGGGGAGAGGGGAGCATCTGTAAGGTATGCAGCCCCTGAGGCATATGGTTCCTAAGGGCTTAGAAATCTATTATCAAGTCCCTTCAATCTCCTTTTCTCCAAGATAAAATACCTAGTTGTCTCAGGCGTGCCTTCCAACTCCTTTATCATTTTTGTCACTGGCCCCTGAAACTTCTACAGCTTCTTCACATCCTTCTTAATGTGGAGCCCGGAACTGCACACAATACTATAGATAAGGCCTAGCCAGTGCCCATGCCTCATACCTAATACTCCCTTTATACAGCCCCAAATTACTTTTGCTTCTGCAGACTTGATTGGGAAGGTCTCTACTCCAGCATCCAAATAATTAATTCTTAAGATTCCTGCCCTTATGTGTCACTGTGTTGGAACCTTGTTAAGCATCCAATAGTGCGATTAGGAACAGTCAGCATGGATTCACCAGGGCCAAGTCATGCCTGACCAATCTGATTACCTTCTATGATGAGGTAACTGGCTCTATGGATGTGGGGAGACCAGTGGATGTGCTATACTTTGATTTTAGCAAGACTTTTGATAGAGCTGTTAGTATCAAGTAGAGTGCCTCAGGGGTAGGTCCTGGGCCTGGTTTTGTTGAATGTCTTCATAAGTGACCTGGAAGATGGCATAGAGTGCACCCTCAGCAAGTTTGCAGATGACATGAAGCTGGGGTAATAGTAGGTATGCTGGAAGGTAGGGCTAGGATTCTGAGTTATGTAGATAAATTGGATTATTGGACCAAAAGGAATCTCAAAGGAGTTTCAACAATGACAAGTGCAAGGTTCTGCACTTAGGACAGAACAAACCCATGCACTGTTACAGGCTGGGGGTTAACTGACTGAGCAGCAGCTGTGAAAAAAAGGATCTGGGGGTTACAGTGGACAATAAGTTGAATTTAAGTCAGCAGCGTGTCCCAATTGCCAAGAAAGCTAACGGCATGCTGGGCTGCATTGGCAGGTATGTTGCCAGTAGGTCAAGGGAAGTGATTATTTCCCTCTATTCAGCACTGCTATGGTCACATCTGGAGTACTGTGTCCAGTTTTGGGCCCCCCACTACAGAAAGGATGTGGACAAATTGGAGAGTGTCCAGTGAAGGGCAACAAAAATAGTGAGGAGGCTAGGGGACAAGACTTATGTGGAAAAACTGGGGGAACTGGGCTTCTTTAGTCTAGAGAAGAGGAGACTGAGAGGAGACTTAATAGCTTTTCAACTAGTCTTCAACTACCTGAAGGGTGGGTTGAAAGAAGATGGAGCTGGCTATTCTCAGTGGTGGCAGATGACAGAACAAGGAGCAACTGTCTCAAGTTGCAACAAGGGAAGTTTAGGTTAGACACTAGAAAGAGTTTTCTCACCATGAGAGTAGTAAAACACTGGAATAGGTTACCCGGAGAGATAGTGGAAGCTCCATCCTTGCAGGTTTTCAAAACTCAGTTAAACAAAGCTTTGGTTGGGATGATCTAGTTGGGGTTGGTCCTGCTTTGAGCAGGGGGTTACTTCCTGAGGTCACTTCCAACCCTAACTTCCTACAGTTCTGTGATTCTACGAAAGTAGCGATCAACAGCCTGAGAGGAAAGGGGCAGGCTGTAGGGGAGGGGGAGCTCTGCATCAGACTGGTGACCTTGCCAGACCAACCTCGACTCATCCATCCTCCTGAGTATCATTATACCATTAAGGCAGGGCAGGAAAGTGGGGATGATGAGCCAGACGTCAAGGTAATTCCAACATAGAAGTGGAGTAGTAAGGTACACACTCTCACACAGAATAAAGAGGATTTTCTATACATAAGAATAGTAACTGAAAAAGCTCATAAGTGGTTGTGGGAAAATGGATTAAATTTAAATTTGATGTAATGTGTAAAATGGAACCAGTGGAAAGTTTCAAAATGAATGTCAGATTTTCATACTGATAGTTGGGACCTGTGACAAAGTGTGTAATGCACCTGTCAGTTTAAGAGGAAAAGTGGCCTGCAGGTGGTGAGGGGGGCTGATTAGAGTCACCTGACCAGAAGGGGGCCAGGGTTGAGTCATATAAGCATAGGGTTTGATCCAGTCAGGCAGTTTAGCCTGGCGAGGCAGAAGGAAAAGAGCTCCTGGCAATAGGCATGCAGCAGGGCTCCTGAGATGACTGTGGAAGGGGGATAAGCAACACTGCAAGCTTAGGAACATGGGACTATTACCTGGGGCAGAGGGAGACTTGTTTATGCAGGTAAGTTTCCTTGTTTTATGTTGAACCCAGAGACAGTTTGGTGGTGCTGGTAAGAGGGCTTACTACTGAGCCCTCCAATTTGTACTGGTGGTTCTGGTGGGATTGTGAGGGGTTATTTTTGGAAGTCCCAATAGTGCCCTAGGACAATTCAATTTCCCTGAGCCGTGCTAGGGGGCCAGGCTGAAGGTGTAATCAGAGTATCTACAGCCTGGGGAAGGGCAAAGTTTGGGACTAGAGCGCCCCAAACCTAGAGAGGGGCAGAGCTTGGGGGGGCAGAGTGTCTGGAGCCCAGAAGAGGGTAGATCTGGGCGGGGGGGGTGTGTGCAGAGAGCCCAGAGCCTGGAGAAGAATAGAGCTTGTGGGGCCAAAGGGCCTGCAGCCCAGCAGAAGGCAGAGCTTGGGGGCCAGAGGGCCTGGAGCCCAAAGAAAGGCTAAATTTGGAGCCAGACCTCCTGAAGCCTGCAGCCTGAGAGGGCCAAGAGGCAAAGTCAACAACTCACAGCCCAGGAGGATCAAATAAGGTCAGGGAGCCCAGAGGTCTCAACTGTCCTGGGAGTGAGGCCAGGGCCCATGAGGGGCCACAACAGGAGACTGCCAGAGAACCTGGAGATCTCAAGTGGCCCAGGAGTAGAGGCAGGTCCCAGGAGCAGCCAAGGTCCAGGAGAGACCACTGCTGGAAAATGACAGGGTCAGGGACCCACAGCCTAAAGGAGGGTGGAGACATGGACCAAGGTCTGAAGCCAGAAAGGAGCTAAGTCAGAGTCTGATGTGGCAAGGCTAAGGATGGAACCCAGAAGCCAGGTCCAGTACCATGGGCCTGAGGTGAAAGGCGAGCAAATCAAAAAGGGAGGAGGCTGAGAAGATCAACGTCCCTACAAAGCAGAGTGAGGGTACAGTGACACCTGTGAGGCATGGGCATAGTGTAAGAGGTGGTTTGGAGCAACATAATTAACCCTTATGGCTACAGGTTCCCTGGGGGCACTGACAGGCGAGAGGGCCAACTCAGCTGATAGCACAAACTCAGAGGCCAGTAGGGTCCAGGAGGGACCTTCTGGTGGTTGGAAGTGACAAGGGCTGACTCTAAGACTCCCTAGGCATGGTCCCTTTCTTAAATATGTTAAGAAGACCAAGATGTGCCAGGTGAGGAATAAGGAAAGGGTACCTTAGAGCCAGAGGCAGACAGGAGTCAGACTGCCACCAGGGGGTATCACAGCTTCTCCTGGAGGCACAGTCCTGTTATAGAAACTCGTCTTTGCAGTAGGAAGAGTTAAATGTATATTGAGGTGGCCAGACAGTAGAAGACTTGAATAATCACAGTGGCTGTAGCATGTACAAATCTCACGTGAGGCAGGAACCAAGGCTCTGGTATGGGCTTAGGTGGAAGAATGTTAAAACGCATCACTACAGTTCAGATGGTAGCAGCTCAGGGAAGTGAAGCCCCAGCTTCAAGCTCTAGCTCCCAGAGAAGGGCACAGCTGAGGACCAGACTGCTCATATGTCTCTTGCCTTTCTGAACTCTGAAAAGAAGGGATGCTGTAGACCTCAAACAATTAGTTTAAAACTCCTGCGAGAAACATTTCAGAAGGAATTGAATGGGATTAGACTGCTATAGATTCCTTATAGGAAAGAAGGCCCACTGCTGACTTCTTAATTTGCTCTTTTTTTCCTTTTTGCAACAGCTGGTACTCCTGTAGTGTGAACTGAACTAATGTAGCTGATGTTAACATAGAGTGTAATAGTAGTGAAATATAGCCATATTAGTCTTGTCCTGTAAGCAACTTGAAAACTCCATTTTGTATCCTTCTGCTTGACATAAGTGAATAAACTTTGCATAGCCTTTATGTATGAGTGTGTATAAAAGGATGAATGCTGAAAGAATGCCATGGAGACAGGAGAAGGAGATTTAACTGTTTGTGTAAGCAACAAGGCACCAAATGTAAGTTACCAGCCAGTAACCAACTAACAAATGGCTGAAGAACCTCTTTGAAGCTCGAGGGCACAAAGAAGATAACAGAAGAAGAAATTCTGCCAGACGGGCAACAAGAACACTCCAAGGCTAAGATAAGTGGAAGACAAAAGAAGAACAACCACAAAAAGAGAAGCTGGGTATGGAAAAACCCCAAAGCACTGAAACAAAGGATGCCAATCCCTATAAAAGAACACTTTGAAAATGCCAAGTTGGGTGAGCCTCTTTCTCTACTGCTGTTTCTTTGGAGCACAGATGCATCTGTTCACCCTGCTCCAGCTGTTATCTTCAAATCTGCCATCTTCAAATCCTCACCATCTACTCATTTGGCCAGCCTGGGCTCATATTGACCAACTATTGCTGGTAACTATATCTGGTGTATGTGTGGATGAAATAGTTGTTTTGTGTATGGGTATGCATGTGTGTAATGATGTGTATGATGATTTGTGTGTGTTTGTATGAATGGTGTCCAAACCTCTATGTCTAACTCATGCAATCAATAAATGCGGCACCTTGCCTTACCCTCCTTCATAAAGTCTTGCTCATGATTTGAGCAATTGGCAATTTGAGTAACACTCCTGAGAGGGGCAGACTTGCAAATAACTTAGCTGGAGGGCTGAGTGGGTGTGTCTACATGAGATGTTTTACTGCACAGTAGATTAGTTTACTATGCAGTAAAGCATCACCATCTACACATGCTTACATTTACTGCACAGTAAATTAGGCTACTGAGCAGTTAGCGACTATCTGTAAATACAGGTAGTAAAATACATGCAAACTACACACGTGTAGATTCTGACAGAGCAAATTTGCTGACGGTCAGCCTAGCCAACAGAGGGTCACAGGGGAGAGGGAGCTCTTTGCCCCTGGTCCTGGTGCTGTTCAGCTCCCTGTCTGCCCCCAGGAGATGGAGCTGATCAGCACCAGGACTTGGGAGTTTTCTGCCCCTTGTCCAGGCTCCCAGTTCAGAGCTGGCTGCTCCAGGGAGTGAGTGGTGGCTGAGAAATCAACCTTCACCTGTCCAGCAGATTCCCAGCCCTTGCCTGCTCCCTGGCACAGCCAGCTGTGCATGGTGCAGAGCTACTTTGAGGCACAGAAAAGACTGGATTCCTAACCCCTGCCTGCTCCCTGGAGCATCCAGTTCCCTGCAACATGGTATTGCTCAGGGGAAGAGGTGAGGGATAGATTTCTAGCTCCCACTTGCTCCCTGGAAGAGCTGGCTTCATGCCGAGCAGGGCAGGTGCCAGCAAGCCTTGTGCCCCCCACACCCCTTCTCCTGCTTGGCAGAAGGCTTGCCTGCAGCTGCCCCTCACCCCAGACAACTCCCAGCAACCCCCTTCTGGGCACAGAAGCACTTCTCAGCAGGGAGCTTGCTGGCATTTGTGTATCCAGATAAGCACAGGGCAAGAGAGCTCTGCCCGCTGCAGAGACAGCTCTCTCCTGGCCCTGTGCACATCAAGTTCCCTCCCAATGTTCACAAAGCCAGGACACTGCCGCTGCTGCAGCTGGCAGAGTGCTGCTGACCCTCTGCCCATTGGGACCACCCCATGCCCCTTACCAGAACCTGGGCTAGCACCAGGAGGAGCCTGGAACTCCTCCTGGCTACTGTAGGGGGCAGAGCAGGATGGGAGCAGTCCTATACTGGATTGCTCTTATTGGGTGAAAATCTGCTCACTAGAGGGAGCATATGTAGCTGTTTTCCTGGGTAGGCTTACTGCACTGTATTTTTGCTTTGAATTAATAGCACATTTAGACCCACCCAGTGGGCGCGTCCACACATGCAGGCATGTGCTCTTGCACCAGCTCAAATAAAAGTGGTGCACATTTGAAAGAAGAAAAAAGAAGAGATGGAAAAGCAGAGTGATTAGCTACATCAAGAATCAGCACTAGAAGAAATATGAAGGTACTGGCTGGTAGAGCAGATTTTGTCAGGCTAATGCTGGCTGTGAAGTTTAATTGGAATGATTTTCTGGTTTTAAAATGTCCTTTTTACAAACTCAAAAAAAGTTCAGGAGACCCAGTCTCTTGTCACTTTCAGTAGTTGACATGAATATTTTCAGAGGATAGTGCAAGAAATTCTGCTTTGAGAAAGGAAAAAGAACGGTATAAGGAAAATAAATGGAATTTGTATAATAAAAACTGTTGTATGCTTGAAGGAATTTGGGCAGAAGAAATTATTGGTATTTGGAGTAATAGCATTTGAAGAGACAGGGCTAAGGCCCTGCACTAGGTTGTCCCAAGATCACAGAGGAAAAACAGAAAACATGGCTGTTATTAAGACAAAGCTGTAAATTCTTGTTACTGTTTCCAGTGCCAGAGAAGTAAACTCACTTGTACAACTTCCTGTGGACTTGCCTATGATTACACTAATTTGCGCAAAAATGGTTAAACTTGTTGCAAATTCCAGAAAATCCAACCCTGGGCTCAGTGGAGGGTGATATATTAGACATAGCCATGGCACAAGAAGCAATTCCATCTTCAGGTTCTCCATCTGTCTAGTTTATTAGAACTTCCAGAAAAATGCATAGAGTGGAATAATTAAAAAACCCTGAGCAATTTACTGAAAGATATTGATTCTCTTCGGGATTAGTTTTGGTAATGTAAGTGATAATAGAGGGAAAATTTAAGTGTAGTTGTAGGGAAGAAGTATGTGACACAGTAGCTCTGAGTGTATGTGGGGAATTAGGAGAATTTGAAATGGTCATTCTTCAATACAGGCAGTCCTCAACTTGTAACATTTTGAGTTACAAGGTTTGACTTACAACATTTATAAATTGACACCCTGTTTCAACTTGCTGACCTCAGTTTCTACTTTATAATGCTTGATCCGATGCCACACCATGCCAGCAAACAAGTTTGCTGGACCGCCCATGTCCTTTGAGAACATCTGTCCAAACTTTCTTGGACACTTTCTTTAAGAAAGCAGACAAGACTCCAGAAAAGCCTGCAGCCAAGACTCCTGAGAGTCCTTCAAAAAGTCCAACCAAGAGCCCTTCAAAAAGCCCAGCAAAGTCACCTGAAAGAAGTCCTTCCAAATCAATATGATTGCTATTTACAATATAAATACATTTCAGGAACCAAGTGTGTCGCAAGTCCGAGGACTGCCTGTACAGTAAAGTCTAATAAGATCAGAGAGCAGGCTAGTGCCACTAGATGGATACAATGTGAAAGTAAAATAAGATTCCCTTATGTTAATGTGAGGACCAACACCCCACTGGTCACTGAGCTACAAGAAATGTTCAAGTAATATTAAAAATTAAAATGTTTTATTTCAGAAATACCAAAATTAAGTGTTTAATATTTTCCATTTGGTTTTTTTTTTTCCCATTTTTTCCAGCTGAAATTTTTGTATGTATTCTAACCAAATTGGCCCTGGGAGCAGCATGAGAAACATGGGTCGAGGCCCGTCACACCCCCATACCCCAAGCCCCCCCCAGCAACCCCCAGCAGCCACTGAGCACCCTGCCAACCCCCAGCACAGCCAGAGGTAAGAGGGGCCCGTGGAGGGACGGGCTACCGTAGATCAGCTGCAGGGACGCAGCTGAGAGGAGCGCAGGAGGGTCTTGCCCCGTCCCGGCTCCTACTTGGCCCAGCCCCCCAGGGAAAGTAAAGAGGGGGAGAGGGTTCCTACTACGGCGGTTGAGTGGCTTGCGAGGATATGGCCAGTAGCCCGAAGCGGCAGGTGGGTACTTTTGACTGATGGAGCAAAATTAGGCACCGAAGCGTATTGGTTGAAACGAGATTGTTTACTTACACTGCCGAGGAACACAGTACAGGTAGAGAAACTGGCTTAGGTTACAGTTACAAATGCGACGAGAGCTCTTTGACACGAACATGACAAGACATCAGTGAACGGCTTATCAAGCATGTAGGGACAAGGTACGTCAGGTAGGTTGGTGATGGGGAATCATTGGTGGGTGATCAGTCCACCAAGTTCACTCCGGGGTGTACGCGGAGTTCTCCAACTTGGGCGGAAACTGCTTTAACCATTATGTGGTCAGTAAACCAATTACTAGCCACCAGGTAGGAATAATTTGAAACCAGCCAATGGGTGGCGTAAATTTAAACCATGCAGTCATTGAACATGGCGGGATTTTCCCCTGTGCTGGAAATTTCCACTATGATGCAATAGCGGAATTTTCCACTGTGGTATAGGCATCAAATCAATGGAATTTTCCACTGTGCCATAGGCATTCAATTACTGGGTTCTGACACCTATCAGGTCCTCTCCAGTGGGGCAAGATCTCCCAAATCCCTGGGCAGGGCTCTCCCTTGCTCAGGAGCAGCCTGGTGCCAGTGGCAGGCCCATTGCACATACACACAGTTTAAAAGGGCCCACCAACAAAAAAACGCCTCAGTTTGGACCCAGGTGTGGCGTGAGACGCAGGGGTGAAGGCCCATCGCACCCCCCCAGCAGCCGCAGAGCACCCTGCCGACCCCTGGCACAGCCAGAGGTAAGCAGGGCTCATGGAGGGAGGAGCTAGTGTAGATCAGCTGCAGGGAGCAGCTGAAAGGAGCTGAGGAGGATCTCACCCACCCTGGCTCCTACTTCGCTCAGCCCCCCAGGGAGCCATGCAACTGGAGCCTCATAAACGGGCCGTGCAGCGTGGGAGTTTGCGCAGGAGGGTGAGTGGGAAGGCCCAAGGCCCTGTCAGTGAGCCCTAGGGAAGCTAGTCCCATCAGTAGCCAGCCTCCTAGCGGCACAATGCAGATGGGCACATGCCGCACCCCGAGGGCCCTCTTGGAGTCTGTGGCACCTCAGAGGTCTCCACCTAGACAGAGCCCATGGTTCTGGGCTCCACGCAGACAGAGCCCCTGGCTTTTGCCTACAGGGGCTGCCTGGCACATTTCCAGGCTCATGGGACCAGGAGCATGGCCACTTCCCCTTGTGGAGTTTGCTCCACTTTGGAATCTCTGGGGCACCAGACAGAGGAGCTCCAGGCCACAGTCCAGATACTGCGTGCCGTCAGAGACGGTGAGCAGGAGATAGACTCCTACTGCCAGGTCCTCCACCCTCTGGAGGCAGAGGGTAGACCAAGGTCACCTTCCAGGACAAAGAAGGACCCAGGAATCTCCTGTATTGTCCAGCCAAGGGGTTGAACCAAGGTGGTCAAGGGCTCCAAGGTCCGCCACACCATGGTCCCCTCCCCTTTGGGGCTTTGCAACAGGTACAAATATCTTGCAGCCCCAGTAGAGCCTGCGGAGATGCCAGCTTCTGCAGGCAAGGGAGGATCACCCACCCCTACTCTCCCTAAGATGAAACGCAGAGTGCTCGTCATGGGATACTCCCTCCTGAGGGGGACTGAGGGAGCAATCTGCCACCTCGACCCCCTAGCCCAGGAGGTCTGCTGCTTCCCGGGGGCCCGCACCCAGGACATAGCTGAAAGGGTTGCAAAGATTCTCCAGCCCTCCAACCACTACCCTATGTTCCTTATCCTTGTGGGCACAAATGACATGGCTTGGAGCAATTCCAGCCAGGTCATGAGAGAGTACAGGGATCTGGGAGCAGGGCTTAGGGGGTTAGGGGTGCACATGGTCTTTTCCTTGCTCCTCCTGGTTGTGAGTCATGGGCTGAGGAGGGAGAGATGGGTTGAGGTAGTTGACCAGAGACTGTGGCACTGGTGTCATCATAAATGCTTCGGCTTCCACGATCACAGCCCACTCTTTGGTCAGGGAGGCAGTGGGTTGCTGGGAAGAGAGCCTCCACATCACTCTGCTGGGGAGGAGGCTTTTCTCAGCTAGACTTGCTGACCTGCTCGACCAGGCTTTAAACTGAGCCCACCAGGGGATGGGGGGAGTACTGCCACTGCAAGCCCACTGGACAGTTTTTATAAACTCAGCAGGCTAAGGCACTCAAGGGAACCCAACCCTACCCGAGCCCCAGAGCAATCTGTAGAAAAAGCAAGGGCCCCCAGTGGGACACTTACGTGCCTTTATACCAATGCCAGGAGCCTGCGGAACAAATGGGAGGAAATCGTCCTCCTGCTAAACCAAAAGGATTATGATTTCATAGGGATAATGAAGACCTGGTGGGACTTCTCCTGTGACTGGGCTACAGGTATAGATGGCTATACCTTGTCCAGGAGAGATTGTGTGGGCAAAAGGGGTGGCGGGGCAGGGGGGTAACTATGTCAAGGAAAGTTATGCATCTCTGCAAGCTGACACTGGCACCCAGGGGGCACAATTGAAGACTCTAGGTAAAAATCCATGGTGAACAAGGCACAGGGGCACAAAGGTGCAGATCTACTACAGACCTAGCCAGGATCAACAGCTTGATCAAGAATTCACCAGGGAACTATCTGAGACTGCACACACTCTGTGCATGGTAGTTGAAATCTCCCATGACAAACAAGACAGACATCTCACGGGAAGAGGACTTGGCCACATCCGAATGGTTGCAAAGCTTCCTCATGTGTGTGGATGAGCTCTATCTGACTCAAAATGCCTATGGACCAATGAGAGGCAAAGCCACCAGAGGTGGTGCAAGCTCCTACTCTGGATTCCTTTAAAAGTCAATTGGACATTTATCTTGCTGGGACCCTGTGACCCCAGCTGACTTCCTGCCCCTCAGGCAGGGGGCTGGACTCAATGATCTTCCAAGGTCCCTTCCAGCTCTAATGTCTATGAAATCTATGAAATCAGATTCATGAATAATTTGGGGTTGACCAAAATAATATTTTTAGCAAATAAAAAATTTGCCAAAATAATTTAATCCCATCCTTGGTGGGAAAACATTGGGTGTTTATAAACATGCTTGGGTGTGGGGGAGCTTCAATTTGAGCAGCTCCAAGAGGTGCTCTAACTGAAGTGCCTGGAGTATCTCATGTATCAGTGTCCTCATGCTTCAAAATGGCAGCATCGATGGAGCTTTAGATAAAGCTCCCCTGCTGCCATTTTTAAGCATGGGGACACTGATACATGAGACACTGAAGACTGCTGGAGTGTGGCACTTACCATGCTCCAGACTCAATTAATTGTAATTACAATGCGTTGGAGCAGGCTCGCTGCTCATGTATAGGCACCCATTAAGTCATGTGTCTTTTGTGGAGTGTAAAAAGAAGGTGGTGTTTTATAGGGAGCTAGTAGACATAAGAAGTGTTGTATTGGAGTTTAAAGGATAGTATTGCAAACCCCCAAGGGAAGGCGGAAGTGCGGAGTGGCCACGAGCTCTGACCGGTGGTCAACGACCACTCACAGACTCCACTGCCAACATTGGCAGTGGCCAGAGGTAATCAGTGACCACTTGCAGATGCAAGTGAGGGCTGGTGAGTGGTGACCACCCATAGGCATCGCTGGCAGCCATGGCAGCAGCCAATCAGAAGGGATGCACTGCCAATCTCAGGGGGTGCACCTGTACTCATCTGCCCCCCACCTATGCATCGCCAGCGTAGCTAAGCCTTCTAGCCTAGGCCCATTGGGTTGGACCTGGCTTTGAGGCACTTGCTTCACTTGTCTCTTCCAGTTGCTGGACCCCTGGCCTCTCTGTGACTATACCCTTGCTGGCGCTGGGCCCCGGCCCCTTTGTGGCGATGCCCTCACTGGGTACCAATGTAGCCTACTCCTTCCCTTATAGCCTCATCCTGATACATCTTGGAAAACTGTAACATAAGCCTCTGGGCTACAACATAAGCAAAACAGTAGGGCTGTGTGAAAAAGCACCATTCCATTTTGACTTCTGTTTTACCTTTTCGAAGGGACAGTGTTTCATTTTGTTTTGTTTTGAAGCACTATTCCATTTCATTTTGTCAAAACTGTTTCACTGTTTTTACGTTTCACCCATAGGCTATAACAGGGAATCATGAAAATGCCCATAACTTTATCATTTCATGCCTGATTTAAATGAAAATTACAGGTATGGTAGCCCCTTCTGATGGCATAAAACCTGTCAAGTGTCAAGGAGATGAGGTGCAGTTTCCCAGAAACTCCTGCACCTCAAGGTGCTGACAAGCAAAACTCGTGTTATGTGCTGGCAGCGGCAGCCTCCTGTCATCCTGCATGCAGATCTAGAGGCCCACACCCCTGGGAGGGTTGTGGGATTGTGCCGGACTCCTCCTGGTATGCAGGCCCTTGGATCTGCACTTGGGATGACAGGAGGTTGTCACCTGGGACTGGCGGTGGGAGCAGCCTTCGCCCAGGGCCAGGAAGACTGATGCTGCTGCTAGCCCCAGGCAGTAGCAGCAGCCTCCTGTCATCCCACATGCAGATCTTGGGGCCTGCACCCCTGGGAGGAGTCTGGCAGTGCTGGGAGGGCAGGTCAAGCTCCATGGGGCTGGCGGAGGTGCTTGGAGTACAGCCCTGTCTCTCCCTGCCTCATGCTCCCAGGCTGCACTCCAAGCAGCTCCGCCAGGCCACGAGGCTCAGCCCGGAGGCAGGAGGCGGGGAAAGCTAGACCTCTACTCTGAGTGGCTCCGCCAGCCCCACGGAGCTCAGCCTGGCAGCAGGAGGCAGAGTGCAGCCCTGGCTCTCCCCTGCCTCCTACTCCCAGGCTGAGCTCTGTGGAGCTGGCAGAGTCGGTTGGAGTGCAGCCCTGGCTGTTCCCCACCTCCTGCCACTGGGCTGCGCCCCAAGTAGCTCTGCCAGCCCCACAGAGCTGAGCCTAGTGGTGAGAGGCAGGGGAGAGCCACTGGCCCAGGCTGCACTCTTAGCAACTCTGCCACTGGCTCTCCTTTCACTTTCCACTGCTGGCTGAGTTCCCTGGGGCTGGCAGAGCCGCTTGGAGTGCAGCCCTGGCTCCAAGCACAGCCCTGGTGGGCACAGCCCAGTGGCTGGAAGCTACCTAGCCCCATGGAGCTGAGCTGTGACAGCAGGAGGCAGCGGAGAGCCGGTGGCAGAGCTGCTCTGAGCACAGCCCTGGTCAGTGGCTCTCTCCTGCCTTCCACCACCAGGCTCAGCTCCATGGGGCTACAGAGCCTCCAGCCACAGGGCTGTGCTCAGAGCCAGGGCTGCACTCCAAGCAGCTCCACCAGCCCCATGGAGCTCAGCCTGGTGGCAGAACTTCTCAGAGCGCAGCCCTGGCGAGCACTGCCCGATGGCAGGAGGCTCTGCAGTACCATGGAGCTAAGCCTGGTGGCAGGAAGCAGGGGAGAGCCACTGGCCAGGGTTGTGTTCAGAGTGGCTCCGCCACTGGCTCTCCTGCCCCCTCCTGCTGCCAGGCTGAGCTCCGTGGGGTTGATGGAGGCGCTTGGAGCACAGCCCTGGCTCTTACCTGCCTCCCGCCACCAGGCTGCTTCGAAACTCATTTAATTTTGAAGCTGTTTCAAAGCCTTCTGTTTCAGTTTGATTTCACTGTTTTGAGCTCAAAATGCACTGAAACAGCTTTGAAAAGAAACACTCATCAAAATTTCACACAGCCCTACAAAACAGTAGAAGAAGCCCTCTGCCCCTTTAAGAGGGCAAACCTTCCATTCTAGGGCCAGTATACCTCTCAGCATGGCTCCTTGTGGGTGCCTTGGGCCTAAGTCTTCTTCCAGGCAGCAAAGCAGGAAGACCCAGTGCAGCAAGCATAGCTAGCCTGACTTGCTAGCTCAAGCCCCAGGTTTATATGCACCCAGGGCCCTGCCTACATCCCGCCAGGTGACTGCCAAGGCTGGCTGCTAATTACTTAATTATCCCAGTTGCCCCAGCAACTGGCAACTGCTGACCCCTGCCTAGCCTACAGTGCTCTCTTGCTGGGCTGTTTCTCTTAAGGTAACAGAGAGCTCTCTGTTACAGATGGGTCGCTACCTAAGTCAGTTTACTGAAATACTGGTTGTGGACATGACTTACCTGATTTATGTCAAATTCATTCATGGCCTCTTTAACTCCCTTGAGGTAGTTAACACCCATAATCCAGGTGAAGCGGGGAATGAATCCTGTGTAACCTTTAGGTGAAGATAAAAGAAAATAATTCCTTTTTAGGAACACATCTATGAAGGGCAATGGGTGTTCAGCAAATATACAACCAGGAAAGCTTGGGAGGTGCCATTTTAATAGCTTGTTATAAGTAAGGTCAGACACTTTACACCTTAATTTTAATTAGATATTTGCAAAGTGGTTGTTTTGAAATGTTCTTTTTCTCTCCTTTTTTTTTACCACCCCAGGGAAATTATTATGAATTAAATGGATCTTTTTGTTCATATATGGGTTCTATGTGATATGAATAAAAACACTATTTTCTTATAACCAAAAGACCATGGCCTTTTCACAGTGTAATACATAGTCAAATATGAGAAAGGAGGGGGATTCAAACTCACTCTTAGGAGTGATTCTGTGTAAGTGATTTGGACCCAGTTGAAGCACTGGTACCAAAGATCCTCAGCTATATGCTGCTAGGAAACACATAGGAAATCTTGAGTCTCTACTGAGGGATTGATTCATACATGAGGTTTGAGATGCAGTCCTGCAACAGACTCTTCACAAAGAAAACTGTAGAAGTGACCGGAAAGAGCCCTGTACTTACTGGGAGGGCAAAGACCACCAGTGTGTTCCATGGGTGGCAGGTTTGCAGCCCGCTTGAAGAAAGCAGCAAGCCCAAGGGATGCCAGAGTGTCCTGCTGCTCCCCTGCCTCTGGGGCAGGATCAGTGGTCAATGGAAAGCAGACTTGCCACTGGTCCCTTCTCTGGGGCACAGTGAGAACTGGAGCCCAAGTCCCATGTGGCCATGGAGTCCCATGCGGTTAGGCAGGTAGGCGGTGTGGGTGAACAGCACCACCTAGGGCCCAAGAGCTGCACATATAGAAGCTGACGAGCCTGTCTGGGGTTCTCAACACCTCTGGCAGTGAGCATAGGGCATGTGGGGGGAGGAAGAGATCTGGGTTGGCCCAGGCCATCCCAGAACTTCTGATATAAGAGTACCAGCCTCAGATGTGGGGAACACTGCCCTGGCACTGGCCTATACCACATTTCCCCACCAGAATGCAGGACCCAGATCAAGGACCAGCAAGTCGCAAACTCTGCGGGAGGAACTCTGGCTGTCCCTCAGCTGACAAAGGTCAGATACCCATAGATGCCACACTGGGGTTTGTGGTACTGGTGACCGCAGAGTATCCAAAGGGCACAGCCCAAGATGGGCCAGCCCACTCAGGCTTAGGGGAGGATAATTCTGAAGAGCCCACTCATTTGAGAAAGGCAACTAAGGTGCACCATTGGGCCAACAAGAAGCTTGAAGCAGGCACAAGCTGCATTACTGAGTTATAGTTATGTATGTGGTTGTTTCTGTTGCAGACATATGCATCTAGCAAATGAAGCTAACAAGACCAGATGCCCAGGCTGATTCCTGAGAACACCTGAGTGAAAAGGGGTGGGGTATAGAGGAGATGGAGCCCCACAGAAGACTCACAACCATTGGGACCCACATCAACAAAACCCAGAATATCAGGTATCACCCTCCTAACAGCTTCTTTTAGTAACACCAAGTCATAGAGATAAGGGAGAAGTAGATACCCATGAAGTGGGGCTACTCGGCCAGGGTCCCTCTACAGAAACACTTAACATTTATCAGTGTTCAAGAAGTACTTCCTCACAAGGCTGCATTTCTCCATTCAAAGGAGATCCATATATTTTCTGTGAAAATTATATCAACTGAAACTCATCAAGTATAATCAAAGAAATCACCAGCAGCTCACAAAAATATATATTTTTCACCCCTGGGAAGCTGCTACTAGTCGTGGGGGAGTCACAGATGTGATACATGCTGTCCCTGTTATGCTGAATGACATCATTGCAATTTCAAGAGTCACATCAGATGTGTGCCTTCAGAAATTCAAGAGCATACAGGTAGTTAGCTATGTTAGTCTAAAGTCAGTCAGAACTATTTACCCTGCCATCAGAAATTCAAGCCATCTGCAAAGAAGGTAGAGGATGGTATACCTCCAGCCACCACAAACACTGTCACTGATCCGAATCAGATTTTAGTCTGTGGAACATTCTAGGACTGTGTGAAGCTTTGGTTGCTGATTTTATTCGGAGACCTGATTCAGTGGCCAAAAATCTGAATCGAATCAGGAGATCCTTTAATCTCTCCAAATCAAATCAGAACCCTCCAAATCCGTTCAGAGAGATTTGGAAAGATTTGGTGATTCGGACACAGACACAGCTTTAAATGTTTTATCTACATACCTTAAAGTAGCAGGCAGCTCACGAATGCTGCAATGCTGGGGTGGATGGTGTGTGCTCAGCAGCAGACCCAGAAGTGGACCAGAAGCACTTCTGGTCCACTTCTGGGTCCGCCAGGGGGTGTACTGGGGGGTCCCCTGTGCCCTCCTGACTCAGCAACAGGTGCCTCCTGGATCTGGGGGGCACCCGGGGTCACCCCGCAGCCAATCACCAAGCTGGGGGAGCATGGGGGGCCCCCAGAGTGCTCCATGGAAGACCCAGAACTTCTGGGTTTGCCACCAAGCATGTGCGACACACTATCCATCCCTGCATTTCAGCGTTCACGAGCCATGCCTGGAACCTCAAGGTAGGTAGAAAAAACATTTAAAGCTGTGTCTATGTCTGAACTGCTGATTCTCTGAATCAGCATCAAATCTTCAGATTCAGATTTGGCCGAATCAAATTGGAGATAGTGGTCCAAATCAACATGTTGCAGGGCATTTCGCTGCCCTGCTCCTAGTGCTTGGGAGCTGCTGGGAAAAGTCCTAGCAGTTTGATAAGGAGCTCAGCTGCGAGTTGCCAGGGCGACTGTAGGCAGCAAACCATGGCACCTGACGGTGGTCAGCAGACCCCCATAAAGCCCAGAGCTAAGGCAAGGCTGGGAGGTTTCTGCTAGCAGAGAGAGTCAGGAGCACCTGGGAGTGGTGATGGAGCACCACTCGAGCAGATTGAGGGATGGTGGCTCTGAGACGCGGGAACAATGTTGTTGCAGCCAGATGGCCTTAAGTTAAGTTATAGCCAGGAGGCTTGTGTTTTATTAGGGATTGTATTACATCGGTGGTTTGGGAGAGGCTGTGAGGGGTTGGAGGGGGCCTCATAGGAGACCCACTGTAGCATGGGGATCCAGGCGCCAGTGAGGGCACAGTTAGCGGGGTGTGTGGACCCCAGCCCTGGAGAGGGGCATATGAAGAGCCCCAGTGGGGGTGTAGTAAGCCCCAGACAGGGGGTAGCATTTTAAGGAGCCCAAGTGTGGGTGCAGTAAGCCCTGGAGAGTGGGCAGGACTGTTAAGGAGCCCAGCGTGGGCACTGCAAGCCCCAGAGATGGGGAAGTATTATTGAGGAGCCCTAGCATGGGCACAGCAAGCCCCAGAGAGAGGGGCAGCAATTGAGGAGTCTTGGTGGGGGCGCGAGGAGCCCTAGGAGAGGGCCAGGATTAGAAAGCCCCACATGGACACAGGAAGCCCCAGAGGGCGGGCTGGATTGCCGAGGAGGCCCGAGAGAGCAGGTGGATATTTGTGACCAGACAACATCTCTTACATCTGTGAGGCTTGGGGCATGGTATTAGGGGTTGGTAGGAGCCACATATAGCCCATAAGGCTAGGGTGCCTGGGGAGAACCCATCGTATGGGGAGACCCCAGAGAGTCTGGGGAACTATGGGGACAGAGGTCCTGATTAGCCGTGCCCAAGGAGGTGTAAGGCAGCCTCCAAAACTGACAACATCAAAGACGTGGCGGGCAAGAACAAGAGGTTGCCTTTGGGCTGGCCTTGATGCGGTGAGCGGGACCCCAGGGAGATCACGGCCCTCCTTGGAGGTCTGCCCCTGTCACACAGTGAATCAAATCACTGTCCCTGATTTGGGCCGAATCAAATTGAACAGGGCCTGTTTCGCACAGCACTAGAACATTCACAGATGTCTATAATAATAGGGTAGAAATACTGCCCCTACAAAAAAGTACCTACATTACAATGATGCTCCAAGTGTTTCATGGAAATAGACTCTGGACCTGAGTTTGCCTTAATTTCAGAAGAGACCTACAAACTGCTGTGGTCTCAAAACAATCTGCTTTTTGTCATTTGCAACGCGAGACTTGTGTACTACAATAAACACGCAATTGACTTAATGTTATATCAGCATCCACTATGGGAAGGATCAAGGGGTCTGCTACTTCATAATTGCCAAAGGATAGCAAGCAAGTGTCACAGGGCAGTAAGGTGAGCCTGCTCCTTTAAAGGCAGAAGCAGCCTAGCTGGAGACCATCATGAGGGAGGCACAGCTCTGCAGGGGCAGGTTGCCGGGGCAGCAGGCTAATAAGGAAATTAGCTGGCACCTGCACAGGAGTTAGTTCTCTGGCACCCACCAGGGGAAGCAGTCCCTGCATGAAAGAGCTGCCTGGAGATGTTTGGGGGCCTGACCTGCTGCCTGCAAGATTAATATGGCTTTAGGAGCTCATAAGATACCTGGGCATCAGAGGCACACAATACTAAGGGAGAAGTTTGCCTTCTTAAAGGGGCAGTGTGGCCCCCATTGTTATTGTTATGTTATAGCCCAGGGACTTGTGTTTCTGTTGTCATTTGCACTGGTGGACCAGGATGAGGCTAATAGGGCAGGAGGCAGCCTCATTGTGGCACTCTATTGTGTAGAGCCCCAGCGCCAGAAGGGCGCAAGCTGCAGAGGCCCAGAGAGCACAGTGCCAGAAGGGTGCCACAAAAGGGGGGCACAGAGCCCCTTGAATGTGCATGATTACCACTGAAATGGACATAGAGAGTTTAAGCCTGACGTCGTTGTAGTTTTGATTCCTTTTCTGTTTTAACCTTTGCTTTCTTCCCTCTTGATTCTTTTCTTAGATTAAGTCAATTAACTGAAGGCTGGTAAAGATCTCAGTTTTGGTATGTAGCCAAGGTGAGAGCTGGAGTGAAACAAGGGCTACATGGCCACCTGGAGGCATCATAGACCCTCCTGAGGCCCTAGACCTGCTACAGTGCCATTCAAGTATGTACTGACTACAAGTGTACAATAAATAAAGCACTGGAGAAACATTCATCTCAGATTACTGGTGTAAACCAGCTCCTTGACCCTCCCCCAGTTGTCTTTCCTGATTGGTGCAGGGGGCTGGACCCAAAGATCTTCCAAAGTACCTTCTGGCCTTACAATCTATGAATCTATCTCTGGGGGGTGCGTGCATATGTCTGCGCCTGTCTGCATGTGTGTGTCTGTGGGTGTGTGTCTGCACGTGTATGTCTGTCTGCCTACTTTTGTGTCTGTCCCCTGCCTGCCCAACAGCAGCAAGCATATGGCATCATGTGGCTCTTGGGGCAGCGGGATGCAGAGTCCAGCCTGCAACAGCAGCAGCCTCCACCCCATGCACAGATCTAGGGGGCATGTGTCCCCCAAACCTCTGCCAGGGTGCATGTAGTGGCAGGAGCTGACCCCCCTTCCCCACGCCCCCTAGATGAACTGTTCTCATGACTCTATCCCGCACTCCCTTCCTCACCACGGGGGCCTCAATCTGCAACCCCACTTCAAAAAAAAGAAAAAAAAATATAAAGGGGTATATGAACTGAAACTTTGAGGGAGAAGTACACTTATTAAAAAGAGGTTGAAAACCCCTGCCCTAGATCTGAACAGGCAGAAACTGCAACCATTCCTAGGGTTGCTTAATTTCTACAATTCCTTTTTAAAAGACAAAACTATAGTTGCTGAGTCTTTGTATCATCTACTGGACAAAGATGCAACATGAAAATGGACTAAATGTCATGACCAGGCCTTCAATAATGTGAAGCAGTTTCATTCAACAGTCTGCTAGCCCATTAGGACATGAAGAAGACACTTTTACTTACCTGTGATGCTTTACCATATGGAGTTGGGGCTAGGGAATCAAACAAGTATTTATTTGGGTTTGGTTCAGATGCATTCAGTGGGTTCAGGTATAGTTAGGGTTCAAGCCCACCAAAAGAAAAACAAACAAACAAACCCCAGTGGTCCAGTTACCAGTTTGAACTGGTTCAAATCAGATTTTTGTTCATGTATAACAGAGAAGAAATTTGTCTGAGCAAACTAAAATGTCTTCTAATATCTGCTTTGTCATATTGGACTTCTGTGCTGATAGAACATTTTCAAGCTTTAATTGTGTTCTATCTCCACTTACTTGTGTTGCTGGAACTACCATGACAAATTTTGCCAGTTGATATAGTTCAGCCATGGCATTTTTCTGAAGTTTCCACTATTTTAATATATCTTCCTTCTTACTGAGACATAGCTCGTCTAAACATAACTCTCTTTCTGTGAGGTCTCTTTTGTTCAGATCTCTTTTTCTCTCTGGATATTTCACAAGCTCGAATAAGAGAGTCCAACTCATCATCTGGTCTTTCACTTTCAGATGTGCATTTCTTAGATTCTATATAATTGACTTCAACTACTTCTGAATGAAGCATTTCCCTTTCTGTCTATATATTGGTTAAATTAAGTGTTGCCTTAATTTTCCCTTCTTCTGACAAGAATTTGATATCTGGAATCAAGGCATATACATGACAGAAATATATCATTTCAAGCAGAATTTTTTCTCACCTTTTCATGGAAGCCAGTAAGGACTGAGATATAGGGAATGAGACTTCTGCAGTTTCCAGTTGGCATTTTAACCAAGCACCACAAGTCACCCACTGTTAGTTGTTTATACTGAAGAATCTTTGCAGTTACCTTACCAGGCTTTATGCTTTCTATAGTATTCCATTTTGCTTCTATCAGATGAAGCTCATGACTTGAGGTGGCCATGTCCTGACAGAAATCTCTGAGCTCAATTATATCATAAGTTGAATGCCATCTGGTAAGACAATCTGTGACTGTGTGTTTTTACTTTAATTTCCTAATTATTACCAATATTGTTGGGCTTCTTAATATTTTACATACACATTGAGCTTTATGAATTATGTTAGAGATTATATTGTTCCTTCAGTGAATCTTTAACTGCATGCTGCAGAGTATAGGCAGAACAGAGAATTCCATTCAATGTTGCACCAATAGTCTCAGCAGATGTATTAAATCCATCTTCTTCAACCATCTGAATCCAGTTACTATAACCCCCAGTTCCTGGCATTCCTTGCGACATGGTCAGCAACAACTGATATACCTCCTCAGGGCATAGGTCTTTAGGGAGGCAAAGTCATCCTACTAAAACTCTCCCTTTAATGACCTGCTCTGGAATGTGGCTGTGTCTTTGTTGCATGGCAGCCTGCTGATGCTCCTCTTGGTGATGTCTTTGATGGTGCAGCAGCAATACTGCTTACCACTTTATTGGGGCAGGTCAGGAGATGAAAGGTAAGGGTAACAAGTACAATGTCACAGAGGTAACAGCATGTAACTCCATGTACAACTGCAGGTTAAAGCCCTGAAGAATCACAGAAAATGAGCATTGTAAGGGAACTCAGGAGGTCTTCAAAGCCAATCCCCTGCTCAAAGCAGGACCATCCCCAACTAGATCATCCCAGCCAAAGTTTTGTCTAGCCAGGTCTTACCCCAAGGATGGAGCTTCCACCACCTCTCTGGATTACCTGTTCTAGTATTTTACTACCCTCATAGTGAGAAAATTCTTCCTAATATCCAACCTAAACTTCCCTTGCTGTAACTTGAGACCATTGCTCCTTGTTCTGTCATCTGCCACCACTAAGAACAGTTTAGTTCCATCCTCTTTCAAACCCTCCTTCAGGTAGTTGAAGGCTGCTATTAAATCCCCCCTCAGTCTTCTCTAGACTAAATAAATCCAGTTCCCTCAGCCTGTTCTCATAAGTCATGTTCCCTAGCCCCCTCACCATGTTTATTGCCCTCCGCTGGAATCTCTCTAATTTGTCCACATCTTTTGTGTAGTGGGGGTGGTGGAGGGCCCAAAACTGAATGCAGTACTCCACATGTGGCCTCACCAGTGCTGAATAGAGGGGAATAATCACTTCCCCTGACCTAGCAGCAACTTATCTACCAATGCAGTCCAGTATGCCATTTGCCTTCTTGGCGACAAGGACACATTACTGGCTCACGCTACTGTCCACTGTAACCCTCAGGTCCTTTTCCTGCAGATGTGCTGCTCAGCCAGTCAGCCTCCAGCCTGTACTGGTGCATGTGATTGTTCTGTCCTAAGTGCAGGACTTTGCACTTGTCATTGTTGAACCTCATGAGATTCTTTTTGGCCCAATCCTCCAATTTGTCAAGGTCACTCTGAATCCTAGCCCTACCATCCACCCCTACCCCCTGAATTCAGCCCTAACCTCCAGCTACTACTACTGAGGAATCTAAGAACTACTGAGGAATCTATAGTTGAAGACCTGCTTGGATTGGCTTCCACACAGACCTGGTAGATGAGTGCCAAGTAGAACAAGAAATCTAGCTCTTTGTGAAACAGGCTACTTCACCTGTATAGACTTTCAAACCAAGTGATCCTGTTTGTGTCTGGAACCAGGCAGCCAAACCACAGTAGATGCCTACAACTGTCCTTAAAGCTATAGGACTAGTGTCAGACAAGACCAAGACTCCAGATGGGAAGATACTTTGCAGATGATATGCCTACAAGATGAGAGACCGAGTCCCAGATCTACCAGTCCAGGAGACATACTGCCAGTTCTTGAGTCCAACAGCTGTTTTGCCAGACACCTCAAAGCCTCTACCTGCTGAAATGACTCAAGAGGAGCTGAAAGAGCCCACTGCCAATTCCAGTAAACTAAGTCATACCTCTGAATTGGGTTATCTGAGACAATTCACCATCCTTCCCAAGTACTTAAAGGATTACCTTATCTAGGTGGAGGGGTGTTCTGTACTGAGAATTACATATGTTAAGCAAGTCTATCAGTAGGTGGCACTATTTCACATGGTGTTTACTGCCTGCTGCTTTGGTTGGAAGATTTAAATTAAGCCTTCTGTGAAAGTAATAAGAGATAGTTGCCCTGTTGCCTTCTGTCTGTCCCCATTGGGACAAAGAAACTCTGCAATAGGCTACAGTGACCACCCCCAGGGATTGTGACCACAAAGAGGGAGGTCTCAGACTTCCCAGCACAGCATTCTAATCACCCTGCTGCAGGACATCCATTACCCTTGCCCATTCTTTACTACTCCTTTTGAAGCTGGCCTTCTGAGCAGTCAGGAAAGATGGGGATGGGGGCAGGCTTGCAGGTATTTGAAGTATATATGGTAGTAAGAGTCTTTGGATCCCAAGGCTTTGGGACAGTCCTAGTCCCCAGCAGTCATAGCTGGCTGAATCAGCAGAAAGGCTGATTTCTGAAAATACTGGCAGAACTCTAACAAGAATTGTTAAGAAACTGGAATGTGGGCAGTCTTGCCTAGTGTTTAAACACCAGAAAAACAGGTGCAGTCTAGATTGGCATTCCAGAGAGCTGAAGGTACAGAGGAGTCTCACATCAGAATTAGACTTGGGAGCTGTAGCCATAGCCAAAGCCAAAATAGGCCAGGGTCAGAAGCCGGAGCCAGAGACAGGGTAAGCTGACAGAGACAGGGTAAGCCGAAGGTTAACCAAAATCAGGAACCAAAAGCCATAGGCAAAGGTCAAACCAGAATCAAGACCCAAGAACCCAAGTCAGGGAATGCCAAGGGTACTGGCAGATTCAGAAGCCTAAGTAGGATCCAGGAATCAGAACCAGAAAACCAACGAAGATTGTGGGGATAAGGAGTTAACCCAGGGAAAACCTTGATCTTCCTTGGGAAAGCAGTGGGACAGCGGGGAGAAATTTGGGGCTCTGGGAATACCCCACAAATAGGTTTGTGACACCAAGACAGGAATAAAATGCCACCACTGTCTTTCTCATGACAACTTCATGTTGTCCTCTTGAAATTCACTGAGTTTCCCTTTGAATTGCTTTAAGGTGATTACACATATCAGCGCAGCATCTAAATACAGGTGGTTCCCGGTTAATGAATGTCTGAGTTACGGACATCCATACTTGTGAACGGCGCAGGCTGGGAGGGGCGCGGGGTCCCGCTGGGCGCTGCACCCACGTGGCAGCACTGGGACCGTGCTCATCCTCTGCGCTTGGCTGCCGTTTTTCTTTCCCACCCTCCCACCCCCACTTTCAGCTGATGCTGTCCTAAATCATTGTGCCCTTGGGTGAAGCCTGGTTTCTCCCCTCACCTCCTTGGTCATTAAAAAGGTATGTGTTCTGACTTACAAACAAAATTGACTTAAAGACGGTCTCAGGAATGTAACTCGTTCGTAACCCGGAGACCGTCTGTAAGCTTTTGAATGGCCCTCACTTACTTCAAGAGTTAGTGAGTTGTAGACTCTTCAACTACCTTACAAAGACTTCCTTAGGGAAAACACGCTGCCCAGACAGCACCCCAAAGCCAGTTCAGACTTATACCTAAATTAACTACTTACCTTATTTGTTTTCTTTCCTTGGCTACACTGAATGATGAAAAGAAGAAAATTCACTCCCTGGATATATCCAGACATTTATTTTGTTACCTCTAACAGGACCAAGCCATTTCTGTTATCTCCTTTTCTCTTTCTGGCCATTTTTAGCCTTTCAACAGGCCAAGAAACCTTGTTAAAGAGAACTTCTAAATGGACTAAGCAATGATTTCTACCAGTCATGGGTGCTAAGTAGGTGGTGGCTCAAGGGCCCTGACCCCCTCAGAAAGAGGCATAGGGTGACCACCCAACCCTAATTAGGTGCAGCAGTTCCAAAATGGGAACATCAAGTCCCATCCCAGGCTGCATGACTCCAGGACAGCCCAACGAGAATGTGCCCTGTGCCTTCTCTTGCTCCTATGCAAAAGCAAAAGTGCCCAGGATGAGGCTTGAGCAACCATGTGTTCTGTGACCCAGGTTGGAGCAGGGTCAGAGCTGAGGCTAGAGCCAAAGGGTAAGCAGTGTTAGCATCAGCTGGGGGAGTGGCAGAGGAGACAGGAGTGGGGAAGAGGCTGGAAGGGGATGGGAGGGGTGGGGGACAGTGGAGGCAGGGGGGTGGCAGCAGCTGTGGCTCTGACTCTGACCCTGACCCAACCTCAACCCTAGACCAGAGTCTGAGCTGCAGCAGCTACCTGATCCCCGACGTGTACTTAAATGCAAATCAAGAGGCTCCCCCCGCGTTAAAATGGAGATGAGAGGGAGATGTGACTCATCTTGGATTCAAGAAAATATGGTAAGATTTTCAGAAGCAAGAGAGAATGAAGATCCAGTTCAGAGAACCATAGAATCATAGAGAAGTAGGACTGGAAGGGACCTTCAGAGGTCATATAATCCTTTTAAGATTAAATGGCCTCATATTGCTAAGGTTAATTCTGCACATGACGTTGGTCTTTACCTGAAATAGCTTTCCGTTGGATCAGGTTGGGCACATCCAGCTGTGGGAGCTGAGAGTATCTGCTTACAT
The DNA here is from genome assembly GCA_030014935.1 of Caiman crocodilus. Taxonomy (NCBI): domain Eukaryota; kingdom Metazoa; phylum Chordata; order Crocodylia; family Alligatoridae; genus Caiman; species Caiman crocodilus. Next base: position 4,486,126 of record JAGPOW010003310.1, read on the forward strand.
CCACGGCTTCAGTCACTGCAGGCAGAGCCACTGCCTCAATTCTGACAGGCTAAAAACCAAAGCAAAAAGTACAGTAAGCACTATTTAAATTTGTCTCCTCCCCGACTGTGTGTTTTCTTTCTTTGCCATCGCTTATTAATCACAACTGCTGTTTTGTCTTTACTGCATTTAAACAACAAGGCCTAATCTGATACCTGCTGGTTGAGTTACTAATAATGCTACAGCAGAGCTCTATATATGTAGATGTATGTCTGTCCTTTTATATTTTTTTATCATGAGTGTTCTCCTCAGAGCAGATATGGTGGTATCTGAGGGTTTGACTGTACATTACAGCTGTTTTGGTGTGCTCGGGAAAATTGCTGGTCTTGTGGGGATATATATGGTGGTCCATGGGTTTTTTTGCATATGGCAGTTTGTAGGGTGCCATCCCAAATGTGGACCATACTATGTACAAAGTTGATGGTAGAGTAGAAGTATTCTGGAAAAAGTTTGATCAAGGAATGAGAGTTGTTAAACCTGTGGTTAAAGTCAATAAGTGAGACTAGGTGCTCAGTTCAAATGATGAAAAGATCATGTATGTAATGCAGGTGTAGTGCAGGTTTGATGCAGCAGTTTTTTAGAAATGCTTTTTTTTTTTTTTTTGGCCCATAGCTGTGCCCATGGTTTGAAGGAAGTGTTGATTGTTGAAAGTGAAGTTGTGGGTGAGGATGATTTTTTTTCAACATGCTATTGCATATCTGTTATATGTTCCATGTTCTTGTAGGTATTTCAAGCAGGCAGTTGTGCCTTCATGGTGTTGGATGTTAGTATACAGGCTGGTGAGAGGTGATACTCATGGTTGCAAATATGGCCTGCTCAGGAGTGGTTGATGCTCTGGATTCTGTTGAGGAGTCTTGTGGTATCTTGTAGAAAACTTGTTCTTTTCATGACGAGTGGTTTCTGGGTAGTTTCTATGAATCCTGGTAGCTCTTCGGTGAAGGTATCATAGTTGAATATGATAGGTGTGCCAGGGTTACCTTGTTTTTGGATTTTTGGGAGCATATAAAAAGTTCCTGGGATAGGAGAGTTTAGGATAAATGGAAATAGTTTTTTTCTGAAGCTAGGATGGGAAGGATATAATATTTTCCAGTCCCAGAGCAAATGCTGGTATGGGGTCTTCCCTAAGTTCTTTAATACTACATATACCCCTGGTGGTCACCTATGACCCTACTCTGGAACCAATTAGAAGAATCATCAAACAGCTACAACCTATACTTAACAAAGATCAGACCTTGAGAGAAATATTCCCAGTGCCTCTTCCTCCTGGCTTTCAAAAAACCTCTGAACTTTGCCCAAATTGTCACCTGAAGCAAACTGCCTACTGCTCAACAGACATTAATAATATGTGGTTAATCTGTCAACACATCCCCACTGCTACTACAATTACAGCTTCCCACAACAAGCCTATTGGAATCTACAGAACCCAAAATGTGATCTATCTGATCCAATGTACCAAATGCCTTCCTGGTAACTATGTGGCTGAAGCTAAATAGCTACTCATGAAACAAAATGAACTCTTATAAAAAAACAAATATAAAGGATGGAGATACACATATGCCACTAGGAACACACTTTTCACAGAACAAACACTTGTTTTCTGACCTCACTAGCCGCATGCTCAAGGGAAATTTATCAAACGCCTTTAAAAGGTGAATTCAGGAATATTCATAAGCTGGCTAGACACTAGGAACCAAGGACTGAACATTGATACTGATTTTATAACACACTTGATTCCTGAAATTCTTTCTGTACCTGACAGGTCTTCTTCTTCTCCTCATGTCTCTACACCACATTTGACCATGTTGTTACACATGCTTATGCTCATTTATTGTATTTTGCAAGATCTTTCATTTCATAGACATTAGGGGCTGGAAGGGACCTCAAGGGATCATTAGGTCCAGCCCCACCACCACAGACAGAAAAGTACATGACACTCTAGAGGGGGTAATAGATATCAAACAGGCTTTGTGTATGTGTATAGACTTTATTGAAATTCTTGTAGTTTACTGTGTACATGGCGCCTTCAAGCAGTGGGCATTGCAGCAGGTGTTGCATAGTCTGAGGCTCTTTGCCTCGGTCACAAGTAGTGAAACAGTGTTATAGCCCCACTTCCTCATTAGTTCCTTGGAACATCCAAGTCTGGCATGTAGGTGGTTGAAACATTGCTATTTTTGCCACAGTTCATCAGCCCCTGGTGATAAGGACTGAGCTGCTGGAATGTACATTTTTTCACTGTCAAGTATTTTCTTCAGTCTCTTGTTTCACATCTGTAGTCGTGTCTCCTTGGGTATGGTATCAAGAGATTGGGTACTGGTAAGTAAGCTCCTGTATGATTTCAGACGTGTGTGTACTGCAGGATGGTTCTACACAACAGGTAATAATGATCCTCATCCCTCATCTTGATCACCCAGAAATCACGCTTCTTTTCTTCTACTAATTATATATCTGCTACCCCTGAGAATTTCTCCCCCTCATATTTCACAGTTGTACCTACTGTTCTTAAAAATTGTTGTGCTTGCTTTCCTCTTCAGACTTGAAGAATATTTTGCATTCAAAAGCTTGTCTGACTTTATCTTGACAATACAGTTGGTCCATAAAAGATGCATGACCCCAAAAATCCTTACCTCTGGAATATTTATTTGGCTGTTTTTATTTTTGCCATGTAGGACTGAGTCAAAAAACTTACAGAATATTAAATATTTCATGTCAACACAATTATCTTTATCAACCAAATTTTTACTTTTGCAAGAGATGATATCATATATATTTTATAATACCTCTTTTCCATACATCAGGTTTAATTATTTCCATAAAATTAGGTTTAATTATTAGTTATCAGAGTGGTCTGGGTGACTTGCTAAGACGAACACAGCAAACTACATGAATTTCAATAAAGTCTATACAAATACACAAAGCATGTTTGATATATATTACCCCCTCTAGAGTGCCAGTGTAAATAAGGAATACTCTTTCATTTTGTCAGTCTCTACAAAGGCAGTGTGGTACAGAGCTCTCTCCCATACCTCTTTGATTCTAGGGAGGCAGGGAAAACTGTTCCATCCCTGACCACAAGCAAGTGCAATTTCCGAATGGCAAGGTCCATGGCTCTTTTCTTGTCCACATGCCAAAGCAATGTCAGGGTCACAAGATGATTTCTTCTCTTCCTGCTCAGAGGTTAGCTGTTTTCCGGGAGGACAGGAAAGACTTTTCCACCCATGGCCACATGCCAAACGGATACCAGGATGGCAAGGGATGAAGTTGTTCTTCTCACATAATAAGGAGTCACCAATATCTGTGTTCATCAATAATTGTTGTTCCTTTGCTGGAACAAGTCTTGATAAGGCAGGGTTTGATTCAGGTGCTGGTATAGGGAAGTACATTCCAACCTGTGCTTTCTGGTAGGGAATGAATCCTGTAAAACAAAACAAAAAAAATTAAGATGTATATATGTGTAAATGTGAACAAATCAGAGAAATGAAAAGGCATTCATGTCAAGGGAGGAAAGGTTTGACATGCAGACCTCTGTGTACTAGAGAGAAGAAGCAGTCCTATTGTCAACTGGCTAATAGAGTCAAGTACAAGTATTATTATACCCAGCTAAGAAAGAGTTGTTTCACTTGCTGAACAACACTAAGAAGCCCTAGAGTCCAAAGTATTGCTTCATGGATATATGACCATACAAACATAAAAAGTGCCATACTGAGACAGACCAGTGGTCTATCTAGCCCAATAACCTGTCTCCTACCATGGCAGAAGTGGGTGCAAGAGAGAGAGCATTGAACCAGATAGAACAAGTGATCTATGACCTCTTAACTACCCTCTCAGGAATCCAGCATTATTGATTTAGAGTTGCCAACAGCTATTTAATAATTCTCACTGCCTGAGACAGAGGTGGCAGCATCTCCTTGGGCCTTTATGTGGCTCAGCCTGGGCACAATGCAGGTGGGAGCTCAGCCTTGGATCAAGCGGGGGAGCAGGGAAAGCCACGCTGAGCACTGGAGGCAGATGCAGTCCCAGACTTCCTGGGCTGAGCCAAACAGAGCCCCCAGGAGTTGATGCCATCTCTCTCAGCATCCTGCCATTGGGCGCTTGCCCAGGACGGAGGTGGGTAGAACAGGGAAAGCTGTATCAAGCAATGGGGCAGATGCAGTCTCAGCCTGCCTGATGTACTGGGTGGGAGCCCTAGTGTGGGCTTTTAAGGGCATCTGAATCCTGGGAAGGCAGCGAGGCGTTCCACCATTGCAGGGCTCCATTGCTGGGCCACCAAACCTGTCCTAAGGAAGAGGCGCGGGGAAGCCACCAGCAGCTGCAACATCAGCTGCCACTTTTTTCTTCCTGGTGGTGCCCGCAGAAGCGCACAGCCCTTGTGAGCTGGGCTCCTGTTGGTACAGCCAACATAGCATTAAGACACCTACACGTGATTTACAGTGCCTTAACTAATCAAGCCTAAATTTGATACTTGCTTTATACAGGTATCAAATTTAGTCCCAGATAGCCCTAAGTCAGCATGTTTAAGGCACATTAAGGATGTGCATATGTAAACCTGCCCTTAGTGCACCATAAACATGGCAGCTAACGCAATGTAAATCACCTTAGGTCTTCTTGAGGGTGCACATACAGACACATCCACATTAAACTAGAATGACTACATGACTAATGGCATTATCTTTTGATTTTGACTGTTTTAAAACATATATAAGCTTAGCAAATGTATGCTATTCCAATAATTATATTTGCTTTGATCTTAAGCTGAATAATATAGTGCTAGTTCCCTAGCATAATAGTAAGATTTCTAGATTCTCTTTAATTAGAGAAAAATGTATTTTGTTGTATGTGATGATGTGTCACACCATTTGCCACCTTCCATTTCAAAATCTCAGATTCACCCATAGGACAGAATCCTATTTTACTGCAAGTGCTTAAATGGGCAATTTTCTAGTAGGTTAACTTTGAGGATTTATACAGCATGTATGTTTCTATTTCTTGGGCAGTGTGAATGCATAGCAACAGACAGTAGCAAGGAATGTCTTGAAGATAAAGTTATAAAGAATAAAGGAGGAGGTATTCTAAACTGAGGTGAATTCTCACAGTATGGAGCAGGCCTGAGACAGGAAAGTTCCTGAGCACTAAATCACACAGTAATGAACATTTTGATATCACAGGCACGTAGCTCTTAAACCTATTACTGGAACAGAGCAGGTACTGTCCGGTACCACAAAGAAACATGATTGTATCACACATCAGAACTAACAAACTTTTGCCTTTACTCAGGTGATATCAGACTATTGCATAATTCGATAGTGAGCTACTATAAAGCTTTATACTCATAAAAAAAAAATATCCCACACCATTGTCACTACAGGAAAAGCAAATAAAAAAACAATTCTCCCGTGCTGAGAAGAACATACAAAAGTTTTTCCTCTTGGGTCCTGGTGATCCCGCTGATGCAAACTGAGGTTCAAATCTGTTCAAAAGCATTATGTATGCTACCTGAAGAGAACTACTATTGAAGGGGGGTCTAAGCTCAATGCCAAGGGTGTATTCAAAATCCTACATGTAAGCCCTTATCAAAAGAGAAGAAAATACTTCATTTTACAGTTACTTGGCAAATAAGAAAGTGAGAACATTCATGTTGTCAACTCTCAGAGGCAAAAGACTGAGGGGCCACATCCATACTGAATAAGGAATCATTACATGAATGCAACCGTTCCCCTTTCCTATGTCAAAGCTATGACTTTTCCAGTAAAGTATGTTTACACTTTTTTCAAAGTAGTTCATATATTGTGAATACAGACCTGTAACAGGACCTGGCCCCAGGGTCAGATGCAACACCCCCTGGTGGCCAAATGGCAACTGCCTTGCTCTGGCTTTAAGGTACCCTCCTTTTGGCTTTCACTTTGCCATAACTTGATGTAATTGATTTTTAAAGGGAAGCTGCCTAATGGTCCTAGAGCCAGCTCCAGTCCTACAGTCTACCAGCGGATCCTTTCTCTGAATTCTGCTAACTTCAAATCCTGTCTTCATGCAGAATGGGTCTCCCAGGCCCGTACATGCCCCCAAGGTACCTTTTGACTTGCAAGCTATTCATGGCCTCCTAAACTTCCCTACAGCCATGTCCATGCCTCATAGATATTAACAGTTATCAGTTAGCTGGAGTACTTTGCCCCAAGCCACTACCAGGCCACCTAAGACCTTTACTCCCTTGTTGGAGCCTTGGCCTTCCCGGCCTCTGCTCCTTTCCTCTGTCTGTGCCCTTTGCCTATGTCCGCTGCCCCAGAACTGGCTTTTGGGCTTCAGGCCCCATCTCAACCTCTCAGAGTCTGGGCCCCTTGGCCCTGGTCTCTACCCTTCCCAGGCACTGGGCCCCTGGCCCTTTCTGGCTTGCACCCAGCCTGGGCTCCAGCCCCTCTCTGGGCTTACATCCCCTTTGGCTTCAGCCTGATCTCTATCCAGAGTCCCTGCCCCGGCAGGGCTCCAAAACACTGGTGTGCCCCTGGAACCCTGCTGTGGTTAACCACAATATGTTCCTCAGGTGCTCCACTATAGGTTAACTGCAATGCATGCCTTTGGCTTCCTGACTACAGCCACATACATAGTCTACTGGTCAAAACTCAAACCAAAACCATAAGTCCCCTGGCCATAACTAAACTCTTAACCCAACCAGCTGTATACCAACCCCTTCTCATTTGGGTCTAAGTTCCCTGCGAGCCCTCAGCCCTAGCAGACTCTTGATTAGTCACCCAGAAACTGGCATCTCTCTTTCCCCAGTGACCTCTAGAGACAGGGTACTTGCCTGGCTCACTCCTGAGCTTATATTCTAGGCCCTGCCCTTTCTGGTTAGGTGGCCTCCACAGCTACCCGCAGGTGTTTTCCAATTAGGCTAGCTGGCTTCAATTCAGGATAGCTTACCATTGCTGCCTAGCCACTGTAGAAGTGTTTGGTTTCCTCTACTGGACTATTGCAAGTTAACCAGCTTGATGATACCCCCTCCTAGCATCTCTTTTCCCCTGGCTGGCTGTTTAGCTCCTCCTACTGCTCTTTCCCCCTCAAGTAACAGGAGCCTTCTGCTCCTCTGTTACAAGACCTCACCTATTTGGGTGAAAACCCCAACTTAATTTTAGCCATTTGAGACTTAATTTAGCTTGTGTTTGTGTATGGAGTGAAATCCTGAGTTCTACTTGCCTGCGTAGCCAGGAATATAACTTTTGTCTCGATCCAGCATCTGGTTCAAGGAATGCTTTATGTCACTAAAATCCTTTAAGAACTTTGGCTTCACCAGTGGTGCCAGCACAGAGCATGGGCTCTTCTGAATACTAGGATCGGTGAGCAGGTGAGATGTGGTTTTGCCATAAGTTTCTCCAATTTGGTAGCGGAACTGAGGGTAAAATCCCCCATATCTGAGGAGGTAATCACAGATAGGCAGTCAGCAATCCAGCATACTAAGGTTTTCTCTCCCTAGTGCATAATTACAATAATTTGTTTTATTACTGTGTTCACATGTATTTGAAAGAGTATATTTAGCCTGGAGAGGAGACAGGGGGGTATCTGATAACAGTTTTCAAATACTTGAAGGACAGTTAGAGAAAGAATAGAGATGGGCTTTTTCTTCTGTGGCCAGGGGACAGGACGTGGAGCAATGGCCCCAGGCAGCAGCAGAGGAAATTTGGGTTGGCAATTTAGAAGGAACTTTCTGACTTTGAGGGTGGTCAAATGTTGGAGTAGGCTACCTAGAGAAGCTGTGAATTCTTCATCCCTGGAAATTTCCAAGAATAGGTTGGACAGACATTTGTCTGGGATGGTTCAGTCAGGGACGATCCTGCTTTGAGCACGGGGCTGAATTAGATGATCCTGTGAGGTCCCTTCCAGCCCTACTTTTCTATGGTCCTATAACGCAGATATGTATGGGTGCAAATGTGTGAGGTGTCTAAGATGGAACTGTAGATAAATATACTGTATGTGTGTTGGTGTTCACATAGCAACATACTGGCATACACAGCATGCATACCTGCAGAAAAGTAAGCAAAGTGAAAGCTTGTACTTGGTGTTTTCAGCTGCAAAAGTGTATGGAAGAAGGTGCAATTAAGATGTTTAAAAGATGTGAAAGCAAGCAAGCAGAACGGTTATGAGGCATACAGGCTTACACTTATGGGACTGTGCCTGCAAATGTGCAATAGTGTAAATGTACCAGAGAGGGCTTGCATTTGTGGTCAGTGGAAGAAGATAGGGAAGATAGAAGGGATGCTTTGTGTTGATTTTTATTTGGGGAAAATATGGTAATAATATGTTTATAATAAAATGTGAAATCTTCCTCAGTTCCAAAGTTTGGGTTTGCATTCACAGTCTTTAAGCACACTGAATATTTTAACATTTTCAAAAGTCCCTTGTTCAACTGTAACTCTAAAAACAATGAAAAATATTTTTCTTCTATTATTCAAATAATTCCTTCCCTTATCCTCTAAGGATGAAAAGATTAAGAAGAGAAACAAATAAATTAGAGCAAAACACCAAAAAAACTCTCATAAAATCATATGCAATTGTTGTTCGAAGAGATGGTTTTAAAGGAAAGTAATTAATTAAGAAGGATAAGCTCCCAGTTAAGATCTGGATCTCCCGAAAGAAAGATTTAATACTAGCACCAGTGAGCACCCACTGAAGCTAGTAGATGACAAGTTTAAACCGAGCAAGAAGTACTTTTTTATGCAACACATAGTTAACTTGTGGATTTCATTGCCGTAAGAGGTGGTAAAGGCAGATAGCATATCCAGTCCCTTTTTGAACCTGGCTAAATTGATGGATGATAAATCAATTAATAGCTATTGAGCAGAATAGTTAGAGATGTTTCTTCCAGCATTTTTGAGCCAATAATGGTGGTTTAGACATGCCAGAGGATCACTGTAGGGGATCACTATATTTAGATCATTCTAGAGGGTTCCAGCTCTCCCTCTATAGCATCCACTTCTGCCATTTTTCAGAGGCAAGAAACTGGGCTAGATAGACCACTGATCTGACCTAATGTTGCACTTCTTATGAGAGACTAAATACAAACAATCAATCAATATGCATTTTAATATATTATCAGGAGTAATAGAAAATATTGTCAACTATAGATACTATAGGATTTATGCTCTTTCTGGGACATCTTCTGTTCTGCTCCAAAGGGAAAGGGGTCCTAAATAACCCTTAGCCCAGGGGTGGGCAAAATATGGCCTGCGGGCCGGATTTGGCCTGCGAGGCCATTCTATCCCCTAAAAATTTAGAAAATTAATATTTATTTGTCCTTGGTTCCTGTCAAAAGTTGCAGGAGCCAGGGGCAGTAGGACACAGGGGAAGCCCTGCTGGACTCCTACAACAGCAGGGCCCACCCAGCCCTGCCCTACCCTGCCATCTAGAAGCCCCAGGAGGGGCTTCTGGCCTGGGACCATATGGCTCTTCCAGTGCGGGGAAACTCAGGTGAGGGGAGAGGGAAGGGCAGGGGAGGACCCTGGCCAGAGAAGGAGCTGATGCTGAGTGCACGGAAAAGTGGCCCCTCCTCTGCCCCATGATTGGTGCTCCCTGCTGCAGCTGCTCACAGCCTGTGCGGGGCTGTCCTGACCAGGCAAAGGCAGCCCTATGCAGGATGCAAGTGACTGCAGTGTGGGGCGGCAGCCATGGGGCAGGGGAGGGGCTGCTTTTCCCCTCATTCAGTACTAGCTTGTAACCTGCCCCTGCTGCCAGCCTGGGCCCCATGCCAGCTCCATGCTTGCCCATCAGGGCTGCACCGTGGCGGCAGCAGCTGCTTGGCATGGAGAAAAGCAGTGGCAAACACTGCCCGGTGCGGCACGCAGGGGGGGCCACAGCTGCTGTCGCAATGGCACAGCCCCAACAGGTGAGCCTGGAGACAGCGCAGGGCCTAGGCTGGCAGTGGGGGTGGGTTACAAGCTGGTGCTGAGCATGGGAAAAGTGGCCCACCCCACAGCCAGCACCCCACGCTGCAGCCACTCATAGCCCACACGGGGCTGTCTGTGCCTGCTCAGGACAGCTCTGTGTGGGCTGTGAGCCTCTGCAGCAGGGAGCACCGGCCATGCGGCGGTGGAAGGGCTGCTTTTCCCCTGTAGGGGCTCTATGGAGCCGAGCCAGCTCCCCCTTCTCCCTGCTAGTGCAGCTGAACCCAGCTCCACAGATCCCTGCCAGCCTGCACTATGCTCTGGGCCTCACTGGTGCTGGCCCTGAGACATTGGTCCCAAGACGGTGACCAGGGGATGGGCTGCCTGTCAAGGGGCTACCCATGTGGCCCTTGACAGCTTGCCAAAACTGGGTAAGTGGCCCTCCACCCAAAATAATTGCCCACCCCAACCTAGCAGCACAAGTTGTCTTCTCTGCAGTCCTCCCAGTCAGGGACAGTGGACAACAGAGGGAGGAGTGTATCGAGGTCAACCGAAGGCTTAGAAGATGGTGTCACCACATGAGCTTTGGATACCTTGACCTTGGTATGCAGTTTAACTAGAGCAGCTTCCATGCAAGGGATGCTGTTCATCTCATGACCAGAGGAAAGCTCTTCACCATGAGAGTTGCCAACTTGTTGAGGAGGTATTTAAACTAGCCGTGTCCAGGGGCCAGGGAGAAAGTTTTGCTGCTGAAGCAGAATCCATTAGCCACAATGACACATGGGAGGACATTCGAACAACAGATGTCTTGAGGCAGACAATGTGATAGAAAACCTGAGATGAGCAGGGGAGAGCTCAAATGTCTTTATGGGAATGCCAGAAGCACAGAAATAAATAAGAGGAACTGCCAGTCCTACTGGCTGATGAGAAAGTCAATTTGATTGGGTTGACAGAGACCTGATGGGATGGTACACATCACTGGGCAATGAATACTGGAAGTTACAGGCTTTACAGGAAGGATTGGATTGGGAAGAAGGTGTGGCCCTGTGTCTGCCACTTTAAGGGCCTGGAGCTGGCAGCTGCCAGGTGCCTGATGAGGGCAGCCATTTTTTAATTTGGGGCTGCCCATATAAACAAGACAGTTCTGCTGCTGGAGGCCAGGCAACAATATCACCTGGCTGGAGGGCTGCTGGTATCATCTGGAGGGAAGGGAGGAGCTGTAGGGGATGGTCAGGAGGCTCCTGGTCCTGGGTACAACCTAAAACTGTACCCTGCCGGGAGTGGGTGGCCTGGTGGGGCTCTCAGTTGTGCGGAAGCCCCCAGGAAATGCCAGGCCAGTGACCCCCCCCCCTGCCCCGGTGAAAGGCGGGTCGAGGTGTCTTAACACCTAGCCCATACAACCGTGTGGATTACCCCTTCGTAGGATCTGGAGAGCGGACCCCCAGAGAAAGAAAAGGCCATAGACTCATGCCTGTCTGGACTTCCCCTGACTGGTCAATGCTGGGGCCAGGACCAGAAGGGTCAAAGGGCCAGGGGCCCACTGCGAGGAACGCCCAAGAGCTGTGTACCTGGCATTCTGACTGGCCTGGAGGTGGGCCAGGGCTAGTGAGCCGAAGGTCCTGGGGGGACCACACCTGAAGGGAGTTATGCTGCCTAGCATGAAGGCAAATGAGACCGTCTAAGGAGAGGAATCCAGGCAGGGTTCAATCAGGAGAATTCTGGGGCCCAGTATGGGGGCCGGTAATGATGATAACATCTAGATGCTTTCTGTGAGGCTTGGGCTGCAGTGTAGAGGAGGAATGGGGCTGCATCAGGGCAGGAAATGGGCAGCCTCCTGCTTATTAACATCTATTAATTAATTCTAACAAGGTGTGGCAAGCAAGAAGGTGGGCAGTAAGCCCAGAAACAGGTGGGTGAGCCACAGTTAAATTGACCCCCTGTTACAGGCCCTCTATTTACTGAAAGAACAGTAACCCTCCCTGCAGATCATGTTTGTCATCAGGGAAGGGACCCTTGAGACCCTTTGAGTCAGACTACAAGGGAGATGAGGAGAGGAAGACCTGATGCTGCGAATCTACTATAGGTCTCCCTCCCAAGAGGAAGAGAGCAATTGAGCATTCTCAGGAGGACTGACAGAGGCAGCTAGCACCGAAGACATGGTAGTCATGGGTGACTTCAACTACTCAGACATCTGTTGGGAAAACCATTCAGCTGCCTCCAGCATGCTAGCCAACTTCCTGGCAACCACAGACAATCTGTTTCTGACACAGGTTGTAGAAGGGCCTACTAAGGGCAAGGCCACCCTGGATTTAGTGCTGACCAAAGGGGAGGACATCACAAGAGACCTAAGGATTGGTGGTACCCCAGGCAACAGTGATCACGACCTGATAAGGTTCACCATCCACCGTAAGACTGGGAAATTAGTCATCAGAATAGGAGTCCTAAATTTCAAGAAGACAGATTTTGGCAAACTCAAGAGGATCATTGGAGAGGCCCTCTGCAACTGAATGATTTGGGAGTGCAGGAATGATGGTGCTTCCTTAAGGAGGCAATTCTCACAGCTCAAAAATAGGTCATCCCCATGCTGGCAAAAAGTGGGAAAGGAGCCAGGAGACCTGCTTGGCTCACCAGAGATATTAGGGAGCTATTGAACAAGAAAAAAGTATATATACAGTGGAGAAATGGCTCAGCAACCAGGGAGGAGCACACCTGTATCACCAGGACCTGCAGATACAAGACACAGAAAGCTAAGGCAGGCGCAGAGATCAAATTGGCAACTGTCATGGCGCAGGGTCCAGTAGGATGGCCATGATCTCCCTAAGGCCCCTTTTACCATGCCAAGTTGACCCAATGGGCACCCTCAAATTCTTGCCCACCACATCTTTGGTGTTCAAATATATTAGGGAGGCTGCCTTTTACGCTTTCTTGGTCACGTCTTGCTGGACACTCGGACCCCATGGTTTCCTGGACCCCTCGTGGGTCCTGCTCTGCAATGGGGCACCCTAGCCTTATGGGCTATACATGGCTCCAACCATCCCTGTACCATGCCCCAAGCCTCACAGATGGAATAGATGTTGTTTGGTCTGGGCCTTGTTTATAATCTGGCCCCCTTGTCCTCTCTGGACCCTACCTCTTTCGATCTGCGCCCTCTCTGGTGCTAGGGCTCTCCACGGTCCTGTCTCACTCTGTGCCCTCTCCCTGGGGCTTCTCAAAATGCTTCCCCCTTCTCTGGGGCTCACCACACCCATGCTGGGGCTTCTCATTAGTGTCCCCTCTCTGGGGCTTCTCAACTGTCACCTCTCTGAGGCTGGGGTCAGTGCACCCCAAATGCTGTCCCCTTCCTGGTGCTGGGGCCCCCACACTGCTGTGGGTTCCCTATGAGGCCTCCTCCAACCCCTAACAGCCTCACCCAAACCACTGGTAACAAACAGCAAACAAAACACAAGCCCCTTGGCTATAACTTAAACGGAAGCTGCCTGGCTATAACAACATTCGAGCCTACAGGGGAATACTCCATCTCTCAGCCGTGTCGATGCTGTGCCTTCTGTCAGGATTCCCCTTTCTTCCTTCCCCCTTGGCTGCTAGCAGGGAACTCCCAGCCTGGCCTCAGCCCCTGGGCTTTATATGGGAGCCAGGCCCTGCCCCTTCTGGTCAGCTGACCTCCTCTGGTTGCCCTGGCAACCCACAGCTGGGCTCTTCACTCACTACTAGGGCTCTTTCCCTAGCAGTTTTTTT
>JAGPOW010003310.1:4506009-4535738 GCA_030014935.1 Caiman crocodilus
AGCACTTTGCATTTCTCCTTGTTGAATTGCATTCTGTTGTTTTCTGCCCACTTGTCCAACCTATCCAGGTCTGCTTGCAGCTGTTCCCTGCCCTCCAGCATGTCCACTTCTCCCCACAGTTTTGTGTCATCCACAAACTTGGACAGAGTACATTTCACTCCTTCATCCAAGTCGCTGATGAAGACATTAAAGAGTATCGGTCCAAGGACCAAGCCCTGTGGGACCCCACTGCCCACACCCTTCCAGGTCGAAACCGACCCATCCACCACAACTCTCTGGCTAGAGGGTTGCACCCAATTCGACACCTACCGGACTGTGTAGTCATCCAAGTCACAGCCTCTTAACTTGTTCACCAGTATGGGCTGGGAGACTGTATGCTTGGCACATGTACTGGGGGTTGCCAACCCCTGGACTACCAGATCAGGAGGATGAAGCTTTCTTCAAACAGCTAGCAGAAGTTTCCAGCTCACAAGCCTTAGATCTCATTGGCAATGCATAGGGGGTGCATGTGTACCCCCTGAGCTTGGCAGTGCAACCCCTGCAAAAAGCAGGGATCTGTGAGTGGTCCCTGATCACCTGTTGGTGCCCACCCCTGCCGCCAACAGCACCACCGCTGCTGTCTGTGGGAGCTCACTGCTCACCGCCGCCACGCTCCCACCACCAACAGCACTGCCACTGCCTGCAGGAGCCCGCCATGACCTGCAGCCTCCAGGGGCACATGGTGTTCATGCTAGTTCTAATGGGGGACTCCAGTCACCTTGATATCTGCTGGGAGGGCAATACAGTAGTGCACAGGAAACTTTTGAAAAGTGATGGGGGCAACTGCCTGATAGAAGAATCGGAGAGGGCAATTAAAGGCCATGCTCTTTAGCTGCTGCTCACAAACAGGAAAGAATTGGTAGGGAAATGTAATAATAATAATGGATGGTAACTTGGGCAGGAGCAACCATGAGATGATTGAGTTCAGGATCCTGACAAAAGGCAGAAAGGAGAGCAACAGAGTAAGGACTCTAGACTTCAGAAAAGCAGACTTTTGACTCACTCAGGGAACTGATAGCCAGGATGCATTAGGAGGCCTGTCCGAGAGGGAAAGGAGTCCAGGAGACCTGGTAGTTTAAAGGAACCTTACTCAAGGTGCAGGACCAATGGTCCAAGTTACTGGAGAGCAGGTTTAGGTTGGACATTAGGAGGCACTACTTCACAGTTAGGGTGGCTAGGACGTTGTTCCCGGCTTCCTAGGGAAGTTGTTCTTGCTCCTACCTTGGGTGTCTTTAAGAGTAGATTAGATAGGTACTTGGCTGGGGTCCTGTGACCCTGGCACTCGTTCTATGAAATCAACCATCTCAATGTGCAGGAAGACTAGCAAGAGTGGTAGAAGACCAGTTTGGCTTAGCAGAAAACTCTTCAGTGAGCTAAAACACAAAAAGGGAGCTTACAAGAAGTGGAAACTTGGACAAATGACTAGGGAAGAACATAAGAGTTCAAAGGATGCTGTGCAAGGATGCAATCAGAAAGTCCAAAGCACAACCAATGTTACAGCTAGCAAGGGTAATAAGACCTTAACTTAATTTTCTTGAATCTGGGACTAGGGGCTGGCTTTTACTTCCTTTTGTACGCCCAAATGGTGTTTTTTTAATTCTATAGGGTACCTATATGGATGCTCCAACACATTCTAATTAAAATGCATTGAAACAGGCTCACTTAATCAAGTCTGCTCCACATTCCAATTAGAATACTCTAGTAATGCCACAGTATCGAGTGTATAAGCCCCTGCAGGTTTAAATATGGCCACTGGGCACTTTAACTAAAGGTCATTGAATAAGCTTTAGTTGAAGCATCCTGTGGCCATTTTTAAACACGTGAGGGCTTAATACACATGATGCTGCAGTATTTTATTTAGAGCAGCTCTCTGGGAACCACTCTAATTAAAAACACCTCCTCCCCATCCTGATCATGTGTTTAAGCACCCCTACATTTTTGGCACGTACAGGGCTATGAATGCATGCATCCGAGTATAGATCTAGGAAAACTAACCCCATTATATTATGAAAAGAGGGTGGAGCAGATGCTCCTACATTTTGGCCCTAAGAGCAAAGCAGTTGGTGCACTTGCCTAAGAAGCTAGAGGCCTAGGTTCTGGGTCCCACTCATCCAGACAGGGTTCGTAGGAAAGGGACTTTACAAGATCATCTGGCCTAGTCCCATGTTCACGGTGGGATTATTCCTGACTAAACCATCTCAGCCAAGTGTTTGTCTAACCTGATATTGGAGATTTCCAGTGAAGGAGAACCCACAACTTCTCTAGTTAGCTTGTTCCAATGCTTGATCACTCTCATAGTCAGAATGTTCCTCCTAAATTGCCAACCTAAAACTTCCTCTGCTGCAGCTTGAGGCCATTGCTCAAAGTCCTGTCCCCTAAGGCTACAGAGAAAAGCCCATCTCTATGCTCTCTGTAATTACAGTGTTTGAACCTGCATCTCTCCAACTTCCCTTTAGTGTGCCAACCAGTTCCTCACAAATTAAACATTATTCAGTTTGCTCCGCAATGCAGGGTAAGTGCCAAAAATCCCCAGGTACATGACTGCTATTGACATATACAAGGAGAAATAGGCCCCTAAGGCAGAATTCTAATTTCATTGGTTTTCACCCTTTTCTCATTTGCAGACTGCTAAAAAACTTTGAATGGAGGTAGAGGCCTCTTTGAATTGTAAGTGTGGGCATTCACATACTTTTGATTGATCACAGCCATGTTCATGGACTTCTTAGTCTGTGGACCCACTAGCTTAATTTTTAGGCAATCTTACAATGCCTAAATTTAGGCACCTGAAATACCTCTCTGGGTCTAAGAATCGTAAGGAAGTACCACCTGTACTCAATCCAGTATTGGGTTTGCTACCCACCCCCTGCAATTTAACATGTGTTGGGGGCCAAACCACTCATCTTGGAATTGAGTACAAGGCAATGGAGGGACAGGCAGCTACTGCAGCTGTGGCTCCAGCTCCAGACCTGACCCAGGGTCAGGGCCAGGGCCAGAGTTGCAACTGCTGCCTGCCTCCCCGCAACCTGTTCTCATATCCCCCAAACTCTCCTACTGCTTACTTTTGTTCTGGTACCAGTAGGTTCCATCCCTGCTCCAACCTGGGGCATAGAGCACAGCCCTAGCCTAGCCCAGTAGCAGTGGTGGCAGCAGTAGCTCCAGCTAAGTCCCAGAGCTAGAGCCCCAGCTGGAGCTTCCAGGCTGTTGCCACAAGGACAGGCTGGGGCCATGCTCCTCCATGCTTCAAGCTACAGCAATAAGCAGCAGGGGGCAGGAAGGAGATAAGCAACTTTGTTTAGAATATAACATAGAATATATAGAATCTAATAATTGGCAGGGGGTGGAATCATCTTGGAATCAGGTAAATATAGCAGTCTATCCCAACTATGCAAATAATCCAATAAAAAGGTATTATCTACTAAAATCCTTGTTGCATATATTTCCTCAACTATCATGGCTACAACACCACTTGAACACTACCACTATACAGAAAAAAGACATTTGTTAATCAATGTCTCTTGAATCTAGCAGGCAAAGGTATTACCTAGAATCTGAAGGTAAGCATATTTAGGCTAGGAATAGTGTCTAGATTTTTTTTATTTGTGAGGTTAATTATCAGGAATCTTTAGAGCAATTTACCAAAGGCTGTAATTATGCTTCCAGTACGAGAAAGTTTTAAATCATTACTGGATTATTTTCTAAAGAATCAGTTTTATTTCAAACAGATTAATAAAGGGAAGTCCTATTGTCTGTGTTACATAAGACACCTTTCTTTACTGGATTATTATTTAAACTCTGTTCCATAGGGTGAAAGTTTAATTCCATTATGGGTTTTTAATGATGTCCATCACTAGAGTTAAATGTTTGTAAAACAAAACTTTTTTTATGAAAAACAAAATTAGATAAGAGGGTGGTATTATTTAAATGTTACTGTTGAGGAATAGAGGCATAAAGAATAGCACCCATTAAATTTTTGGTGCCCAGTCCGAAACATAAGACTCACCCCTCTAAACATGCATAGCACTTTATATGCTCAGTACCTAGATAACTTTGTCTTGTGTTACAGCTCTGAGTGCCTAGCACTTTGGGGTAGGGGGATACAGCCCAGATTGCAGGGGTGTAAATTGAACACTCAGAAAATAAAGGACATGCAGCTAATGACCACTTGAAAAGTTCATATTAAAAGCTAGCTCCACAGAAAGATTGATTTTTTTTTTGTCTGCCTTGGCCATTTTTATGAGGCCTAGGCTATGCTGCAGGAGTGTTGCTAAGCAGAAGGCCCAAAGCCTCTTTCTGAATAACCATAGTGTGAACCTTTGACAACTAACTTGGTTAGCAAGTAAAGAGGACTATAAAAAAATTAAACAAAGCACAAGGTCTGAAAGGAGATAAAGAGAAGACCATACATTAAATAATTCATATACACAATATTATAATTTTATAAGTAGTAGTAGTGACTGATGTAATCAAATATATTAGATGTTATTTTGCTATATAACTATATAGCAATAATAGACTGCTATATAGTTGAAGGGCATCCATAAAGAAAAGGACCCCCCGCCCCTTGCTTTCTGTTGCTGCAGAGCAGGATGTAACCTAAGGGCTTAAAGTTGCTAAGTAAATTTAGATTGGATATCAAGAAAAACTTTTTTGTTGTTAGAAAAATGAGGTAGTGGAATAGACTGCCTTGGAAACTGAAATCTTTATCCTTGGAGGTTTTCAAGAAGAAGTTGGATAAGCATTATTCAGGGATGATCTAGGAATGACTAATGCCTGGAGTACTCCAAGACAAGCAACAGCTAGAAGTGCAGGAGCACCACCTATGACCCCACCCCACTACCCCAAAGGGAATTTCTGGGAAATGAGAAGAACTCTGTAGATCAGAGTAAGTGGATATTGGAAAGGACCATGCTCTGTAGTAGGAGAAAAGTAGGGCTCCACACTGGCTTAGTTAGTGGCAGGTAGGGGGCATGGTCCTCATCCTTGGATCTCTTGAGTAGTGCATTTTAACAACCCTTGCAGCAGCAAGGCACCAACAACCCTTGTCCCCCTGCTTTACCTGTAGTATTTTAGAATGCTCTTGGTTCTTTTGGGCCAACATGCCTCACAGTTGTGTGACAGAGTGGATTGTGTACTATTAGGAATGTGTTAGACAACAAATTGTATGGGATGAGTTGACTAGAGATGATCCTGCCTTGAGCAGGAGGTTGGAATAGTGACCTCCAGAGGTCCCTTCCAACCCTACTTTTCTATGATTCTATGACTCTTTCAGTCCCACACTTTTAAAGACAGGACTGTGGTAGAAGCAGGTTCTCTCCCTACCCTGGTTCTATTTCTAGTTCTACTATCCTTACTCAGCCAGTACCTGTTTCCAGACCACAGGCTTCTTATTCTAATCACAGTATTTTTACCTAGCCAGGCCTAACCTCCCTGTCTAAATTCCAGTCTCAGTCCCAGTCCCACTCTCTTGCTTCTGTCTTTCTTTTTGTTCACCAATTCCACCCTTTCCGATTTCTTGCCCAGCCAATCCCAGTTCCCCACCTCCTGTATCCTCCCATCTAATCTATCTCGCCCCATCCTACTTCCTCTTCTGCACCTCAGTTGTTTCAAGTCTCAGTCCACTCTCCATAATTCAAGTCTCCATAATTCCACTCTCTCCTGCTGCCTCATTTGATCCAACTCTTGCTGCCACCCATTATTCCCATTTCCATTTATCCATTGGGCTCCTGTTCCCCAACTCTTTGTCCAGCCCTGATGTGTGTCCCCAGCATTCTTTTTTCATAACACTTTACCTCGGACTTGCTTGTCACCACTGCGTCGGAGGAGAAAGCTTTCTCCTCCTCGCTGGTCGCTGAGGAGAGTGGATGGGCATGTCAGCGGTATCTTGTGCCAGGACACTCTATTGTCTTGATGTAGATTACCTTCAGAGTCCTGCTGGCACCCAGGCATAAAATCTCAAACATATCAGAGACCAAAGTCAAGGGTGATTGTAGGGGACATTCCTGGGATGTCCTCAATGCCATACTTCCATGGAAGTACGCAAGAAGCTAGCGGGCAGGTCATGCAGGAAAGTCTCTTGGTTAAACACTACCACCACAGTGTGCTGTAGACAATGTTCGTCTATGAGCATAGGAAAGAAGTCTCATTGTTTTCTATTCTAGGAGCAGTGTTTGGGAGCAAGATGGGTGTACAGAGCCAGGATCACAAGACAAGGTCATGGGGCAGCCCCTGCTCTATAGGAGGAGTGGGGGAGATGTGTGCACATGCATGGGAAGTTGCCTGGGCACTAGGCCCTGGAGGTCAGGCAAGGAAGGAGGATGCAGGGGGCACATGAAGCAGAGCTTACCTGGACAGTGCATTCCACAATTGCCCCCATGGCACTCCTGAGCAGGGCTCAGCCCAATGTGGACAGCCTGATCCACACTCCACCCCATGCCCACCAGCCCTGGCCAGTAGGCACAGCTTCTGGCATGTCTGCTCCTGGTACAGCTGCAGCCACCTGGATGTTGGCTCCACTCTCTACACCTCCAGCAATGGCTCCTGCTGCATCACTCCAGGAGTGGGGTAAGAGCGCCCTGCTGAAGCTTCTTGTGAGCCAGATTCACTCCACAGAACCAGGCCATCTAGCTGGAAATAAGCCTGGTCACCTAGCTCACAGGGTCTCCCCACATGTCCAGAAGTTTTCAGTGGCATTGATAGTTGCCCCTCCCCTGGTGCAAAATTTCTGGACCTATGGGGAGGCCCATGGGCCAGGTAATATAGCTATGTACGCTGGATTGTTCCAACAGATTGTGGGGGTAAGGGGAGGAAAAGTCAGATTGGAGCAGTACCATGCAGGTTCTTGCTCACAGAATGACACCATGCTACTTATCTGGCCTGCACAGCTAGAAGGTTGACCCCACTGTGTTAGGCAAGCAGAGCAATGCAATTTGAACTCCATACAGCACAAGGGAGGCCTATTACTCAGGTCTCCGACTTAGTCAAGTTCCCTAACCACTCAGTTATCAGAGCTAAAACACAGGATGGTCCTCCTCCCCATTCTCCCCAGACTTATGCTTAGGTACATGTATGTATAAGCAAGCTCAGTCTACACATACATACTTGTTTATCCACAGTAGGAGAGGCAGAGTCAAGAATATCCATATATTAAGAAAGCCAGTATTTTAGGTACGAAGAGGGAAACAGAATTCCATTCGCAGTCTTTAAGTGCACTATATTATGCAGTTCCTCCCCCCACCACCATGGAACTCCCTTCCTCACTCATTAAAATCCCTATTGAACAATGTAATTATAAAAAAGAAAAATACTGAAGTTTATAGAAACAATATTTTTCCTTAATGTGATCAAATTTTTCTGCAATTAAAAATTACATACTGCTTATGGGAAAGTTGGAACTTACCCTGGGATGTAGTGAGGTTCAGGAGTAAAGAGGCTGTGTCTCTGTGGAGCTGTCATTGCATTTATACTGTGGATGGTCAGCTCACGCAAGGCAGATGCAGGACTGTGCAAAGTCAAGCAACACTGTAGTCAAGACAACCACTGTGAAGTTATCATAAGCAGCAGCATCATGGGCAAAAAAAAAACAAACCACACTTCACAATTCAAAGAAAAACTAAGCCATGGAATCATTGTACTTCCTAGTTTTCTGGACCAAAATTTATAAGCAGACAACTAGGTATGGTGAGGTAAATTTATACATTTCCCCAAATGCAAGTTAGCTTAGTTGGCATCACTTACAGCAATGGGAAAGTCCCCCTAACTACTAGTGTTTAACACCTTTACATCTGTGTTAGGAGAGTACCCTAACCATTAGGCTATGGTAGCAGGTTCCTTCAATTGTTCCTTGTTTTATATTACACAATCATGGACTGAAAAAAACAGCTTGATAGTAGGGAAAAGAACCAAGGATCTTTTCCCTGCTAGGGAAACTGCCTTTATCACATGGTAAACTTCCTTCAGCTTCAATAAGACAGCTGGAAAACATCCTTATTTATTCTACTGTATAACTTGGGGTTTACAGTATTCTCCTAGGAAAAAAAAAGGGGGGGAGATCTAAATTCAAGTCTGCTCAGGGTAAGAACATCTTAAAATGCATGTCTCCCACTTTTTGTGCAAGAGCTTTTAACTACTAAGCTGGGAAATAACCAATACAAAAGCCGAGTTAGAGGGAACTTCATGAAGTCATTGTGGCCTTTGCTCAAGACAGGATCAACCACCCCAGCTGAGTGCATGTCTAACCTGCTCTTGAAAATTGCCAGGACAGAGTTTTCACATGAAGAAGAAAACTCGAGATTGTGGGAGACATTACACTGTGTGAAGAGGAACACCTTTCTCCTAGCAGAAAACTGGTTCAAGTAGGGGATGGGGAGTGACACAGAAAGAGAGCTCTTCTGGAAAAAAAGCTAAGAGCATTTCCAATCAGGAAGATCTCTCTCCTATGCCAACCTGAACAGCTTTATGCTTCCATCTGGTGGTTGGCACGCCCAATATCTCAGTCTTTGGTTGCATCCCCTCCCTCTGCACCTCCAAGGGAAAGTAGGAAAGTGCTGTACCAGCTCCAGTGGCCCAGGGCAGGCTGTCAGGGAGCCCTATAGATCCTGCTGCTGGCACCAGATGCCTCCCACCATGGAACAGTCTCCGTTGGACAGTTCTAGCCACAGTGCAGGAGAAGATGCAGAGTGGGTATAATGGTAGTCATACTCCTTTCGTATCACACAGAAGCAGGGGCCTAGGTTGACCAGTCTTGTTCTCCCAATTTTTTTTTTTTTTTTTTTTTTTAAAGAAGCATTATGTTGGCCCTTTTCTAGTCCCCTGGAACTTCACCTGTCTTTCACTATTGTGCAAATACAATTGCTAGGGGGTCTAAAGTCCCTTCTGCCAGTTCCTTCAGCACCCTGGGACAGAGTTCA
This sequence comes from Caiman crocodilus, assembly GCA_030014935.1. Lineage (NCBI taxonomy): Eukaryota > Metazoa > Chordata > Crocodylia > Alligatoridae > Caiman > Caiman crocodilus. The sequence goes on from JAGPOW010003310.1 coordinate 4,514,955, forward strand.
TCAGGCAAGTTTCACTTGAATTCAATTAAGCCAATCAAAACTCTTACAGTTTATTTCATTATCATGATCTTTGACCTTTCCTCTTCCTTGCCTATACAATTTTGATTAGATGTTTAGCTGCCACTTACCTTTTTTGTGAAAAAACAAAGCTACTGTATTTGTCAAACAGCTCCTCTTTCTTTGCATCTTCTTCTGTTAATGGAACTCCTTGGCTATTTAGCAGTTGATTTGGGAGTGGGCAGGGGGTGCAGCACACAAGAAAACACTTTTCTGACCAAAGTATTTATAGAATCCAGTTTTGCTTAACTTCCCTTGTCAGGTGCAACTCATTTGCTTTCCTGATTTTCTCCTCCTAAGTTCTTGCTTTTGCACAGTATGCTTTCTTAGAAACTTATGACCCAGTTGAGTCTTCCATACACACCCCATATTCCTACAAAAGCCTGTTTAAGTTCCACCCTGAGCAAAAAACTCCTTTAGTGATCTTTCCTCCAAAAGCTACACAGTTCAAAGTCCAAGGCCACTTTGGCTGTGGAAACAGCTCTGGCCTATTTCCCCCATGCTTCTTTGTGGGGATAGTTGAGAGATCCAAGGGTTTGGCTTCTGGACCTCAAACTCTCCAACTACATTTCTAGCTGTACTCAACTCTGTGATCTAAATGCACTCCAACGGACGTCAGGCTATTTTTGATGCCTTCTGTAGGGTCTCCATTTTGGAGATATGTAAAGCAGCAACTTGGAGTTTGCCCAAACATTATTGAAAATGGTGTGGGCATGAGAGAAAATAGGAAGGGCAGAAACAGAAAGAAGAGACAAGGAAAATGGGAGTGAGGGGGATGAGGGAGAAGAAAGAGAAATGGGGTGAGGACCCTGGAAATTCTGCCCTGCTCACCAAGAATGCAGAAAGAGAAATTCTGCCTGTAGGTCACTGGGCAATATTGTCTCACTGCTAAAAAGGACTGTGGTCACAAGACCCTGTGACCATCAGCTAGGGCCAGTGCCCCAGCCATAAAGGCAGAGGTAGAAAAGCTCAGGCCCATAAAGATGCTAGGTGATCCCTGTTTCTTCAAAACTTTCATGAACAGTGCTGCTAACAGTGACAGTCACTATATTGTACTCAAGTAGAAGAACATTAATTAATCAAATATACACATTTGGGTATTTGTATCTATTCTCCAATTCTCTAATATGTAGAAGGCCTTACTGAATTATCTCAGGTTTATAAAATATGTAGTCCCAAGGGCCTGATGCTATATAGAAGGCTTAAAGCAAATGGAAGTGGTCCCTAATAATTCCCTTACCAAAGCTGAGAAAAGGACCATATGCAAGCCCATCTCCAGGGCAGAGGGTAGATCTAGAGGACAGGTCTAGAGTATATTGCCCTCTGGCTGTTTCCTGCTTCTTAAGGGGCGAGGCAGGAACATGAAAAGGAAGGCATGAGAGAGAACAGTCCCCAAAAAAGTCTGTCTTACCTGGGGGCCAGGCACGGTCTTCATGACTCTAGAACAGTGCTTCTCAAACTATCTGATGTAGCAGACTTGCCATTTTTTTTTTTCCAGTGGGCCAGGGACTAGTGCCCAGTTCAGCAGATGGCAGCAACTGCATGTAACAGCGCTTCATAAATGCACGACTGGCTGTTTCTTTCTCTGTCCTCACCTCACACGGCATGACATCACCTGCAGTGTTGGAACATACAAACTGTGGCATTATGACATATCAAGGTTATGCTTCTGAAAATATATTTCTTTCTTTCCTGGCAACTCGCTGCGGACCGGCGACTGGTGTCTCACGGACTGGCACCAGTCCGCAGACCACCACTTTGAGAAGCACTGCTCTAGAACACAGGGATCTTTCTCCCTTAGTGCCGAGTGGAGAACTGAGAATTAAGCCTTCAGGTCTCCTACTGCAGCAATTGTGATTTATAATGAATGTCCACATACATAAGAAAAATGTCTGCCTTACTCAGGGCAGGTCTTAAAGGATAGTGCCAATCATGGGAGCAAGGCCTGTGGCCAGTGCTCTTGGTTTCTCTGCTTGACTGGATTAGCCTACTGAGCCTGGTGCTGCAGCAAACTCTTCCGATTTACCCGCAGCAGAGCAAGAGCTACATCTACAGGTATGACTGTTTGCCTTGCTCCTCTCCCAAGATCCTGAGACATGAAGAGTGCCTTCCCATATAGGTAAAACAAATAAAAAGTTTGTGTATAAGCTGCCAAACTTGGGGAGCTTAGCTAAGACTTTGCTTCTGATGCCCCTGACTGCAGCAGTTGATTTTGTCCACGTATCTTTGAAGGTGAGGGGCAGCCTAGCTAGGCTTCTCAGAAGCAAGCTACAAAGGGCTAGTCTATGCTTTAGGCAAGGTGAATATAAGCATTATAATGGGTGCCACCTGCAAAGGTAGATATGGGGCCCTCTGGCAGCCACCCCAAGACTATTTTGCATTCTGACTTTCTAGGGTATTGCCCTGTCTTTGCCTACCACACCTTGACATTGCCTCCCAAATTATTATCATTCTTGGCCTACCCCCACACCAACCAGCCCAGCCTAGACTACCTTTAGCCAAGCATTCTTAATACCTCCTTACTGCCCTGCAGAAGTCTTCCCTCATGGCTAACACAGACAAAACCATCAAGTTGTTACAAGTAAGATGACCAACCAACTCTTGCCCCCCTCAACCCAGAAAGTACCTAACACATCCAAAGCCACCACTGCTAGTTGGCTATCCTATACGAGCCTCTCAAGGCTACCTTACTGCCTATATTTTATAGCCTCCAGTCATCAGCCTAGAGCCTTCCGTCAAAGGAACTCTTCTCCCCACTGTGATCTAATTCAGACAGACTATCATAGATTCCCAACTTCTCCTTTTCCTAGTGCTTCAGACAAATTCTTCCACAACCCCAGCCTGAGCTAGACTGACTTCTCAAAACAAGAGCCAGGCTCATATAGCCTCTAGGCTTCACTTCTGGTCACCTCTCCCTCTTATGATAAAGCACAGGAGTTCCTTAGTAGGCCGGTGTGAAATTTTGCTGGCTGTTTCATTTTGACACTGTTTCAACTCATTTTGAGGTCGAAACAGCAAAATCAAAATGAAACAAAGGGCTACAAAATAGCCTACATACAAAATGACACTAGTCAAAATGTTTTGACTGCACTGGGGAAATTAATTCAGCCCAGCTGGGCTGATCAAGGCTGTTTTGCACAGCTCTATTCCTTAGCAGTAGTCTGCAGGCTTTTATCTCAGCTGTATGTGGCTTACTGCTCTCTACTGGTTGCCTGCAGGAGTTGCCTCTTTCTAATTGAGTGAAATAGAGTTCACCAAATGGAGCAGATCAGCAGTGCTGTGATGTGTCCAACACAGCTGATCCACTTTGTTAAGCAAAGCATGTTATCCCTGTCTTTAATGGTGTGGGATAAATGGGTGATGTGATTTCTTCACTTTCAGTGCTGCCCCAGGCCTGCACTATAGGTCTGAAGCAGCTGGGAAAGATGTTTCCAATGTTAGCCAGCCCCATGGGACTGACTGGGTGAGGAAAACCCTGCCCCAGGGGGAGATTTCCAAGCAGGGAAGCACTTTTTCCACTCCCCAGACCCACTTTACAGGTCTGGGTGAGTAGGGAAAGGGCCATAAAGGTCTGCTACAATACAGCAGTAGAATCTATTACTACTTCGGTGTGCCACGGGTGTGGTACCTGTCATGTGGTGCAACAAAGGGCAAGGCAGCAATTTGTGCTGCCTTAAAAAAATGTTAGGCAGCACAAATGAGACTACAGACAGGTGATGTCAGTTTCGACCCAGAGGAATGCCTGTTACAGCATCTTGATATGAAATGTCACCTTTCTCCTCCTCGGGTTATAAATGGCCCCAAGTGCTGCGACCAGGATTATGCTGAGGCAAACGGAGGAAATGACTTTGCTCTTATGGGTCCTGCTGTGATAAGGCACCTTTCCATGTAGTCCGGCGGAGGGAGGAAAGCCCTGTTTCTGCATGAGCGACTAAACCGATGAGCCTGAGGCACAGGGGGCAGATCGAGGACTGGGGGCTTCGGCGCAAGGCGGGTCGCTCCGGTCTCTAGTAGACAGCGGCGCCCGGCGCGGAACCTGGGAGCGCATGCGGCCCGGGCCGGATCGCAGGGGAGCCAGGCGGGGGCTCGGGCCGGCAGCTTTGCCATCAAGAACTTTCCGACGCAGCCTTCAGGAGGGCGGCGACCGAGCTCCAGCCTCCACTCGCGCCGGGGTTGTCAGGCGGGGAGCAGCGGCTAGCTCTGCCACTCCGCCCGTCCGCCCTTGGCGCTGCCCCGGGAGCCAGCGGCGCCGCCCAGGCCGCGAGGGGCCTGAGGCCGCCCCGCCCCGCGGCTTGTCCCTGCCGAGACACCGTAGCTGGGTGAGCGTTGCGAGTGGCGCCGCCGGTGAGTAGCTACGGCCGGGGCCAGGGATCCCGGCGCGGGGCGGCGCATCACAGCGGGGTCCGGGCTAGCCCCGGCGCGGCCGTGGGCTCGTTGCTCGTCCCGGGTTCGAGCCGCCCGTGAGGTTTCCACCAAGGGGCCCAGGCAGGCAGCGCCCGCGGAGCTGGGCCTTGTTTGCGCGACCCCCACGGAGCCCTCGGCCCTGCTGCCCGCAGTGCCCCGCGCTCGAGGCTTTGTGGAGAGGACTGGGAGCGGCGGGAGCCGGGACCGGGGATGGGCGCCAGCGCCCTGCGGCCGAGAGTCTTCTCCACGGAAACGAGGACTGTGGGCTTGTGGCGGGAGAGCTCGTCGCAGCCACCGAGGAACAGAGCAACTGCTGGTCTGGCTGAGGCTGCTTCGGCGGCTGACAGGCGTGACACTTGTGGCATGATACAGGCTGCTTTAGTGCCACACAACGTGGCTGTGTGTATGCTCGAGATGTTGAAGCAGAGACTAGGCAACACGACAAACAAGATGGACAGTGCTCCAAGGGAAGGGAGGGAGGGTAGTTGGCCCCTTGACTTGTCGGGGATCTCTGCAAGGGCTAGCTGTTGCTGTTCCTACCAGATGACAAAGGTGACAGACCCATAGCAGGGGCAGTCCCTCTCGCCTACCAAGTCAGGGGCAGGCAGTTATGTGGGCCTGCAGGCCACATAAGCAGTTCTGGGGAGTTACTGCAGGCCGGTCAGCACCCCCTCCCCAACAGCCTGGAACCTGCATGTCCTGCAGCTCCTCCCAGCTGCCACCACCAACCCCAACCCTGGCCCACGCCCACCCTGCACCCCCTCTGGACTGGAACAGGCCAGCTAGAGCTTGCACTGCTTGCCCCCAACCCAGCCTGCCCACCTGGAGAAGTGGCAGTGGCCAGGCAGAAGCTGCTGCTTGTCTGGGAGAAAAGCAGCCCCTCCTCACCACTGCCTCGCCCTTCTTGCTGTAACCTCCCAGAGCCCATAACTTGGGCTGCCTTGCAGCTCCTCTCTGCTGCCATCGCCACTGTCTCCAGGCTGCCTAGCAGGGCAGCAGTGACAGTGCAGAGGAGCTACAGGCCAGCCCAGGTGTGGGCTCTAGGCAGCAATAAGGGCCTGGTACTAGCAAAGGGGAGGGGTTGCTTTTCCCCACGCCAAGCAACAGCTTCTGCCTGGCTGCTGCTCAGCATGGGTGGGTGAGTCTGGGCAGGCACTAGGCAGGCCTGGGTCAGGACTGTGCGCATGGGTTCTGGCTAGTCAGGAGCTGGTCTCCTCCATTTGGGCTGAGTCCGGAGCAGGTGTGGGGCAGGCCGGGGTAGAATGGCATGTGCTGGTCCCACTGGACTGGGGCCAGTAGCAGCAGCAGCTGGAAGGAGCTGCCACTGCCTGGGCTGCCTCAAAAGGCAGGCCAGCTGCAGAGCCACCCCAGCCCCACTGTACCAGGGGGAGGTGGGATGGTCCAGGTGCCCTTCAGCCCATGCTCTAAGTGGGACTGTGGGACCCACTGTGGACTGGACAAAGTCCCTCTGCGGGTTGGATCCAGGCTGCGGGCCATATTTTGCCAACCCCTGTAATAAGTCCATGTCATCATGTAGTTTGCAGACTGTCATGTTTCCCTTGCCACCAGGTGGCAAGGATAATAGGGCTGCTACAGGAGCACAGTCTGATTGGGTGGCAAAGACCTGCCCTGTCAGCCCGTACATCCCCACAGGCCTATTTGTCATCCGTCAGGGGTATGGGCCCAGGTCTACCACTTAATCTTTTAGCCTCCCTCAGATGGGGAGGCTGCAGAAAAAGATTGCAATTAATTACTGGGGCAAATAATGAAAAAACAGGGATAGGAGTGGAGGTCAAGCGTTCAAAACAAGAATGCCAGGGGGGTGGGGGGAGACACTGAGCACAGCACACTAGACAGTGCACACTGGCCCTCAAATGAATCCAAGGAGCCAGTGGACACTGCCCAGTGACACTGCTCAGAGATGGGAACAAAGTAGGGTGAGGAAAGCAGCCCTCCTGTCCAGGGCCAGGAGGAGGTTAACCAAAAGATCCTGGGCCTTGGTGGGGCTACAGGTGGGGAGCATGTAAATAACAAGTTGTGGGGAGTGGTGCAGCCAGAACCTCAGCAGGAGATTCCAGAGGTGTTGCAAGGGCTGCAGCCTGGCACACTCCAGGTAAGTGTGCGCCAGGGTCTCCCTCTGCTTGCAAAAAGGGTAGGTATTGGACACATCTGTAAACTGCACCAGAAACCACAGGTGATTTTCCAGCAGCCCTATCACTTGCTGCCCAGCTGAAAGGGTGATGGGGCTGCAGTGACAGTTAGGGCTGATTGGGTGATAGAGGCTGCTCGGTTAGCCCTTGCTGCTGTAGGTGACTTGCGGGCAGTCCTCTTAGCTGTTCCAACAGTGGTAACAGCTGTTTGGACCTGTCCCCCTTACTGACTGACTCCCCTGTGGGCCGGGGATGCTAAGGAGCAGCTCCTTATCACTCCCTGCTTGGAAAAGGTACCTTTGTGGTGACTTCATGTGCTCCTGCCAGGGGCCCTTCACATGTGCATATCCTGTAATGATTTTTTTTGTAGATCTACGCACTTTGTAGCAGTATAAAATAACATGTATATAATGTAAATAATTAGTATGGGGTACTTGGCTGCCTGCACTGTGGCCAGAGCACAAACCTCTGCTTCTGACCCAGAAAGCAGCATCCTTTGGAGTTGGAGTTCCTGAACTGCAAGCTTAGGCAGAGATGGAGTCATGTATATAATGGTATTAGCTTCTCTGTAATTAAGACCAGATTCAGCTTTTTATTCAGTGAATCATGCATTTTTCTGCATGGAAGAAAGATTTTCTTCCCCAAACGAACACTACATAGGTTTTAGGTAACAATGAATTATTATTATTTTTTTTAATCAAATGTGTTTACTGTTGTTAAAATGATGCCTTTAAGAGAGTTTTTTCAGTGTCTGGTATGTTTTCCATGTCCCTTTAGCTAGTAAACAGGAGGCTTTTTGTATAACTGAGATGCATCAGCATTTATCAAAGGTACATAGAAAAATCAAGTTGTATAAGTAAGTGAAATTAAGTAGTTTTTCCCATCTGACCCATTTTTTCAGTTATCTGAAATGCCAGCTGTTTTGATGGAAGTAAAGCTATTTGTGCTACCAGTAAACATGCTTACAATCACAATGTGGGGAGGCCCCTAATAAAGATACCATTTTTATTGTTTCCAAAAGAACTGAGACCACTGACTGTCCTCCAGAAAGTTGCTGCTATATATCAGGGAAACAAAAGTGCAGTTCACGTAGTGTTTGTGATCCTTGTTAAGCTGTTTTCGGCCATTGTAGACTTAAGACACCTCTTGTTAGACTCAAGGTATCCCTTTTAAAAGGACAATGTTTTGTTTTGACCACAGAAAAATAGTAAAGTAATTCTCCTTCAGAAAAAATTCAAAACAACCACAACAGGTGAGAATTATTTTAACACTATGGATTCCTATATGAAACTTCTATGTTTATGTTGTGAATCTCATTTGCGCACCCAACAGTGTTAAGACTGCATGGCTTCCTGGTACCCATGAAAAGATCTCAAAACACTCCAAGGTGCCATGGCACCCAGTTTGAGCATCACTGTCCTAGTCTGTGTTCCACTGATACTAGGAAGAATCATATTGCCACTCTGAACTTTCTTTTGCCTTCAGGAAATAAAGAGTCTGTTTCTGGAAGTAGGCAGTAGATTCTAGTTAAGAGCTGTCTCAGTTTGTTTTCTGATACTGCATCAAAGATGTATATTATGCTTATCTGGTTTTAGTCCTTTCTAGATAGTTTTGGCAGTGGCAACCTTGTAGAGGGCATATCGCAGAGCCACCTGCACTGATCTAGTTAGGAAAACTGTTTGCATTAGGTAAAGAACACCAAAAGGGAATGCAGCGGATGAATAGCAGTGCAGGTCCCACATGAACATTAAAAAGAAAAACATCATGCAACTAGATCTGTATTTGTACTGCCTGTTGATCTGTCAGGCCTTTGGAAAAACTGAGCAGCTAAACAACATCCTTTGTTGATGATAGTTTTTTGCCATGCCATCTTTTTCCATTCTGTCTTTCAGAAAGTTACCAGACCTGTTGATAACCATGGCTCTGGCAGTAATCTACAGACACTGGCTTTTAATGTTTTCAGGCTGAGAATTGGCTGTTTGCTTCTTGTAGACTTAAGTGCTTGGCCACCGTGGCAGCACCTCACCTTTTTATGGTGTTCCTATCATATTTCCTTAATGATCTTATGGTGAGGGGAGCAAGGAGAATACTTGTCCTTAGAAAATCTAAAATACTGTACAATGTTGGTGGTTTCTCTTCATTTTTCTTCACTGTTTCAAAGCATTCTGACAGATTAGAATAAGCCAGTACAGCTCTGGAAAAGGTGAATTGGATTCCCTGTTTAGAATTCTTTGAGCTGTTTCATCATTAGCAGAAGCAAGCTTAACAGTGCCTTGCTTGTTTAGAAAGCTTGCATAGTACAGGCTACCATGTGTAGAGCTTGAAAGGTATGCACTGTTTGTACTGCAGTAGTTTTGTTCTTCAGTTCCTACCAGAATCTCAGATAAAAGCCACTTTGTGGTTTTAGTGTAGCCTAACTTTGAATTATTTGTAATGTGGTTTTTAGATAATACTCCAGTGGAATGGGTAGAATTCTCTAGTTTTCCTTTCAGCTACCTTCTGCACCTGATATGGCACTATCTACAACAATGAAGCATATACTTCCTTCATGCTACCTATACCTCTGCTCCATTTCTTTAGAACAAAAAAACAGTGATGTTTATCAAGTATTTGCCCTCAAGGGAAGATTTGAATGATTTTTTTTCCCCCAATGTACTGCTTGCTCATACATAGGGGATGGCTTATAACTGATTTCTAGAGTACACAGCTTGCACATCTGTGTTTTTTGACACCTGCCTCTTAAATACCTGGGGTGAAGGGTAGAGGACTGTTTTAGTCCCTGATTGCATGGATGATGCGCTCAAATATAGGGGGTATTGCTTAAGATGTATTGCCTCTGGGTTCTAGTGATCTTGGGAAGGCTCAAATCTTCAGACTAGTGCTAGGTTTTAACTTTATAAACGTGTCACATCTATTTCTTTTGCAGCTAAATGAAATTCTGTCTCACAAAGCCTCCGAGTGACCTCGACCCTCCCCTCTGCTTTGCAACCATGGACATTCTGCTCTAGTCATGTTCAGGCTCCTTTGTGTCCTCCCCTATCTTGCTGCCTAAGCCAGCTCCTTTTTGAAAAGTTAGCAGATAGAAAAGCTGTTGGGTATCAATATACTTGTATCAAAGAGCGTATAGAGAGCATTGCCATGTCAAGCGTGGGATTATTTTATCTTAGTACTTCATTATAAGGCTGTTCTGCCTACCTTCTTCAAAGAGGGACTTCCATGGTGGGTTTTGATGTATTACAATAACTCTACCCCCACTCATTGGCTCAGGAGAGGGCAGTTATTTTGGGCAAAGGGCCACTTAGTGAATTTTGGCAAGCCATTGAGGGCTGCATGACAGGCAGCCAGGGGCTGATAAATATTCATTTTCTAATTATTTTTAAAAGCCCCGTGGGCTAGATAAACTGGCCTGGTGAGCCACATCTGGCCCATGGGCCACATTTTGCCCACCCCTGCATTAGCTCCAGCTGTAACTCAGAATGAAGAGGAGATTCTGTGTTGGGGCAGCCTGGAACGTGTGATAGAATGGGTTGGAGAACAATGGCTGGTACTCTTGTGGATTGATTCAATGGCCTGGGATAGATCCTGGGAAATATCAAATTACAACATGTCGTGACAACTGTCTCCCTCTTTCCTGACCCTCAGGTGAGATTAAGGTCAGGTTTAACTTTCTACTCAGTTAACTTTCCAGTAACAGAACATTCTGCATTTGGTTTCAGCATTGAGTGTAGTGGGTATTCTCACAGCTGTGAAGAATGACATCAAGAGGTGCTGGGACAGCCTTTGTCCGGAAGAACTACAGACTGAGTACCGAGTTGGAAAAGCCTAAGGTTACAGGTATGAGTTGCATGTGTAACTGCTGTTTGGGAAGAATGCCAAACTGTTCCTAGAATGACCTGTGGACAGGAGTAGTTAAGCGTTCCTATTCCACACTGGGCATCTTCTTCCTTAATTCCTCTTACTCATCTGTTGATGCCAAATCCTAGTGATGGCCCCAACTTTCCATGGGGAAGTTTACTCTATTTAAAAGCAGAGGTGAACTACAGTGGTGCCAAGTATTCAAGTGCCTGAGCTAGTTGTTGCCATAGTGCAACAATTACGGGCTGGAATTGTGCAAATTCCCTGTATAGACAACAACTTTTAAGACACTTAAGGGTCTTTGCCCTCCATTTGAGCCAGGAAGGACCATAGAATGTATTTGACTCATTTTATTGGTGTTCTGTGTCTAGAAGGAACTTGTCCTAAGGACTGTAATTTGGCTTCTTATTGTTAGTGAAACTAGAGTCTGTGGCTCCAGATAAGTTGGGCTTGGCTTTAGATCTGTCTGGTCCTGTGCCTCCAGGAAGACTCTGAAAGAAACTGTAGATGTGAGGACACCTTGTGAAATTTGGTGTTCTGAGGAGGGCTTTTGGACAGACTAGAGGGGTAGTGGTTGACAGTATCCCACATTCCAACAGCTTCTTAGAGCAGTTCACAAATATCTGCAAGAGCTTTAAATGACACCAAGAATGAATTATGAAATAGTTGGAGACCTCTTACCCATCCCTGAAGGAGGTCACCTCAGTTCATCTTCTGACTTAGCATCGTTCATTTTGTGTTTTCTGTTCACTATAGGAATAGTGAATAGCAAACTGCTGAATGCCTATCTGCATCGTGTCTTTCCCAGTGCTGATGGGAGCCTGCCAGCAGCGGCTTACAGGTACTGGACTCCTGATTCATTTAATAGCAAGTGAGGTTGTGCCTGTGATTCTAACATATAATGGCATATTTAACTCATAGGCTGTTTCCAGAGTCACTGTGTGACAGGGCCATGGTGATGCTGGCACCGAGATAACCGGATCAGAAAACAGCATTGTATTGCAGAAGTGATTTCTTTGTTTCATATTTAATGGCTTCTCAGACAACTTGGCTTAAAGGGCTTGGTTTTCAGAATTGTGCATGTATATTTGTGGCCACAACTTGCTTACAGGCATACTGTAAATTTAGTGATTGCATATATACATGGCCAGCTGGGCATCTATTTGATCATTTATATGCAAGTTTTCCTAATTTGTTTATGCAGTAGCAGTAATTTAAAATGCAAAGTGCAGAAATCATGAAAGCTAGGCTTTCAATACCTTTTAGTTAGATATGATGCTAGATTGTTATACTTAAATGTTGTGATGCTTTCTACAGCAATAATCTTTCTTCTGCTACCTCAGCAATAAAATGTGGTATATTGGCCTTTTTGTTACTAGATATCATCTGAAGAAAACTGTAAAGAACAAAAGTAAAGCTAGACCCCAAATTACAGTGCTGATTTTTCCCTCCCTGTCATGTTTTCAAGTCTGTTTTATGTTTGGCTGTTTGTGTTTAAAGAACTGCTGGGTTCACATTCCACATTCTGTACTTGGATGCTGAGCTCATAGCTGAGCTTTAGTGCTGCTAAAAATTGCTCTTGACCCATTTGCTTTTGGCAAGCAGACATTATAGGGGAAGATGTGTCATGTTACTCTGCCACTAGCTGTCCAGCCAGTGTGCACTGGAATGCTGCATTTGCATGTGTGTTCCATTTTCAGAACTATGGGTTCTTTTGTCTGATGATTTGAGCCTTAAGAACATAGGGATGGACAGGCAGGAAAAGGTGGTGTGACCCAAAAAAGGCTTCTGTTTGGTTAGCCCTGTTCTGCATTTGAGTTGAGGTGTATAAGCCTGTTACCTGAACTCGGGTGTTAACACTCTCACATTTCAGCTAATGCAAGTTGCCATGCTGGAAGAGCTTACATAGTTTGCTGTCCTTCTTCTAGTAGTGGTCTAAACTAGTGCTTAGTAAGTGATTTCAGGCAGTGGACAGAAATGATCCAGTTCATGTCCAAGGTGGGCTGGTTCAAGGACCTGGCAGCTGCTGTCACTATTGCATTTTCCTGTCACCTGATTGCAGTTTGGGCAAAGTTCCCTCTGCCCAGACCCAGTGTAGACAAAGCCCCCCGCCCCCTTCCACAAAACAGTCACTAAAGTCTCCTGTTTCTTTGTGCTGGATCCAGTGGCTCCACATAGACTTATAGCAAGCACTTTCAGTGCTGGGAACAGCTGGGTGGGAGTTGAGGGGGGAAATTGTGCTGATCACTAGAAAGTGATGAGGGAGAGGACGAAGAGGCAGAATCTTACCTACCAGAGCTCTCCTCACTTGAGTGGTAGCTGCTACTGCTGCTACTGTAGCCACATGGGCTCAGACTGCTGAGGGGCAGGCAGTGGTACAGGCTCCCTGGGGGGTTGCTTTTGGTGCTGTTTGCCCTCCTACCCATGGAAGCAGGGCTGTGCTTTGCAGGGCAGAACCTTCCAGGGGGGATGATGTCATTCCCGGCCTCCCCCAAATACACTGCTGGGCATAGGGCTGCAGCTGCTGGGTTGTTCTTGCTGTAGCAAAGAATTCTGGGGGGATGGAACCATAGTGGCTTCCCCTGTAAGCTGGTGCTTGTGGCTGGTGCCTAGCTTGCCTTGCCATAGTTATGCTACTGGCTACATGGACACTGGCTTAAACTATGTATGGAAGAAGCTCCCTATGAACATCCATGAGGCTACCTCCTTATTCTCCTCCAGACCTTTTCTTAAACTCTTTTTTTTTTTTTTTTTTTTTTTTTTTTGTGACATCTGCAAAATCTTGATCATTCTTAAGTAGCAGTCAGCACAACAGTGGTCTCTCGTGTCAACCAGCATTATCTTATTGTTTACTTGTTCTCTCTCATCTGTTTGTCTCTCTATCTGCATACCTCTAATGTCTCTCCTTTACATATTCATATTGTAAGTTTCTTGGGCAGGAATCTATTCCTTAATTCTTTGTGTATACCAGTGGTTCTCAACTCCCCCCTCAGAAAATGTCAACATTAGTTTTCATTCTTTTCTTAACTACAAAATAATAACAAGAAAGCAATTCTTCTGTTGCAAAGAACTCAAAGACCACAGGAGGCCAGAATGTTTTAACATTATGGTTTCTTATTTGAAATCTCTGGGTTTATCTTGTGCCTTATGTGTGTGGCTTCCCATAGTACCCTGGAAAGGATCTCAAGACACCCCAGGGTACTTCTGTGCCCTGAGTGAGAATCACTAGTATACACAATGCTTAGTCTGTGGGGTCCTTATCTGTGCCAGGGGCACTATACTAATGCAGAAATAAATGTAGAACTGGTCATCTGGATTATTAACATTACACCTTGTATGGGTTTCTCCTGAGCCCAGCTGGCAATCAACAAAAAGATCTTAATCTTCTGTATGTCAGCTAGTTTCTGTGCAGATACTTTCCTTATATGCCTCAACATCTGACCCTGCCTTACCTTGGGCAGCAGGTTCCTTGGCTTAAGCTACATAACATAACACAAGTAAAAGTAACTTACAAGTAGCAGTGAAAGGCAATGTGAGAATATTGGGGAAGCTCTGACTTTGCAAGGCCCATAAGGCTTGAACTCTTTAAAATGTGGGGAATTGGTGAGTTCTCTGAAGGGCTCTCTTTTTCCTTCTCAGAAAGCCCCTGACGTTCCAGAACCTGCAGGAGCACCTTGATCGTTTGCTAACAGAGGACAGTGGTTCTGATGACAGTGGAGGTAGGAGATGCTGGATGTCTAGTCCTGTTAAAGATTCCTTGTGTACTGCTGTATTGGGGGAAGAAGGTATCTCATGGGAGAGTTTCTTAAACGAGATTCGTTCCTTACTTGCTTTCTTTGCTTCTGATCTATCTGTGAGATCCTGTGTATTAAATACTTGTAGGCTAACTGTAGGGCAGGTCAGTTTATAACTGTAATAGCCATATTTCCTTATGGGGAGGCAGTTGCAAAGCTTCTTGTTTGTTGAGATCTGGTTTGGGTAGAGATCGGAGATGACTTATTACAATGACATAGCAAGTCTTGCTGGTAGAAATGGTGTGTTCCATTCTAATTGTAGAAAACCATGCTATGTTGATAGAAGAAGAATCTAGAGAATGACTCATTTTCACCATTCTCATTGCATTCCCTCCGAGTCCTGACCTACTACCGGCTGATTTTTATCCATTCTCTTAGGAACTTGTTTCTTTGAGTTGGGCAAGTATTTGCCAGAGCAGCATTTCTCAACCTGCGAGTTACAAGAAGATTTTGAAGGGTGGTGGTAAAGTCTAAGGGAAATGCTGCATGGATGGAGTGGGGTGTGGGGTGGTGAGCATGCAGCAGGGCAGCATAAAGCAGTGGAAGAGGTAGGGAGGGGGCCAGATGCAACAGCTGGAGGGAAAGGAAGGAGAGACGACCACTGTGGGGCCAAACCGGGAAGGTATGGGTCAGAACAAGCTGATAGTTATGCTAATGGGTCCCATTGTGAAAAACGTTGAGAACAACTGTGCTAGAGCATACCCAGAAAATGCTTCTAAAGAAGAGAACATTTTGTTCCTTGGGCAGTTTGATCTGACGTGTACTTGTTGATTTGATTGGGGGGGGGGGGCGGGTAACTTCATCTCTAAACAGTTTGAAACCACTTATTGCCCCTGAGACTGTAAGGGCAAATGTTTTGGATATTGTGTAAAAAATTGGCTTGTGATCTGGCCGCTTCTTGGCTAAACCTTATATACTTATGTGAAAACTTTTAAAATCTTGCCCTGATCTCCCTTCCAGAAATTCTGATAATACTAGTGACATGACTTTACTGTTCCTACTCAATGTCAGAATTCAGCTCTAGCCAATAATATCCATTCAGTTGTTGTATTCTAAGTCCACACAGCATTCTCTGATGGGTTTTTCTGCAACTCTCATTTCAGATCAGATAGTAGATGGGCGCCTTGGGCCTCCTACTGTGGTGTTGGACCACACAAGTGGTTTTGAAGGGCTCCTGCTGGTTGATGATGATCTTCTTGGGGTGAGTGTGACAAGGGGCACTTTGTAGAATGGATCTTTGTGGCTTAAAGTGTGCTGTCTTTAGGCCTCTCACAGGAATTTCCTCACCCCAGATCCCTGTTGCCATCCTTTTTGGTGTGTAGGGATGATGCTTGCTTTTTTTTACTCAAGGGGGATTCTCTAGCATTCTTGAGTGAAACAGGCTCTCCTGGAGAGAAAGTTCTAGCAATGTCTTAAAGCTGCACTCCTTGGTGAACTGCTTCTGCTTTCATATTACTTCACTGTAGGGTTTTTTTTTTTGGTTTTTTAGAGTTTTGAGACTCTGAAGTTGTTCTAAGTTATTTCAAAGTTACGTCAAAATTTCATTGTATTTTTGCCTATATGCTGCATTACCTTGATACTGCTGGGTAAGTTGCTGGGTGTGTAAAGAAATTAAAGACAATAAACAGAACTGCTGAATATATAAAGGTCTAATGTCAGCAGGGCCAGGGCAGCCTGTTCCTTTCTCCCTCTGATCAGTATTCTTCCTCCTGGGCTCCTAGGACCATTCCTTTGCCCTTGCTCCTGTGATTGATCAGGGAGAAGCTACACCAGTGCATTTACTTGTTCTTACATTTCCACTATCTCTTTGGCCAGATGTCTCTGCTGTCCCCATTTGACTTCCAATTACTGTAGCCTTTGTGTCCCTCAGACTCTTTCAAAGAATAGATTGACACAACCTAGTGGGAGTTAGCTCCTCTGGGCATTTATAGATGTGCTCCAGGAGGTGGCAAGGGGAGGGGCCCTTTGATTAGCGCAGCTCCAAGAGTCACACTAATCAAAAGCACCTGGAATATCATCTATATGAGCATCCCTATGCTGAAAAATGACATTGGGGCACTTTGAGCTAAAGCTCATTAAACAAAATTTAGTTTAAAGAACCCCACCACCATTTTTCAGTGTAGGGACGCTAATACACATGACACTAGAGTATGCTGGAGCATAGCAGTTACCATGCTCCAGCAGACTTGATTAATTGAATCTGCTCTGATACACTATAAATACAGCCCATCAGAACAGCCTCAAATGTGTATAAGAGCCCTCTTTCTCCAACTTTGCTGCCTCGTACCCTGGTCTCTTCTAGGGTATGAGCTCCTCTGCTTACATGCTCCCTTGCTCCTTCTCAGGGCTTTGCTGTTCCTTGCTCTCGCAAGAGAACATGCCCTGGTCTTCACTCAGCTATTCTTGCCTCTCTGTTCACCATCTCATTCCCTGTCTTCCCCTGTGTTTACAGCTAATTCTCAAATCAAACCAAATTAATGTAAGTAATTTCCCCTTCTTTAAACTTTTTTCCTTGTCTGCTGTAGTGACATTCTTTTAGTGTCAGGAGAATTTGCAGAGGGCAATACAGTAAATAGGATAGAATCTCTGGCCAGCTGTATTGAGCCTGTAGCCTATCTAACATTTAGGTATCTGTCCCTGTTATACTCAGCAGTGCTTCCCCTTTTTCCTTGCAGGAGCTGCATCTGTATGTTCTCATTTATTAGGAGCCAACTTTCCCCTTGTCCTACCACCTGAGCTCTGCATTCATTTGACTATAGCATGCATTATGGACTGTACATAATCCTAGATCATCTAGATCGGGGGTTTTCAACCTTTTTGGATCAGTGTACCCCTGGTGGCTGGACATGAAGCAGTGTACTCTCAGCAGTCAAATGAGGGGCAGGCGGGAGGGGGTGAGTAGGGGGAGTGGCTTGTGGCCAAACATGGAGCAGCAGCAGCTCCCGCATGGACTCAAGGGGTGAAGAAAGGTTGCAATTGAGTGGGCAGTGCCTGCATGGCAGCATGGGATGGTGCATGGCGGCACTCTGTCCCTGCCTGCCCATGTGTACCCCCTAGGGCCTTCTCAGGTACCCTCAATTGACAACCCCTGATCTAGATGACTGTGAACTAGCTGCTGCTAATGGCTCTAAGTCTGTTTCTGGGATCCTGAGAGCTTAGACACTGCCTTTTCTAGCAACTCTCTCCATTTGAATTGGCTGTATTCACTGGGACAGTCCATGGAAGATGGAGGGCTAGGTCAAAGGAGCTGGTGGTTCTGTTTAGCTGTAAAAAATTCTCTGTTTTTTTTTTTGTTCCTTGGTTCAGGTGATTGGCCACAGTAACTTTGGCTCCATCAGGGCCACAACTTGTGTGTTTAAAGGTAAGAAATGGGGTGTGGAAAAGTGGGGCATGGAGAGAATGATGTAGAAGGAGCAGAAACCTGCGGAAGCTATAGTAGGTTAGACAGCTTGAGAGGTCAAGGAGTTGGGGATATACTGCAGCTTCAGACTGTAAATGCTCAAATTCCTCCAGCTGTTTTTTGAGGAACAGAAGGATGATTTTGGAGGGATTGGGTTTGATCTGGTCTTAACTCTCCAAGACCCACCCCTTTCTCTGCTGCATTGGTAGTGAAACCATCTCATTTTTATAGAGGTGTGCTTTGAGCTATTATAAACTTGCCCTTTTCCCTCTGTGCTGCTACTTTTAGGGAAATGGATCTACGAGGTGCTCATTTCCTCCCAAGGCCTCATGCAGATTGGCTGGTGCACTCTCAACTGCAGGTTTAATCAGGAGGTATGGTAATTGCTCAGCATAAGGCAGGAGTGCCCACAACTTATTCTCCACCTTACCATGCAAGCAAGGATGGATGCAAGTGCGCTCTAGATCACCGCCATAGAGACTGTTCTCAGTAGACTATTCCCTGGATATGCCATGCCTAGTATAAAAGAAGAGATCTAAAAATCTGTGTCTGTTGTGCATTGCTGAATTCTGGTGCGGTGACAGAGCCTTGTAAATCCACCAGGTGTATGCTAGGCTTTTGCTTGATAGTCATGAGTACATGAAATATTGTATTTCCATGTACATAGGAGTTTTCTGCTGTTCCCTCCTTTGGCATCTTGCTAGCAAAATCTATAGGTCCTATGGAAACATGACTGGCATCTGTAATATGTATGGCTCTTTCCAGTGGGTGCTACAAGGCCTGGTAGAAGTATGCCCTTGCTGGAGGGTCTGTCCTTTTTGTCTGGCATTGCCTTCTTTGAAATTGCTGCAGCTGTTTATCAGTTGATGGGCTGACCTGCAGGTTTTCAGTATTTACTTCTTGATGCATGGTTCCTGAGAAGAGGTGTATATGGGGGAAGATGTAGAGCAGCATAATTTGGTACACTGGTAGAGTGCTGAGTATGTATTTGTTAGTGTTCTTGTTTTGAGTTAAGGGTCATGAAAATGGAATGTGTTTTTAAAGGAGAGTATTTGGTATGTAGGAATGTAAATACCACTGAGAGAGGATCTTTGCAGATACTGCTTAGGTTCAAGAAAGTGTGCCCTTTTTCTTTTCTTCTATCCCAGGGAATGATTGGTGAGACCTGTTAAATCAGAAATATGGGGAACTTAGGTGAACTCTTAAAATTTTAGTTAAGGATTAACCTCTTCTTCCTCCAGTGTATGCTTCTGAGTGCTTGAGCGTGTGTTCTCTCTGTCCTGTATCTACTCTCCCTTGGGGCTGCTTCTGCTGGGTGTGAGGTGCTCTCTCTGCTTCATGTTCATAGTTCATTATGAATCTTATCTTCGGTTCTTCTCTTTAACACAGGAGGGGGTTGGAGACACTCCAGACTCATATGCATATGATGGAAACAGAGTACGCAAATGGAATGTAACCACCACCAACTATGGCAAAGTAAGTGCCTCCCCCGAGTCATTTCTGGCTCTGAGAATATGCAAACCTTTACTCTGGAGTCACTATGACTTTGGAATTGAGCTTTATCCAGCTGCAATTATGCTCTGGACATCAACAGTGGTGTGGAAATATTGAGAGCAAAAGATTCCAGAATAGGACATATGCAGCAGCTAACAGAGTATTCAGGGAAGAAGTCAGAGAGAAGGCCACTGGTGCTCTAGAGATGCAAGAGGGATACTGCTCTCAAAGTACACATGCACCTTCTCCTTTGGAACTTCAACTGAACAAAAAGATACTTTTCCCATTTTTGTTTCTGTTGGGGAAGGGTAGAGTAAGAGAGTGTCTTTGAAAGCCTTTTTGTTTCAAAGCAGACGGTTCCCCACATTTTTCTGTGTTCTTGTGTGGGTCATGCAAAATCTTTTCCTGGCATTGCAGTTCAATAACCCCAGATGTGATTTTGGGGAAGCATGATTTTGGCACTGTCTTGAGCTCTTGGGGAGAGCATTGCCCCTCTTGGGTCACTTCAGTGCTTGGGCAGGGCTATGAGTACACCTCACTCAGCTGCTATTGAGTAGCCCTGATGCAAGAATTCCCAGCCTAATGTGGCTGTTGTTGGAGGGCTGTGTTTTCTTTGTTCTTTTCTGAAGAGTGTTACTCATTTTATGCCTAATCTGAGTGGTTCATGGGCTTACTGCAGCCATGGTGAGAGGTCTCCTCTTAGTGGTGGAGGAAAGAGAGCCTGGCCAGTAGTGTGCATGTAACAGCCTAGAAATGTATTACATAGCTGTATGAGCTGGTACAAGGAGGTCTTCCCCTGCCCTTGCAGGGGATGACAAAGTAAAACTGGGAAGTAGGGCTTTTCTTTGGTTTGAGGGTATCCCATAGGAAGATGTCTGAGCTTGTGGAGAAGCTTCTCTAACCAATTCTCCTTCTCTTTCTGCAGTCCTGGGCAGCAGGGGACATTGTCACCTGTTTGATTAACCTGGATGAGGGGACCATTGCTTTCTGCCTGTAAGCATCTTTACATGCTTTCTGCTGCATTGACCAATTCTGTGTAATATGATACATAAATGTTTTTACTCTGCTCAACAGATACTGTTAAGACTTGACCTGAGCTGCTCCTGCCAACTGTTAGAAATCTTTTGAACCTTTTGCCAAGCAGCCAGATTGGTATGATGCTTATCCTTTCCTTCAGGTTCCCAGTAGAGTTCTGGAGCCAAGATGGTTTGTCTTCTGAAGAGTCAGCTTTGAGTAATTAATGCCCAGATAAGCCTAACCTGTGGGTTAGCAGCCCCACCATAAAGATGGGGTTGAGCTACTTAAGGGTATTTGGGTGTTTGAAATACTATTGTTCTTAACTTTGGAGTGAGCACAGCCTCTCCAGACAGAGAATTGTTGGAAGGCATTAATGGTGCTGGTCCTCCAACCATGTCCTCACTATTGAGTGAGTAGGTTGTCAGTCTGGGTGAAAGCAGCACTGATAGTCAGTTAACCTAAGTTGAAAGTACCACCAAATCTCCTATTACCATATTTAAACAAATCAAACACAACCCTGAATTTAAGGCAACCCCCAAAAATTAGATTCTATACTTGGAAAATGTATAAACTTGTTGTTATTTCCACGTATAGAATTTAATTATTGGAGGAT
>JAGPOW010003310.1:4536135-4557223 GCA_030014935.1 Caiman crocodilus
TTATCTTAAATTCATTCCCTTCCCCTGCTGCTGCTTTTTCCACTGAAGGGGCGAACAGGGAGAGAGGGTAGAATTAGGCAGGCAGTGGGGAGAGCAGTGGAGGGGAGAGGCAAGCAGCTTGTGCCTGCCACTTGTCTCCTTTTCCCCCCCCCCCCCAAGTGTCCTCCTTGCCTGCTTCCTTGTACTGGCCCCCTGCACTCCCATGCTTCCCCCTCCCCCAATGCTCCTTCACCCTCTGTCCCCACCAGTGCCCCTTCCTGCCACTTACCCTTGCTCTGGTGCCAGCAGGTTCTGTCTCTGCTCTGGCCCTTGGCACAACACCCAGAACCTGGACTCAGCTTGGCCTGAGGCAGCAGGAGGGCTGGGTCCCAAGGATATGCAGGGTTGGGGAGGAGAGGCAGAGTAGTGAGAGGGAGAGGCAGCAGAAGGATGTAGGTGCCTGCCACACCCCTCACCACTGCCTCATGCTCAGTTCCAACTTGATGGGAGGAAAAATTGTCATCTTGGAATCTGAAGTTAACTTCTGAAGTTAACTCCTAAACTGAAGATAGTTTAACATAGCTCTAGGGTTCAGTTTATACAGTCACGAGAGGACATCTGCCTTTGAAGCTTTTCCCTAACGGGGAATTTGTTAAATTCTCAAGGCTATAGGTTTCCCTTGATGGTGAATGGATTTTTGTGCCATCCCAATATTGATCTGCATAAACTACAGCACAGTCAAGTGTGTGAAAAGGCAAAGTTTTGACTTCTAGGAATCTGAGGAATTCCATGCCATTGGTGAGGAATCTGAGCCCATGGGGCATGATTGAGATGAATGGGGTACTTCATAGCTCTGGGTGCCTGTTTTAGGATAGGCAGATATGGAAAATACCATTATTACTTCAGCCTCACTGATTATTTTCAAGGTTAACTTGGTGCTAAAGGGCTGGTAGCTTAAATAAGATTCTGGAATGCAAATCTGCGACTGGGGATTAATTCCATGAAGATGCAGTACTTGGCTTCTGATTTGTATTTCATTATTTCAGAATCTGCTATTGTACATTTCCATCTCATTGTCTGAGAAGAAAAACCTCTGGTCTATTGTCTCCTTCTCCATTTACATTCTCTGTGAGGTGGATGGCTTGTTCTGCTGAATACCAAAACCTCCTTCATGCTTGCTGAACCTCAGGGACTGTTTCCTCTTCTTTCAGGAATGGTGCATCTCTGGGGACAGCTTTTGATAACATCACCAGAGGAGCTGGTATGGCTTACTTCCCTGCAATCAGCCTCTCATTCAAAGAATCTGTTGCTTTTAACTTTGGCAGTCGTCCACTCCGATATCCTTTGGAAGGAAGCTGGGGGAATAAGGTGCTGTTAATTTTCCCTTTGGCTGGAAGTTGAAGGGGAGTGGCAGTACAAAAGGCATGTATGCCAAACTAACTCTTCCTGATAAAGACTATCCATTATGGATTGTATTCTTCTTAAATGTGCAGAGCCTGCTGGTAGCTAGTTCTGCAGCTGGCTATTCTGGGTTGCCTGAATCCCTCCAGTGTGTTCTGTATCATACTTTAGAACTGCACATCAGCCAAGATCATAGTCCTTCAGTCCAGGCTGTGAGTGCTTTAATGCATCCTGTGGACATAGCAAGAATGTTGCTGTCTGCGTCCTTGTAGAAGGGTTACGAATGGCAGCTGAGGGCTTACAGTTTGTTCTTTCTTAGGAGTCTCTTGGCATGTCTATTTTCTGCTTAGAATGTACTTGCAGGAAAGGTGCTAAAACATGACTAGAGAGTACGTGGAATATGTAAAGCAGTACTTACATGGCAGTCCTGCATAGCAGATGGGGCAGAGCTCCTGAAGTGGTTTTTCTAAGGAACAAGTTGCATTCTGGCAGATGGACTTTCCTTAATACTCTAGCACTTATCCAGTGGAGAGTTATCGCCCCCTACAGGACCCGCCCTACGCAGACCTGGTGAAGGCACACAAGCTCTTGGGCTACCTGAAGAACGTTATTCACTTTGGGATAGATGTGGCGGTAAGCTGGTGTTACTGGATGGGATCGTGAGGCAATGATGCTGGGAAATATAGGCCAAAAGTAATTTTAAGAGCTCCGAACACATTTTCTGTCTTCTGTGAGTCTGCCAGTTTTAAAGCTCTTAAACTTGGGGGAGGATTAACTTCCTAAAATGGAGTGAGGAACTTCTAATTATTCTGTCTCAGGTTATGAGAAATTGTTAGCTTTATTTTTTTTTTTCTAAACTGGGAAGTATCATCTATATTATTCACCAACAGGATTGGAGCTTATTGTTCTCATATGGCTAAAACAAGTTGTATTTGCAACTACAAGATGAGCACTTTTTGTATCTTCAGCTTTTCACTCAGTCCCTTAATCCAGCTCCACTAGGCCAATTTCTGACATAGCCATCTTGGCATTAGTTTGCCCACACTGGACAAATTGTGAAAAGAACCTGTATTCTCCATGATCAGTCAGGAGAAGAAGCATAAAACAGCCATTGTTCTAGAACTTCAGAGTCCCTAGAGATTGCTCTGAGCAGGGACTGTTCTGGGACTGACTTAAATCCAGGCTGTTGCCTTGATAAAACTATCTTGGATGCCAAATTTATCCACTAAGTGAGTTTGACCTGCCTAGGTTCTACATAGAGGGTGATGTTGTATCCAGTCCAGTCAGTGGCTAGGGCTAGATCTAGTACAATCTTCTTCATTTGATCTAATCTTTTTTTAGAAACATTCATTTAGAATCCTAACTGTATGGACAGCTCTCTTCCCCCTTTTCAAAACTGATTGTTTCCTTTAGTGACCGGGTTTTGCAGAACCAGGGCTACCTGTCATGTGGCCCTCGATGGCTTGCCAAAACTCAGTAAGTCACCCTCCACCCAAAAAAATTGCCTGCCTCTGATCTACAGTATTTAGCTACCCTAGTAGAGTTGCTTGTCTGTTTGTTTTGAATCCCAGTGTAGTTTACACTGGTGTACAAAGCATGAATGAATTACAATCCTGTAAATGTCTAGGTCCTCTAGAAGCAGCTGCTGGCTCTGGCCGGCCCCATTTGTCTACAACCTGGAAGTCTCGAATGAACTTTTAGAAGAGGACTGAAAACAAATGAATGAATACTTGCACGTTCCCTCCATCACATTGCATAAATGAAATCTTAAAAGCTTAACTTTTGTCTGTGGTTGCCCCACAGGCAGGCTTGTCTTCATTAAAAGGGAAAGCTTTTTCTCTATTGCCTGCTGAATTCCATCAGCAAGCCAGTATGAGGAGGGAGAATGCCAGAACCCTTATTCATGGTAGTTGTTGATACTTTCCTTACTTATTGCAGGGCAGTCCTAGAGCGTGGCAACTTTAGCAGTCTGCTGGGACAGGCTTGATGGAATAGCCTCTAGAAAGATGGGTAGTTTATTAAGAGACCATACAAAACAAAATGGGCCATCTGAATTTCAGCACCCATGTAAAATATGAGGTGAAATTTGTACCCATCTCTGCTGCCAGAACCATCTAGAAAAACTCCTGGGTGCATGGGCCAGAAAAGATGATTTGACATCTCATAGGGAGGCCAAGTCTACCAGTAGCAGTTATCCAGCGACTCCAAGTTCAGAGTGGACACACTGGCCTCTTTTCTTGAGCCTTTGCTGAGGAATGCCAATAGAGCTGTAACACCAGCACATCTCAGGCCTTAATAGGGCTTTGGTAGGAAGGATCATATTTATATGGCTGATTGCTAGCGGAATTGTCATTGAGATGAAGCACAAGCTCCCTAGCTACTGTATCATACCTAACACCACAGACTTAGACACAGGGCTTCAGGCTGCCTTTATCAGTTTGTCATCCATTTTTTACTGACACCCTGTTGGGGAAGGAAGAGGAGAGAAAGTGGAACTGCTGCCATGTTGCTCACAGTCTTTCCCCCAGGGTTTTTGTCTAGTGCAAGTATAGGATGAACTCTGGTTTGTTGCTTAAACGATAAAAATCTTGGGTGGGGGGGTTACCCAAAATGGAAATTTTCTTGGTAAAAACCAGAAAAGAACCCTTTATTTTGGGTGGACTTTAACATTTTATTAAACCTAAACTGAAACGTTTAATAGAAAAAGGTTAAAAAAAAAAAAAAAAAAAAAGCTGAAAGTGTGTGTAAAATTAAACACACATGCATTGTGTTTAGATTTTCTTTCAAATAGTTCAGTCATAATAGTTTATTCACATTTGCCCAGTTCTCCTAAGCACCCATGGAACCTGTGTATATCCAAAACCACTGTTGTCTGCTATTTGCTAGATTAGCATTGTCCTTGTTGCCCTTGATTTTTGTCTGTGGCACTTTTATAGGGTGTTTTGGATATGTTTCTTGTGATGATTTGAGGGATTTCTTTGGTTAAGTACTTGAGAATATTTGGGAGTGGACCCTTGGGCCCAAGAAACCCTTTTATTGTCCATTGTTCCTGTGTTTATTCCCCACCCCCTACCTTTTCCAGAGATATGTAACATTGAGTGAAGTAGAGGATGTACCAACAATGGGCCTTCTACCCAGCTATGAAAAGTAGCATCTCTGGATGGTATCATGTTGCTGGGTAGAGTTGCTTTAGTGCTCCCTGCAGTATCTCTGTCCTGGGAAATTTCATCCAGTGCTGTTAATCTGGCATCAGGACCTCAGCAATCCTCCTACAACATAAGTGAAAAATATCCCTTGGTAAAGGTATTTGGAGGAAATTTGTTAAATATACCACTGAGTTAACAGGTGTATCTAGTTCTAAATGTAGACAGTGGGCACATCCCCACATGCAGGTATGTGCGGTTGCTGCATCAAAAGTGGCATCAGCACAAATATGTGCCTCCTATTTTTTGCTGCTGCTAATTTGCAGTGCAGCAAACAGGTGCATGTGTGCAGTTTGTGGTGCTTCGAACTGCTTCGTGGCATCACAAACAACATGTGTGCACTCGTGGGGATGTGCTTAGTGTGGCTGTTTTGGGGTAGGGGTTTATCGAGTGATTTGTGCTTGAAAAGTGAATTTGACTCCTGTATTGGACGATTTAGAGCTAATCTAAGCACATACTGCTAAGCTATTAACCATGGGCTCAGGGCTAACTTGGAAAAGTGGGATTGGCCTGGCTGTTTGAGAAATGTGACCTCACAGTGGAAATGGGTATAGTTTGATTGCTGGCAAAGTGTTCCTGAGTCGGAGATGGGAATATTTTGTTTTGAAAAGCTCCTGGTGGGGGTAGGGTAATATATACATGTACTCAACAGGCTTCTCTTACACCTTGCAGCTTCTTTCCAGTGCTAATATCCTCTCTGCAAAGTGGGCTATTTTCCTAAGAGACATGCTGCGCAAAGAGCTGTTTTTTCCTTTGCGTGTACATGGTAAAGGAGTTGTGGGTGGGTTGGGGTTAGTTCACTGCTTTATATCTCCCTGGATTTGTTGCAGGAGGGGAAGCTGGTGGAGAAAGATATTTCAACATGGCAGCTGCAGGGAGAGCCCACAGTGCTGATTGCCCTTGCACACATCTTTAACCACTTTGCCCCTCTCATGGTGAGTTCTATGTGGCCATTTTGGCATATGCATCCATTTTAGCTGCTCTTAGAGGTAGAACTAAAATCTACTGCGCTCTCCTGTAACCCAGCTGGTAGAAGTGGTATGTCTTGACACTGATAAATTCACTAGCTTGGAGTTATTTGTCTAGGCCAGTGGTGCTCAACATTTTTTTCCTTAGCAAGCCAGGTGGGCAGTACCCTGTCTGTTCATGGGCTGGATGTTTGGTGGTCTGGTCTGACCCCTAGGGTGGGTGTGGCAGGGCCCCATCCTGCTATGTAGAGGTGTCCAGGGAGCAGCCTAGACCTGATTCAACCCTCTGGGGGGAGAGGTTGTGGTCTGGCCCCAATTCAGCCCTGTGGGGAATAGGAGGTGCGATCTGGCCCCAGTTGAGTAGGGAAAGGGGAATAGGGCATGGCCTGGCCCCAAATTGACAGTGTGGAGAGAGGGGGATATGGCTTGGTCCAGAACTGGCTGTGCCAGTAGAAGTGGTATAGGGTATTAGGTAGCAGGGAAGGGTGACCACTGCATCCCTGCTGCCAAATTTCCCAACCCATGGGCATCCTCATGGGCCAGATGCAATGGTTCTTCATGCCATGTTTGGCCTACAGGCTGCAGTTTGAGTACCCCTGGTCTAGACAATTGCAAGCTGTCCTTCTGTCTTAAGTAGTCCTTGACTGGTCACTCCTATAGAATGGCCTATCACGAAACAGGGTTGATGCAGTGGTGTTTACAAGGCAAGTGAAAAGACTTCATGTTCATCAGGGGATGAACTTCTCTAGTGCTTAACTGAATTGCTCAGTGGTGCCAACAATGATGAGATTTTTGGCATGTAACTGATGGCAAGACACCTTCCTATGGAGACTTTCACTGTTCCACATCCTGCAGTTGGATTTTTCATGGGTTTGGTTTCATGTAGAGTAGTGGTCCAGTTCTTTTTTGTTCTACTTAGAAATTGTAATGCTTTCAGGCACTCCTAGAATGGGTTCAGTTGTTCATGATGAGCAGTCATTGCTAGTCTTGTTTTCATAGCCTGCACCAGTAAGAGCCTATGGTAGTCTCCAGGGAGCTCACTGTTATTTCTTGTCCACCAGCTCACAGCAAATCTAAAGCCTTCAGTTCCAGCCTAAATCTTCTGTTAGGCAGGAAATACCCAATTTAGGACACTCTGTTGGCATATGTTGATTGTGCTGCCCAGAACTACTGATCATGCTTTTTGTTCTCAGTGCAAAGTGTATCTGGTGGAAGATGTGCTTATGAACTTCCTGCTGAGTATCTTGGAGCAGGGTGGGGCAGTGGAAGCACATCCTCTCATCCAACAATTACTGGATCTCATGTGGCTTCTTATGGAGGTGAGTTTCTTAGATACTTCCACTCCTGTAATGCTACTACTCTGCAATGATTGACAGGTGTCAGTACATTAGTTAGACAAGGTTCTTTGGGTAATCTGATATTTTTAATTAAACCAACTCGTATAGTTGGAGAAATTCTTCTTTGCAAGCTTTCGGGTATACATGCTTACTCAGCCTGATGAAATGTATCTGCAGTTGGTGTACGCTCTTCCTGGATGGAATGAATGGTAAAGAAGCCAGAGTCTGATACGCATGCAAGAAAGCTAGTCAGTGAAGATGTAAGTTGAGGAGTCAGTGGGTGAGAAACAGGTTGGGGTCACGGGGAGGGAAGGGGAATAAATGTAGCTGGTAAATAGTGGAGAGGTACTTGGGGAGTCGTATTTTAGGCAGGCTATAAAGTATCAAATCCAATGTCTATATTTAGTCCATGATTTTTTTGTATCTGGAAGATTGATGAAATGAAGTGCATAGGCATGTCTGTGGAAAGGTGTTTTGTAAATTCCCTTTGAGGATTAGAAGTGAGAGACTGGAGAGAGAGTGGTTTTCTTGTGAGAAATGTGCCCCCACAGATAATTGGGTGTTCTTGTCTTTGGTAGATTTTCAGTGTGTGTTCATTTTGGAGAGCAGTTGTTGTTTGGTCTCTCCTACATATTTTTCCATCAAGGCATTTGGTGCATTCGATGAGATATTACATTTCTGGAGGAGCTGTAAGATCCAGGGATCCTCATGGTTCTGTTGTGGGGTGTAGTAATTGTTGGGGTTGTGAACATATGTTGGCAGACGTTACATTTCTTGTCATGGCATGGTCTGGGTCCATGCAGTGCATTTTGGATTATAGGAGGTTTGCTTCTGGTGATGAGGTTTATGATGTTCAGTACTTGTTTGAAGGTTAGGGGGGGGTGGTTCTGGGAATATCTATTTAAGAATTGGGTCTTCTAGTACGGGTTGCAATTGTCTGAGGATTTTCCATATAGGTTCCAGGGAGGGGTGATTATGTTGTAACTAGTGGTGTGCGATTTCATGGGGGTTTTCCTTCTGTACTGCAGCAATTCCTAACATGGTACCTGGGTGGCTATTTCAAAAGTGAGATCTTTGAGTGAAAGTCTTTTTGAGATTTGTGAGGTGGCAATCACAGGTGTTCTTAGTGCAAATTCGATAGTATCTGAGGGCTTGGCTGCATATTACAGCTTTCTTGGTGTGTTTAGGATGAGCACACACCAACTGCAGATGCTTCCTCAGCCTGATAAAGGATATTTATACTTGAAAGCCTACAAAGAATTTTTCCAACTGTTTGAATTGGTCTAATAAAAGATATCAGATTTACCCAAAGAATCTTGTCTGCCTACATCTTTAGAGCATCATGGTATGGCTACAATATACCCCTATACCTTTGCTAGACACTTATTAATTTTCCCTGTTTGCTCTCCTGTTCCCCTCCTGCTCTAGTGGTCCAGTGGATGATTTAGACACCTGGAATGTGACCTAATTGCGTGCTAGTTGTAGTCCACAACTACCTTGCTGTTTAGCTGCAGTCTCTGAAAGGCAAAAGAATTTGGCATCAGCAGTTAATATCCTTGTTATGTCTTTTCTCAGTGTCCCATTCTGTAGTGCAGTAACTGCAGGATGACTTTGAGGGAGCTGAGAAGAAGCAGATTTATAACTGGAAAGTGTCAGTTATGATCAGTTCTTTCTTTTTCCCAAAACATGATCACAGGGTGCTCTCATGAGCCATTGATCTTGATGGAGAGCTGGGAAGTCCTAGTTGCTCTGTGAGGGCCAGGAAAGAGGAGTGAGTGTTGATAGGAGCTCTTTAATTTGTAACAAGACAAATACTTAAACATCTGTTGTTGAATTTAACTTTTCTATCATTGCTAACTTTTAAATAATCTCTAATGTTAAACAAGTTTCTCTTTTATTGGAAAACAAGTTTAAATGCCTTGAAAATAAGCATTAAAATTGCTTTTTATGACCTATACAGAGCTTTTCAGAGGAACAACCAAATGTTACAGTCTGCAATTTTGCATGAAACTGCAGTGGATATTTGCATTGCACAATTGCCACCTTGTCAGCTTAATGAAAAATATACCCTTAAACCCCCACACAAATCTGCTCCCAGCTGAGCCAGAGCAGAAGGTCTTTATACCTTTTTGTGGACCTTATTTGAGCTTGGCTTTGTCAAGCATCATCTAAGAAGCCTTTGCTGCTGGTATCCCAGCAAGTTTAGACCTGGAACTGGCAACAGCAGCCTACCAGTGGATAGAAGCTGTTCCATAAATTATAGGGTTAAGGTAGCTGGGTTCACACTTCCCAGGGTTCCTGGGAACTGCACTTTTCTTCAGTTGCACTGGGCTAGTGGACAGCAGCAGCTGCTTTGAGTCCATCAGTATCATGGCTCAGAAGCTACAGTGCAGTCCCACTTTAGAGTATTCTACAAATTTGCTGAACCCTAGCTCAGAGGCCTGAATCCCCACCTGCTATCTCTTGTTGCCATATCTCCCTTCCCAGGGATGAAATTGAAAGGGCTGACATGAGCCTAGGGGAGCAGATTCTCCTTTTTTGCTTGGCTGTGGACTTAGTCATAGAGAAGTAGGCTGGAAGGGACTTTCAGAGGTCATCTAGTCCAATGGTTCTCAACCTTTTTTTTTTTTATATCGAGGCCCATTTGTAAACAGTCTCAATCCAGTGCCCCTTGCTCCTGAACTGCTTCCTCCTACCTTCCACACTCACAGTGTGTGGGACAGGAGGAGGTGTGTTTTGGGGTGGTGGGGGGTAGCAGGCTGGAACTCTATCAGCCTGCAAGGGAAGAGCCACAGTTTCCCACATTTTTCTTCTTTAAAGGAGAATCCATTTTTAAAGTTTGTTCCAGTTTTTTGTTTGTGACTGTTTCATATATTCTTGCAACCCACTTTTTGGTTGCAACCCACATGTTGAGAAATGCTGATCTATTCCATCCCTCTGCCTAAGGCAGGATCAGCCTTATCCAAACTGTCCCATATGACCATAATCTAAACTCTGCGCAAGACTACCATCAACCCTGACACAACGTAGACCTAACAACCTAACCTGCTGTGGGTAAAGCTGGGGAACCACAGCAACCGATGTGCTATTATTGTAAATGACAACATTTTATGTTGTCAATATATGCTGAAGAGGTAGAGGCCCATACTCCCTGGTACAGAAGAATGCAACACCCCCCCCCCCCCCACAAAGACTGTACCAGTCTGACCATGGGGTAAAATTCCCTTCTGACCCCAAATATGGTGATTTGGGCTGACCCTGAGCAGAGAGGCAAGACCATCTGTCCAGAAACATCCGGCTTGGTCCCAGCAGGAACACTGGCACACCCCAGTTGAAGTTCTCAGCCTTGGCTGTAACCAACACCCAAAGCCTCTAGGAAGGCTTAAAAGCACCTTAATGCACACAGCAGAAAAAAAGGCAGGGGGAGTGGGAACAACAAACAAAGCCCAGAAGTATGGAAAATACCTATGCTAGAACATGGGCAGCTATTCCTAGATCATCCCTGACTAGTGGCTGTCCAACCTCTTTTTGAATACCTCTAGTGATGGAGAGTCCACAGTTTCCTTGGACAGTTTATGAGTCCTGTCCCTTGCAGTCTGGGAGATGACTCGTCTCTTTGGTGATTGATAGTTGGAAACACGTCTTTTAGACACTCAGCTGAATGTCCTGACAAAAATGGTCCACTTTCCTGATTTCTAGGTGTTTAGCTTCTCAGTGATGCATTCCATTATGGTTTAGTTCTTGTGAGCTTCCAAAAATTGTCCTCCTAGGCTGTAATATTGGCTTATATATAAGAATTGGGAACTGTAGCCTGTCTGAGTAGAGCTTTGGCGTAGAACTTCTGGTTTTGGTAAAGCTATGATAGATAATTGGTCTGCAACTCAGCACTGACTTGAAGTGGCTTTGCATTACCTTATTTGGAGGCTGATTCAGAACACAACTGGTGGGTTGAAATGCCCTTATGGCAGGCTTGTCTTTTGAAGTGATATGGGAATCTGAAGGAAGCTGCATGATGGGACTGCTAACGTCACCTTTATGCCACTTGGGAATTCCCCCTTTCAGTGAAAACATCAAAACCCCAAACCTGAGAATGAGACTCTCAATCTGTAGGGGACTTATGCTTATGAGGAAGTCTAGTTACTAACAAAAACCACAAGGGAAAGTGGAACATGAACATGCTTTGCTGCATGTGACATCTGACTGCTGCTTTTAACCATCACTACCCCACATGGTATTCTAGTTCTTGCCAAGCAAATGTCATAAGCATGGATCCAGAAGACAGCAGCTGATTTCAAAACTAACTCCTCCTGACTGAGACATTTTCATTGGTACTTGCTTCCACTCTGCAGCATGCTATCTGTTTCCAGTGAATTTTTTCCATCTTTCTTAGGAGTATGAAGTGCATGAA
This sequence comes from Caiman crocodilus, assembly GCA_030014935.1. Lineage (NCBI taxonomy): Eukaryota > Metazoa > Chordata > Crocodylia > Alligatoridae > Caiman > Caiman crocodilus. Next base: position 4,547,432 of record JAGPOW010003310.1, read on the forward strand.
TGCCTCAAGCAACTGCTGATGTCCCTGTTGCGGGCATACAGGTTCTCTCCCATTGTCCCAGACCTAGGCTTACAGGTAAGTGGCACTTTTAAGCCCCTAGAAGCAATGAATGGCCAGGATTTACTAATCCTGTTTTGACCAGGAATTATTAATTCTATGTTTGTGTGGGTAACTAAGGTCTTTGGCCAGTTCTGCACTATGCAGTTAATTCTGCTTCTCCTGTCTCTTTAGATTCACTATCTCCGTCTCACCATTGCAGTTCTGAAGCATGAGAAATCTAGGAAATATCTGCTCAACAATGTCCTGTATCCTTTGTCTTTACTCTTATCTTATGTGCCCTCTAGAATGTGCAGTTAAAATCTCCAAGACCCTGGCTAACTGCCAGCAAAAGGCCCTTTTGTCTCTATACAATGTGATGTTTTGGGAGGCTGTTTCATGGTGTTCTGAAATCTAGGGGAATAGCCAGTACTGTTCTCAGTGGAGCCTTATTTTGAAGAAAGAAGGGTAGCTCATGGACCTTCCTGTTGGAGGGGTTTTCCTGACCTAAGTTTCTGCTTAGCTCATGTACATACAGACTCTCTGTATCCTTTTGACTGATTTATGGTAGAATCTTAAAGACTGTACAAGATCAGTGTTCGCAGCCATTGCCCTGATGCTTTGGCAGCTTGCTGGATTCCTTCGGTATCTGAGCACCTCCTGGAGATTCCATTGTTTGGAAAGAGGCTTACATGTCTGCCTTCTCTCTGGACTGTGGAATTGTTTTCCTTTCTGCTGAGGTTCTCTGTGCAGTTGAACAGTTCCCTGTCATTCTGCATGTGCTCCCAACCAAACAGGTGCTTGTGCCTTAACTTGGAGCAGCTTTGATGTGCTCCGTTCTGTTGTGTTCTTCTACATCAAGAGCCCCTTGCGTGTGGAGGAAGCTGGTCTGCAGGAGCTCATTCCTACCACATGGTGGCCAAACCGCTTCACCAAAGAGGTATGAAGAAACATACCTCTAAAGGCCTGACAATTCCAGATGATGATCCATCCTGGCAGGGAAAGCTCTTACCCACTTGCAATCTGCATGAGTTTGCTCTGCATTCTGCAGTAGCTGTGGGCTTGGGCTTGAGTCCTGAAGTGCTCTGTCTGGGGCAAATTGTTGTTGCATTATATTTTTTTTAAACCATTCTTATTGATGCTGTCTTTCCATGTAGGGTAAGGAAAGCAAGGAGGTGAAGGAAGAGAGTGCTGAAGAGAGGCTGAGACGGCGCGCATATGAGAGAGGTTGCCAGCGGCTCAAGAAACGCATTGAAGGTCTGAGAAGGGACAGGGAACTCTGCCTACCTAGTGGCTTAGGTGGGCAGTGGTCAAACACGTGCCCTCCAGCTTAGGGAGAAAAATCTGCACATTGTCTTGATGCCCTGTAGGCTGCTTAAAGTCCAGCTGCACTCCCATCTGTCTTGGGCTATGCAGTGAGAGCCAGGCCCATGCAGTCCCCTGGTAGAGAGCACAAATACCTGGGGCACTGCTTTACATAGACCTGCAGCACTCCATCCTAGGGTACACAAGCAAAGCCTGAGCTCCCCTTTCTGGTCATTCCCAATTACTTTGGTCACTCCCTATTACTGCTGCCACATCAGACTTTGTATGAAAGGGAAGACACTGAGTGATGGGGCTAATTTTCTGACTTGTGCTAGGATCATCCCTACCACACTGACTGGCCCTTCACAGCCAAGCTCCCTTTTAAGTACAATGCACAATGTTGGGCAAAATAGCAGTGGGGGAATGGGTTGAAAGCTATCCTGTGCAGTTTATCTGATGGCTGAATTATTATTCCTGTCACAGTGGTGGAGGAACTCCAGGTTCAAATACTGAAGCTGCTGCTGAACAATAAAGATAGAGGAGGGGTAAGTGGAATGAAGATGTCTTTTGACTGTTAGTATAAGGACTTGCAGGTATTTTATGGCAAAGCTTCTTCACAATGAGTACTTTTCAGGAGCACAGCTTACTCCATGTGACACTGACCACATTCTGAATCCCAGTCTCTGAGATTTCAAGTTACGGAAAACAAAGTTGTTTGATCCATGTGGGCAGGTTGAATTTGCTTACTAAGACTTGAATCTGTATGTTATGGGAACAGGAAGCCAGTGATCTGCGTTATGTGATTCTGTGGGTCACTTGCACGTCGTCTTTTGGCCAACACAGTATTAAGTAACTAGCATCTAAATACAGAGTATGCAGCTCTTTCTGGCCTCTGAATTTCCTTCACCTTTCGATTCTAATAACATGGTATTTGCCTCCTCCAAACAGCACTATGTAGCCTCTCTAAGAGTCTGAACATGTGTATAGTACAGGATGAATTGGACATGTTCTTATACTGACCAGGTGGAAGTGGTAGATCCCATCAGGGCCCTGCTGATTAACGCATGTGTATTTACATGATCTGAAGCCTGGAGAGTTAATGACAGTGTCTGGAAGGTTCTTGGAGGTAATACAGGCAGTACCCCTGCTGAGATGCACTCTCTGCTGTGTGATGTGCTAGGCATACAGGTTAGCTGGAGAAGGTTTTAAGGCTTCTAAGATTGAAACTTGCCCTGTGACAAGGATGTTGTCCAAGGCCCACAAGTCAGTCAAACCCAGGTACACTCCAGATTTTTAGAGGCTTGTAGGGATCCAAAGATACAGAGAGGAGCATGATGGGGTTTTCAGAAGTTCTTAGGTGCCTCTCCATCTTTAAAGAGAGGCATCTGTAGCTCTATGTGTGATGAAATTTTTGTCAGGTGAGCAGGAATCCAAAGGGTGGAGGGGACCAAGAGGTGGCACCTCTCAGTTTATCCCCCATGGCCCAGGTAAACTCAAGTCCTTCTGTTCCTTCTGGCAGGGAGAAGCCTCCAGATATATCTTTCTAAACAAGTTCCGCAAGTTCCTTCAGGAAAATGCCAGCAACCGAGGGGTAAATCATGCACCGATGCTTTAGTAACTCATTGCTTCTTGCTCTTCCTATGTGATTTTCCTGGGCCACTGGTCTCCCTCTTGCCCCTCATCTAACATGTTGGTGTTTTGAATGTAAAAACCTCTTAAAAATGTACAAGATGAGACCCAATGAGTGCCAAACAAGGGCACAGCAAGTTAGTAGCAAAGAAAAATATTCTTGTTGCCCTGCTACAACTCCTAGGAGTGCTGTCTTTGGGAACACAGCTGGTGGCAGACTTGTGTACACTGGAGCATGAAAGCATTTAGTGCAATGGGTTGGGTGTATATATAGAGAAGCCAAATATTCTAATAAAGCACCCCAACTTCCCCATCCCCTTGAGTCTCTCATCTGACATCCTGCAGGGATAGAAAAGTCTGTCCAAACTGAATGTCAGGGCCTTTTCTGCTCTCTCTGCCAACTTGGCAATGCTGTGTCTGTTGGCAAGTCTGGCAAGGATGTCTGCCCATATGAAGAGGTGACCATGCTGGAGGTATGTTGCCAATGTTTGTGGAGGTCTGTTAGTGTCACATGGGAAGTCTTGGGTGAGGGTTGAGCAAGCTTGGCCCCAGATAATGCTAGCTGTCTGCTTCACTTGAAACTTGGGGTTATGGTTAACTTATTGCTGCTGAAGGCTGGGTGATGCCAGGCTGGCTCAGCAGTTGATTTTGTTGTGCTAGCTGCCCATGTCTGGTGCTTGGAGGGAAAGGGATTGTATGAGAGGTCAGGCTGCTGCCTTCCATTGAGGTGGATGGGTATGTATTGGGATGGACTTGCTATACTTTGCCAGAAATCTAACACATGTTAAGAAAAGCACAAATGATAAGAGCAGGAAGAGGCCAAGCACTCCTGCTAGGAGCCATTCAATGTTCACTATGGACTGAATCTCCTTTCTTCCCTTTTCCACTGCTCCAGAATCTGACTGTGCTGTGCCCGCCAGAATATATGGTATGCTTCCTACACCGTCTCATCTTGGCCTTGCGCTTCTACTGGGATGGCCACAAGGCAAAGACCCCTGCAGCCTTAAACAGTGAAGGTATGGCTTTACCATGCTGCAGCAATTAGCAGTGGGAAAAGGAATCCCTAAGGCTATAACCATGCTTGGTTAGCTAGGTATGGATATAGAATTAAGTCTAGCTTTTAGAGACCAGTAGCTGCTACCCAGAAGCTAACATTCTGTTCAGTAGCAATGGCTTCTCATAACCCTGCACCTGAAGTGCCTGAGCCCTTTCATAGTTTAGACTTACCTGCATGTAGGAATAGATTGGCATGGCCCTGCTGGCCATGTTGGTGTTTTGCTGCTTAGCTGACCAATACTCCTGTGTCTATTATGAACAGAGTCCTTTTCATCAGTTATATCTTTGTAATTCTGCTGGTTAGTTTCCCTGTATAGAGAAGCTTTTGTGGGGAAAGGAAGAAAAGGGAAGAGGGAGTGCTGGTGATCTGGTCAGTGAACTCAAAATTGTGGAGTAATAGCACGATAGTGTGCTAGCCATTTATGCACCTTCTCTCCCTGGCTTTTCCATTCCACCACAGTACTATCCTTCAATCCCCTTTTGTTCCAGGCCTACCTCCTCCTCTGAGCTATGTCCATTCTCATTTTGAAGTCCTCCCATGCATGGCCACTGTGTGGTGTGGTGTATGGGATATTTTATGCACAGCCAGTGAATGGTCCACCAAGCTCATGAAATAATTGGATTGTTGAAGGAAGAGGCAGCTATCGATACATAGCTCCTGGCGAGTTGGAAACCTTGGAGCATCCCAGTCCCTGTGTTGTATTTTGGGCCAGAAATAGCTTGAAATTGCAGACTTATAATTCAGCTCACAGTAGAAGCATTATATATTAGTAGCCTTCTTAGGCACTTAGTGGTTGGTCCAGGCCCCAGACCCTTGCCATAAATTTTATTTTATTTTCCCCCTCCAGAGGCATATGTTCCTCCTCAGCTCTTTTATAATGGCAAAGTGGATTACTTTGACCTTCAGCGACTTGGGGGCCTCCTGTCTCATCTCAAGAAGACCCTGAAAGGTTAGTGCTGTGTAAGATGGTTAGCCCCTCCATTGTGGGCAGGAAGTTCTGTGTTACTGCAGGTAGCCTTCAGTATAGGGCAGTGGTTACCAATCTGTGGTATGGGTACCACCAGTGGTACACAGACAACCTGCCAGTGATACACGTTAACAGATTTATTATAATTACTTTATATGACAAAAATATGCTGATGTTACTTAATATTGTATTGTTTTAAATTGTCGTTGTGCAGTCTGTCAGAGTTTTTGGGAACTGCTGGTCTAGGTTGTAATGCAGACTGGATTGTGCAAGGAGGAAGGAAGGACAAGAACAGTGAGCCTGCAATAGTCTGACTCTTGAACTGCCTTCCAAACCAAGAGGAAGGGGTTGCAGTGTTAATGCAGTAGGATATTTGCTTTGAAGGTGGATAGCCACTGGAGGTCACCAGCCCTGCTGGAGTGCAAGCTTGTCCTTGCTGTCTAGATGGTTCAGTTGTCCAGTTGTTTCACCGTGTCTGTATCGTGGATACCAGTGTCTCTTAGAGAATATGAGCAGGGTTACCAGGAGTTTGCTGTGCTGACAACATGAAGATATAGGCAGGATCTTCCCTAGAATTTAAGGGGAGGTAAGTGCCTAGTGTGTGTCCTTGCTGAAGGTGCTGCTTTATCATCTGTGAGTGCCCTTCCTGAATCATTCCAGAAACTACCTGAAGCTCAAATGCTCCCCTTTCTACTCTTCCTAAGGTCTCTTATCAGGTTATGATTAAATATTGATGGGCAGAGCCCAGGGGTAGATCTCTCTGTTTCTGTACAGGTGCTGTTGTCTGTACCACCCCTGCTGTTGATGTTGCATTTGCAGCCTACGAAGTCTGGTTCTGAGCTCTCTTAGATGCTGTTATTAAGGAAGGAATAGCTTGTCAAGAAGCAGGGGAATGAAGAAGGATTTGAAGAAGGGCATAGGCTCCAAAGTCTGCATGAATAGCAGGGGAGGAGGAGGGTCTAAGAGCAGAGGGTGAGGTCTTTGGGAGCTATTCCAAAGGGCCTTAATTTGAATATGTAAGTGCTGGGACACCACCACCCTCTGGATGGTGTCCTATAGTGAACCCTGTGTTTAGCATTAATGTCGTGGCAGATGACCTGGCAGCAAAGGCCAATATCTTGATTGATCCTGCGGAGCTGCAGGCTGTAACTATGGATGATCTTGATGAAGATGAAGAATCAGCAGTGTCAATGATGCAGGTGAGCCTTATCTTGAAGTTGTCCAATGCACCAGTAGGCCTGGGTAGGCATCAGAATAGGGTTAGTGAACTCAGCCTCTGGCTCGTGAAGTAACCTTGCACTGGTAAAGTGACAGACCTGTGCTGGCTCCAGTGCTGTTTGGACCAGTCAGATACATGGCAGACTTTGAAACAGCATGGCAAATTAGCATGTTTCTACAATCTCTGAACCTCCCTATTGGGAGCAGCTGGTTGTTGTTAAATTAGAGAGGAATGCTTCCCTTCTCTGCCTTCTACCCATTTCCCCCAGATCCAATTGTTTCCCCTCTGCGTATGATGAGGCCAGCTCCTGGTGCCTTCATCTAAAGTACAACTCTCATCAAAAAAGTAACTGTGGATATGATCCTTACTTATTGTACAGCTCTGCTCCCTTTGCCTGCTGCTTTTTAGCTGAAGCTTTTAGCTGAGGCTGCTTCCTTTTAGCAGTGAGAACAAATGTTTGTTTCTCTCTGTGCTTCACAGATGGTCTGTATTACGTTAGCCCTTGCAGAGCTGGTCCAGCCATAAGGACAGTGAGAGGGCATCTCTTAGTCCTTACCTGTCCTACACAACTTTATGAAATACACAACAACTGCCCCTCTGTATCTGCAGTGGAGTCAGCTGAATGTATGGGGCTTTTCCTGTCACAAGTGGGGAAGATAAGGAGAAAAGGAGGCACTGAATTAATGGATAATCCAGTAAATAGACCCACTTACCTCCCTGACTTTTCAGTCTCAGCGCCCAACTGCTGCGCTAGCCGTCGGGGGTGCCCTGGCCAGGCCCAGCTGGCTCAGCTCACCCACACTGGGTCGTGCCAACCGCTTCCTCAGTACAGCAGCTGTCAGCCTTATGAATCCACGGCGGCCCCTGGGCTCTCTGGAGAAGATTAAAGTCCGTACACTGAGTGTAGAGCAGAGAACGGAGGATGATAGTGAGTATTTCCTTACTGTATGCTTGCTGAGGCTGGCATGTAATGAGTGGGAGGTGGGGAAGGGCCAGGTGGTACAGGTTCAGGGGAAACTCAGGAACTAATTGTCCTTTCCACTTCCTCTTTAAGCAGAGTGCAGGCAGCCCAAGTTTTTGTTCTTCCAGTTGAACCCCTGTCGGTTAGTAGATTTGTATCCACCCCAAAGCCAGCATGTGGACTGAAAGCCTGGAATAAACACTGGCAGTGACTTGGGGATAGTGCTGTCTGCAAGACCAGCAAAAGCTGTGTGCTTGCTTAGGGTACATTTCATATTGATACAGGTGCCTGAGACTGGTAAAATCCAGGCGTAACTGCAGTTGCTTTTTCCTTAAACATAAAGTCAGTAGTGGGGTCCTTCAGGGATCTATGCTGGATCCAGTTTTGTTCAACATTTTCATAAAGACCCAGAGAAGGAATTGCACAGTGAAATCTCAAGAGTTTTCAGGCAATACTAAATTTTTCTAGGTAGGCACATGTCAACCTGATAACAAAGAGCTGCAGAAAAATCTCCCAAAGCCAAGTCAATGAGGAAAAAAGTGGCAGCCGATGGGGAAAAATAACTTCAACTATATAATGTGTACAGTACTGGGTGCTAAGCTCTTTCTTGTGATGCAGGAAAAGGACCATGGAGTCACTGTAGGCAGTTTACCAAAAAAACTCTCAAACAATGGTTCCATCCTCAGTGTTGATTAAAAAGGGGGGGAAAAAAGCCAATAAAATGTTGGGCACTATTAAGGGAATTGAAAACATCATGATAGTACTACATAAATACCTGGTGTGATCATATTTTGAATACTGTGAACAATTCTGGTCTCCACATGTCCAGAAGGATACAGTGGAACTAGAGAAGGGCAACCAATATGATTAGGGGGATGGAGCAGCTACTAATACCACAAGAAACTGAAAGTTAGGGCTCTTTAATTTGCAAAGGAGAAGGGAGTGGGGAGAATGTAGTAGTGGTCTATAAAAATTATGAAGTGGGAGTGGGGAATAAAGGAAACAGGAAGCTTATTCACCAAGTCCCAGAATGGAAGGGAGGGGGCTATAACAGGATCTGTCTTTAAACAGCAGCTGTGGCACCCTCTGGCAGCCAGCCCTTTTAATCCTGCTTCTCACTTCAGCTCCCACCAGGGTACCTTTCTGTTCTTGTCTGCCACAGCTTTGATGGCAAATAAGATGTAAATTTGAGAGGCTGCCCTAAGAATAAGTCTGTAGATGCCTTATTCTTCCCTGCTTATCACTGGGCTGCCTCATTCTGGCTTGAATCTTTTAAACTTTGATTATCAGCAAGGTATCTCTCCTCAAAATGGCTTTAGCACATTCTCTCTCACTGAACAGGCAGGCTCCATCTCTAGCCTGTTTGTTCAGTCTCTTGGGCAGGCTCGGTTTCTAGCCCTTTCCCTCCCACTCTCACTGCCTTCCTCAGGTACCCACCATGTCATTCTTCCTCCATCTCAGCTTGCAGAGCTGCTTCTGCTGTGATACTTGGTCAGAACTCGTTTTCACTCCAGGCTGTGCGCCATTCTGAGGCTCCCTCCCAGAGGCCAGGCTGATATGGCCCTGTGCTGCACCCCTTTATGATCATCTGACCTATAACTCTCACCTAGGTACAGGGGTTTTCCATTTCACTAATTAGCAGGCATATTACTTTGGAGCCTGCCTCTGTGGCCCACACTTGCAGACTACCTCTTTGCAAACAGGCTTACAGCTTTACCACCAGCTTCTGTCTCTAGTAACAAGGGTGCTCATTGAAATTAATAGGAAACAGGTATAAACTAAATAACAGCTACATTTTGTACACGGCACATAATTATCTTGTAGAACTTTTTACCACAGGAGATTGTAAAGACAGATAGTAACAACCAGATTAAGAAAGGTATTAAACAAATGAATGGAGAACAGGTCCATTGGGAGCTATTAATCTGAACAGTCAAGTCAGTGGTTTTCACCTGTCATCCTTTAACTAAGGATGGTGGATGCCAGACAGTGTATGATAGGGAAATCATTGTAGATAAACTCTAAAACAGCAGTGCTCAACCTTTTGGCCCTGTGGGCCAAATGAGTGGCATGGCTCTGGTTCTTGGGCTGGATCAGGCTCTGTGTTGCTTCCATGTGGCTCCTTGTACCACGACCAGGCCACAAGTGCTTTGATCAGACCCTGCACTGTATTGGCTAGCCCCTATGTGTATGGGTATCATGAGGGGAGCTGATTGATATCTGCTGAACTGGTCATCGTTTAGTGAGATCAGTCACGTCCATTGGGGTTGCACTGAAACATCAAAAGCAATCCAGGCAAAGGCACGCTGTTGACTTGTATCCAGCTGTAGCCTCTGGGTCCTTTTCTGCAGAGCTGCTGCTTAACCTGTTGGTCCCTAACCTGTAGTATTCCATGGGATTCTTTTGTCCTAAATTCAGGACTTGACTTGTCCTTGTTGAACCTCATGAGATTTCTTTTGGACCAATCCTCCAATTTGTCTGGGTCACTCTGAATCCAAGCACTAACCTGTTCTTTCACCCTGAAGGCTGCTTACCTCCCCAAACTGTACTGCCTGCTGCAGTAGTGTGAGAGCTGACCTTGCCTGTTGCCTGTGAAGACTGAGGTTAAAAGGCATCGA
>JAGPOW010003310.1:4557323-4607036 GCA_030014935.1 Caiman crocodilus
TACTTCAGCTTTTTCTCATCATCTGTCACTAATTTGCTTTCCCCATTTTAGTAAGGTCAGGGAAAGTGTGGGTCCCTAGAAACCCTTCTTGTTACCCCTCATGTCCCTTGCTAGCTTCAACTGCAATTGTACTTTGGCCTTCCTGATTTCATCCTTGCATGCTCAAGCAATATTTTTATACGCCTCTGTAATCAGCTATCAAAGCTTCTACTGCTTGTTAACTTCCTATTTGTGTTTAAGCTCACTGAATACTTCTCTGCTGAGTCAAGCTGGTTGCCTGCTATATTTGCTATTCTTCCTATACAATGGGATGACTTGTTCCTGTGCCCTCAGTAAGGTTTCTTTAAAATAAAACCAGCTGTCCTAGAGTCTTTTATCCTTCAAACTGGCCTCCCAAGGGATTCTTCCCATTAGTTCCCTGAGGGAGTCAGTCTGCTTTTCTGAAGTCCAGGGTCCTTACTCTGCTGTTCTCCTTCCTTCCTTTCCTCAGGATCCTAACCTGTATCATCTTGTAGTCACTGTTGCCCAAATTGCCATCCACTTCTATATCTCCCACCAATTCTTCCCTGTTTGTGAGCAGCAGGTCAAAGAGAGCATGGCCTCTAGTTGGTCTCTCCAGCACTTGCACCAAGTAGTTGTCCCCTGTGCTCTCCAAAAATGTATTGGATTGCCTGTGTATTGCCCCTGCAACAGATGTCAGGGTGATTTGAAGTCCTCCTTGAGAACCATGGCCTGTGCTCTGGAAACTTCCACAAGCTGTCTGAAGAAAGCCTCCTCTATCTCATCCTCATGGTCTGGTGGTCTATAATAGACACCCACCATGACATCCATCCTTGTTGTCTTCCCCTTTAACCTTAACCCAGAGACTTTCAACAGGCCTCTGTCAAGTTTCATACTTGAGCTCTGAGCAGTCAGACAATTCTTCTATGTACAGTGCAACACTTCCTCCTCTTCTCCCCTGCCTGTCCTTCCTGAATGGTTTTATATCCATCCATGACAGTGGTCCAGTTATGCAGGCTGTCCCACCAAATCATGTCATAGTTCCTTGACTGTGTGAGGACTTACAGTTCTTCCTGATGGTTTCTCAGTCTCTGTACATTCATGTACAGACACCTGAGGTAACTGGCCAATTGCCCTACTTTCTCAGGAATAATGAGAAGAAAGCCTTCCCTGTTGCCCCCTCTTCCTTGTGCTTCTTCCAGGTCTCTTGCTTCCCCATTTACCTCAGGGCTTTGGTCCATCCCATGCCAAACCTAGTTTAAAACCCTCCTCATTAGGTTAATGAGCCTGTCTGCAAAGATGCTCTTCCTTCTCCATAGGTGGATCTTCTCTCTTCCTAGCAATCCTTCTTCTTGGAAGGACATCTGGTAGTCGAAGAAGCCAAATCCTTGTTGGTGACACTACCTGCACAGTCATGCATTGATCTGCAGGATTGTCCACTCCTGCCTGGGCCCTTCTCCTGGACCAAAAGGATCAAAGAAGACGCCACCTGTGCCCCGGTCTCCTTCACTCTTGCACCCAGAGTCCTATAGTCACTTTTGCTCTGGCAGTATCATTGGTGTCCACATTCATGAGCAGCATGGGGTAGTAGTCAGAGGGCTGGATAAGTCTTAGTAATCCCTCCATGACATCTTGGCTCCAGGCAAGCAATGGACCTCCCAGGAAAACAGGTCAGGCCAAAGACAGTACAACATCAAATGCCTTCAGACCCATTGACACCACAAAGCCTTCCAAATGCTTCTTAGCAAGAAACTTGCCAAGCTTGGGATTAAAAATGATAACACTTGTGTTGAGGAAGATTGGCAAGCTCTAAGAGAGACCATCCATGAGGTTTATATGGAATCAATGGCTTTATCACCTGAGGCCATCAAGACTGATTTGGCAAAAATAGCCCTGAGATCATCAATGCCTTTCCCCCTCAGAAGAGAGCTTTCTGTGACTGGCAAAACCATCTTACATTCAGTCAGAAGCAGAGAACTTTTTGACAGCTTAAAGCTGAAGCCCAGAGGAAGATTCAAGAAATCAAAAATAAATGGGAATAGAAGACAAAAGAAATCAAATAATATGTTATGTACAGCTCTTGGTTCAGAGATACCTGTTTGTTAGACCAACTAAAAAATTGCAAAAAAAAAAAAAAATGCATTGAAAAATTGTCTCTGAACCAGGAGTTCTCTGGTTTTGCATTTCTTTTTGTTGGTAGCCAGCACGGCTACCAAATATATCCCTGAAATATTGAAGATGCCTAATTTTAGCGAATTTGGGAATTTTATAAGCTTCACTACCAAGCAACCAAAAGAGATTTCTACATCTCTCTCCTTTTCTTCCATCTGACACCACCAGGGAAGGAATCCTGCCTTATCTGCACATCTAAAAGCACCTCACACAAAAGCTTCCTCTGTGTAAAATGAAGTTCATTTTTCTACCTATGGGGACTTGTACCATCTCTAATTTTCCCTAAGCCTGAGGAAAAGTACATGGGCCCAAAAGCTTGCAAAGAAAGATAATTTTTTGTGATTTCTTAGTTGGTCTAATAAAAGGTATTATCTCTGAACCAAGAGTTTTAGAGTCTTGCGTTTCTTTGTCTCAGATCAACATGGCTACCAAATACATCCCAATAATTTGTTGTCAGTAATGGCAAGAGGAGCTTCTTCAGTGCAGTCAAGGCTGTGTATGGACCAGGTTCTTGCGGACTCAGCTTACTTAGAGCTGAAGACAGCAGTACAGTACACTCCATGAAGGGAAGCACTTGCTTGTCCACCTATCTCTAAAGAAGTCCACCAAGTGATTAAGATAGATGAAAAGCAATGAAGCATGTGGCTGCAATGGTATACCAGCTGAGGGATTCAGAGTTGGTGGGGAAATTATAACTAATGAGCTTCACACAGTTTCTAAAAATTTGGAACACTGAGGAAATTCCCACTGACCTAAGGAATGCCAATATGATAACAATTTTTAAAAAGGGAGACCACGATGAAACTATCGAGGTATTGCCCTCCTCTCCATTGTTGGAAAGATCCTCGCTTGAATTCTGCTGAACCAACCACTCACTGTTGCCAAGGAAATCCTTCCAGAGTTTGTGTGTAGCTTCAGACCATTGATAGGCACCAAGGACACAATTTGTGCATCCTGGCAGATCCAGGAAAAATGCCAAAAGCAACACCAGGAACTGTATGCTGCTTTTATCAATTTGACGAAAGCCTCCAACTCTGTTAACCATGAGACTCTATGGAAAATCTTATCAAAGTTTGGCTGCCCAGGAGAATTTATCACCATCCTAAGACAACTCCTTTGTGGCCAAGTAACTGCCTCCATCCTATGTAATGGCTCTCTTATGGAGCCATTACCCATTCAAACTAGCATCAAGCAGGGCACTGCATGATTGCACCAATTCTGTGTTCCTTCTTGTGGTCATCAAGGTGCCTGTCTGATGGACAGGAGCTGGAAAATGTGGAACACTTTGCATATCTTGGCAGCCTCTATCAAGGAAGACCAACGTCAATCAACAAGGAGATCCAGCATAGGATCTGATGTGCCAGGTCTGCCTTTGAAAGACTGTATCAATGTATGTTCAACAATCATAACATCAGGACTTAAACAAAGCTCTTATTATACAAGGCTGTGGTAATCCCAACTCTTCTCTAGGGCTGTGAAGTTTGGGTGACCTATACAGACCACCTGAAAAGCCTGTAACACCTTCATCAGTGCTGCCTGCAAAAGATCCTTAGCATAAAATGGAAAGATAATTGCTCAGATGCCAGTGTCCTCACTGACGCTAACACCTTTAGTGTGGATGCATTGATTATTCAACATCAGCTGCAGTGGATAGGATATTGTGTGTGCATGCCTAAAGTGCATTTATCAAAACTGGCATACTCCCAACCCAGCTAAGGACAAAGGATGTATAGTGGCCAGAGGAAATGTTTCAAGGACATCTTCCAGGAAAACATTTTAAGAAGTGTGGCATTGTCATCACAAATTGGGGGAAAAACTGACATGGAACAGGGCTGCATGGCAACATCTTGTGAGAGAAGGTACATCTTACTTTAAGAAAAACCGTCTTGTCCTGGAGGCAGACAAACTACAGAAACAAAAGGAAAGGGAAATGACTGAAATCCATGGTCCAACCCTCCCTGTAACCACCATTTGTGGTGTCTGCCAGAGAGTCTGTGGCTCTAGGTTTGTCCTTAGTCAGCAGTGGACTCTCATCTACTGCCCTTTTATTAGGGGTGCACTGATAAAGGTTTTTTGGGTTGATATCAGTGGCTGACTTATTAATGAGCCATACTGGCTGATACCAACCCCATTGCTGATATGCAGCCTGGGAACTTGGAGAGCAGCATCTGGTTCATAAGTCTGTTGGGAGGGAAGAGGTGGGAGGAGGCAGATTGAGGCCCCCACCATGAAGGAGGAGGGGGCTGGGGTAGGCACTGTCCATCTGGGGCAGGGTGGGGCATGGAACAGAACCGTGAGCTGCTTATCTGGAGACTGCAGGGAGGGAGGAGTGGATCCCACCACTGTGCACACCCCTGGGGAAAGCATGGGAGCCCTGGGCCCCCCAGATCTGTGTGCAAGGTTGTAGTGGGCTGCTGCTGTGGGCTTGGGCTGGGGGGGTGGTGCCAGTCTCTTCCCAGCTGGGGCACTGGGCTGGGGCTGCAGGCAGGAGTGGTATTGGGAGGGGGGGTATGGGGGCCCACAATATATCCCCAGTCCTAGAGCTACCTCTGCTTGCCCTGAGCACAGCCCCACCCCCTCCAGGAACAGCTCAAACCCTCAGTGGCAGCCTGCCCATGCTCTGCATGCAGATCTGGGAGGCACACACTCCCTATGCCTGCCCCAGGGTTGTACACAGTGATGGGAGCTACTCCCTATGCCTGCCCCAGGACTGTACACAGTGATGGGAGCTACTCCCTGCTCCTTCCCCATGGTCTCTGGATAAGTGGCTCATGGCTACATCCCATGCCATGCCTTGGCTGGGCAGCACCTGTCCCTGCCCTAGCCTCACTCCCTCCCTCACTGTGAGGGCCTCAATATGCCCCACCCCACACCCCTTCCCTCCGCCTTGACCCTCCACCCCAACAGACTTACCAGCCGAATGCTGCTCTTCAAGCTGCCAGGCTGGCTGTGTGACTGCTGTGGCTGCACACATGCATTTATCTGTGACATTATCAACCTCATGAGCCAAAGAAGGCCAATTGCCAATAATGTTGGATTTCCTTTTATCAGTGCCGATACAATATAGACTGATGTATCGGTGCACTTCTACCCTTTACGTGACCCGTGGGAGTGATCGTCCTTGATCATGGGGTGGTGGGGGGGGGTGCTGACAGCAGTGTGCCTGGATTAGCCCTGCACCTCCATCCTGGCTCTGTGCCCCCAGTTGAGTGTGCAGGGCCATGCTATGCAGCTTGTGGGATTCCCCACAAGTCTGGAAATGTGACAACAGGGGTGACCCTCTGCCAAATTTTTGGACATGTGGGGAACCTTGCTGGGCAAAATCACACAGCTCTATGGGCCCAATCTGGCCCACGGCATAGGGGTTGAACACCCATGTTCCAAAGTGTCTACTACATATTGCCAGTCAGTGACAAGATACTGGGCTAGAAGGACTGTTGGTATGACTCAACATGGCAATGCTTGTTCTTATAAGCAAGTCCAGTTTGATGACTGAAAGCTGTGGTGTTGATTCTGTTGCAAGAATGGAGGATAGATGCTGCAGGGTGACCTTGAAAAAAGCCAGGCTCTGGGTCACTCAGAGAAAGCTTACATTCCAGGTGGTATCATCAGTACCAGACTACAGATCTAGGGGCCTAGTTCCAGATCTTGGCCAAATTTGATAGTTTGAATTTATAGGAGGCTGCTGGGTTCATTCATTTATGTGGTATGAATACCTCTACTCCCCCTAGCTGTGCAGTGGGGAAGTATGGAGGCTTGTATCCCACTTATCAGTCTATATTTCCCCCTCCAAAAAAAGTGAACACTTCTCGCTAAGCCTGTGGAAGACATGAGGCTGCACATAAAGCAGAACTGCAGCTGCTGATCAGCTGATGCACTGTGCTGTCAGTTCTTTGTGTGAGCAAGCCTTGTGAATTGTGTGGGTAAAGAAAGAGAGCTATGCTGTGGAGTTGTCTCCCAAGGGAGAGTACAGGGAGGCTGTGGGCAGTTGTTTTTCTGAGTTATGCTTGGGGATTGTGCTGTTAGCTATGCCACACTGAGAATTTTTGTCTTGGGGGATGGGTTACAGTTGAAGGCAGCCATGGAAATGAAGGGCTGTTACTGGGCAGACCCCCTGAAGAGCCAGAGAACCCTGTCACTGAGAACTCCCTTCTGGAAATTCTGGATGGAATAGTGATGATGTATAACCTCAGTGTCCACCAGCAGCTTGGTAAGGTGAGCAGAACCTATTTGAGGAGAGCTCAGTCCTCTTCCTGTCCTGTTAGCTGGTAAAAGGCAGCTTCCTTACAGCCAGCCTTGGCAAGAACTGACCTCTGTCTGAGCTACAGTTCTGTCTCTCGCATCACTGGATTGGTCACAGCATAAAGGTACTGGAAGGGATCACTCCAGTGCTTATTCTATGCTGGAGACATATGTTACAGATCCTACACCAGGCATATCTGTTACACTCAGGTGTGGCTTTTGGTTGCTTTGACAGCCATGATGTGTTGTCACTTACCAAGCAGCTCTGGCTGGACAGACTTGCTGGAGGCAGCCTCTAGTATCTGCAGTAAGAGCTAATTGCTGAAGCTTTCTATCTCTGGTGTCTGAGCAGCCCCACCAAAGGGTGCAGAGTACGGATACTCCACTGTTGGTTTTGGGCAATGCCATTTCCTTGTGATCTGCCTGCTGAACATTTGGCTCTCTCTAAGGTGCCTGGAGATGCCCTAGGCTGATACTACTCTACTGGGCTTGTGTTTTCAGATGGTGGGTGTTTCAGATGATGTGAATGAATATGCTATGGCACTGAAAGATACAGAGGAGAAGATCAGTCGCTGTCCAAAGAGGGTGAGTACTCCTGGAGCTCCTAGGTTCCTTTTTGGGAACTCGTCAATTAAAGTGAAAGTCTTTGCTGCCTGTATGAGGAGTAGCCAGTATTGCCTCTTACCTCCTTATCTGTTAGCAAAGCAAGGGTGGGGTGACCTTTGCATACTGCAGCTGGTCGTTGCTTTTACGCTTTTCCTCATCTCTCACAGAAACACTTGGCCTGATTTTGCTGTTCCTATGAAGCTTCCCTATTTCTTTGGTATTTAAGAGTAAGGTGCTCCAGGCTTTAGTGGATGGGCAGCTGGCTGGTGTGTCTTGTAGGACCCAAGAAGGAAACACTCCCAATGAGTGCTGAGCTTATGTCTCCTCTTGCCTGTTACTGCAGCTGGAGACTTAACTTTTTCAGATGAAACCCTCAAAGAACTGCCTCTGATAGTAAGTGACTCCAAAACATCTGGACACCAGGGTGTTAGTATCCAGTCACTCATGGGCTGGATTGGCGGTTTGTGCTGTTGAAAGCAGTAACTGCATCCTCCCTAACTGTCCTGTTACTAGCTCCCATTCCACCCTGCAGAGCAGCTCTATTTGGCAAGGCCAGTAGCTGGTCCTATTAGCTCTTTCCTAGGTAGAGAGAACAGACATAGAGTGGGGGGGAAACTCTTCTGTACTGTTCATCCAGCTCAAAGTGATGGTACAAATGGGGAAGGTACGTCTTCTGCTCCTCACCTCCTCTGCTGTCCTTTCAGAGGAGGGATATCCATGAAGAGCTGCTGAAAAGTCAAAAGGTTTTCTCAGAGAAACTGAACCACTTGAGCCGTCGCCTAGCTTGGATCAATGTCACCATCTATTCCAAGGTGAGAAAGGAGTGTGATGGGAACAGCTACAGGATGACTATAAGTGTCAGACCAACTACGTTGGGAGCCTTTTTCCTGTAGGTGGGATTGCTGCTTGGCTATCTTGCCACAAATGTCAACTCTATTGCTGAAGTAGACTTCTCCCCAGAACAGTCTCAGTTGCACCAGGGCATTTTCTTCCCTATGCCTAGTCAGGAGAGAGCAGGGAAAACCTTCCTCTCCTGGGGTGTTTGTTAATAGTTCAGTCATAACACAGACCGGTTCACAGACCTGGCCTGGATACACAGTGTTGCAAGTCCTTCTTGGAGACAGTGGCTGTAAGTTCCAAAGAAAAGGGTGGGGATGAAGCAGTGTTTGAGGCTAGCTGGCTCGAGGCTGTTTATCAGGAGATCTCCTTGTGGGATGTGTGTGCAAGAGAAAGGAGAACTGTTAAGTTTCCTGATATTTTCTCTGTCTGCCTGCCACTGTGCCCCTCTCTACAGCACAAGGGCATGCATGCTAAGTCTACCATTCCAGACATCCTGAGATGCTTCCAGATGAGAAGTTTGACTGTTTTATCACCTCATGTTCTCCCTTTTCAGCTGGGTTTCTCCTTCAGTGAAGGTTTCAGTGCAATTGAACCACCCAGAGTCCCCAGAATTCATGACGAATAGCCTTAAGTCAGTGTCTGGTTTCAAGTGCTCTGTAGGGGAAACACTTGTGGAAAAACAGACGCAACAGCAAGACAAGTCTGACCAGATGACCCAGAAATCTAAAAAGCAGGCTCAGGTGGTTCAGTTTCTCTGAGAAACCGGACCACCTAATGTATCCATTTACCTGTTGCATTTAGCAGTGACCTAGACTGTTCATGCAGACATTCTCTTCTGTATTTTGACAAACCTAGTAGCAGCATGGCACTGATTGCTTTTGTTCCCCTACTTTACCTGTGGCAAGTTAAGATGTGTTACAGGGTAACCTGTGTAGTTTTAGTAATAGGTTAGGCAAGGATTTTCTTGTGATGTTTGAATAATGGTGATCCTGCTTTAAGTGGGTAGTTAGACTAGATGACCTCCATAAGTACCTTCCAGAAGTACTTTTCCACGATTCTATGCTTCTGCCTCCCTCACCTCACCCATCTGTCACTTGGGCATCAAAGAAAGGAGCAACTCAATAGTGGGACTAAGTTAAGGAGCTTTTACTGGGAGCTGATGGTCTGAAGACCAGAAATTCTGGGTGTGTGGTTTGTCCTGTCTGACTTGTGACTACTTGACAATGTTTGTGCTTGCAGCTTTGTGGAGTGCTTTGTTTCAAGTGGGGCTGGTTTAATTAAGGGGTGAGGCCAGGAAAGCAGAGCTTAGGCAGCCTTGTAAAAGGCTCCTGGCTCTGGATGAAGGGAATTAGCTAGCTGCTACCCCTAAGAAGAGATGCAGGGTGGTCATGGTGGGTGACTCCCTCCTGAAAGGGACAGAGGGAGTGATCTGCCATCCTGACCCTGTGGCCCGTGAGGTCTGCTGCCTCCCAGGGGCCCATATCCGAGATGTGGCAGAGAGGATTCCTAAATTCATCTGGCCCTCTGACCATTCGCCTGTGCTCATCAGCCACGTGGGCATAGATGACATGACTCAAAGCAATCCTGGCCAGGTCATTAGTGACTACAAGGCTTTAGAGGCTGGGGTTGGGGTGCAGATAGTTTTCTTCTCTGTCCTCCTGGTTACAGGCTTAAGAGAGATGGATATATTGAAGAGGTGAACCAAAGACTCTGGCAGTGGTGCTACCAAGAGGGTTTTGGCTTCCTTGACCACAGCGCGCACTTCAGAGACGGAGGTCTTCTGGGAAGGGACAGTATCCACCTCATGCAGAAGGGGAAGGCTCTTTTCTCGGCCAGGATGGTGGACCTCCTGGACAGGGCTTTAAACTGAGATTGCTAGGGAATGGGGGGGATAACAAGTGTAAAAACCCAGGGACCAACAAACAAACCTCCATTACAACAGGAGATGACAGGAAGGACACTACAGCATGAGCTGAGGGAATGGAGCTCCCACAATGTGACGGGGAAACAGAGGACCTCCAGCGAAGGGCTCAAATGGCTGTACACAAATGTCAGGAGCATGGGGAACAAACAGGAGGAACTTGCCCTCTGGCTTTCCAGAAGGGACTGCAGTATCATAGGGGTAACAGAGACCTGGTGGGACTCTACCCATGATTGGACCATAGCTATAGAGGGTTACATCCTGCATGGGAGGGATCACATAGGGAAAAAGGGTGGAGGTGTAGCTCTAAATGTAAAAGAGCTACACTTTCTTGAAAGCCAAAATTGGTACCAAGGAAAGGTGACTCGAGACCCTCTGGGTCCAGATACGGGGTATGTGGCAAAAGGGACCTAACTGGAAGAATACATTATAGACCTCTGAATCAAGATGACGAGCTAGATCTGGAATTCTCCAGAGTA
Organism: Caiman crocodilus; assembly: GCA_030014935.1. Lineage (NCBI taxonomy): Eukaryota > Metazoa > Chordata > Crocodylia > Alligatoridae > Caiman > Caiman crocodilus. Next base: position 4,567,584 of record JAGPOW010003310.1, read on the forward strand.
CTGGAAAAGGCTGCGAGAGCACAGGATGTGGTCATCATAGACAACTTTAACTACCCAGACCTCTCTTGGGAAGAACACTCAAGCAGATCTGACCGGTTGCATAGATTCCTGATTTGTATCAATGAGCTGTACCTATCTGAGGAAGTATACAAACCGACCAGTGGAAATGAGCTCCTAGATTTAGTTTTAGCCAAGGGGGGTGACCTGGTGAGTGATTTGATGATAGAGGGTAACCTAGGCGAAAGTGACCATGACACTGTCGCTTTCACTGTCTGTCATAAGGCTGGGAAATCTGTCTGTAAGGGTACATATTCTTGACTTTAAAAAAGCTGACTTTACGAAGCTAAGGACTTTAGTGAGTAATACCCTATGGGACCATGGACCACAGAGGAAGAGTGTGAATGTAGAGTGGTTGTTCCTCAAGGACACTATCTTCAGTGCACAGAAGTTGTCCATACCTGTGTGTGTGTGTACACACACACACACACACACACACGCGCGCGCACACACACACACACACACGCGCGCGCGCGACACAGGGGCTGGAATAGATCTTGCCTCAATAGAGAAGTTGTAGATCTTCTGAAAAAAGAAAAGGGAGGGCTTACCAATGATGGAAGCTAGGAATAGGCCCCAAGGAGAACTACATAAGATTGGCCCATACCTGTAGAGGGCAGATTAGAAAAGCAAAGGTGATGACCGAATTAGGGTTAGCAACCAAAGTCAAGGACAATAAGAAGTCCTTCTGTAGGTACTTAGGTAACAGTAAGAAAACTAGTGGAAATGTGGAACCACTGCTCAATGCAATGCATCTGGACATCTGATCACTGACACCAAGGAGAAAACTGAACTCCTGAATGAGTACTTTGCATCTGTATTCCACCAGTCTAAGAGTGATAGCCTGCCAAATGCAAATATGATACCAAATAGTCAGTCACAGTAGGGATGATCACCTACCAACAATCAATGTAGAGCTGGTAAAAGAACAGTTAGAGAGACTGGGTATCTGTAAGTCACCAGGACCAGATGAACTCTATCCAAGAGTGCTGAATGAATTGGCCAAAGTCATTGCAGGACCACTGGTGAACCTCTTTGAGAATTTGTGGTGCTTAGGAGAGGTCCTAGAAGACTGGAAGAGGGCCAGTGTTGTGCCCATCTTCAAGAAGGGTAGGAGAGAGGACCCAGGGAACTACAGGCCAATCAGCCTGACCTCAATCCCAGGAAACATCCTTGAAAAAATTCTCCAGGAGTCCATATGCAATAAGCTAGTGGAAGGCAAAATTCTGAATGACAGCCAGCATGGTTTTGTCGCAGGTAGGTCATGTCTGACTAACCTCATCTCCTTCTATGATCAGGTTACTCACCACCTGGATAAGGAAATGAGGTTGACGTCATTTACTTGGACTTTAGGAAGGCCTTTGACTTGGTGTCCCATGAGGCTCTCGAGGTAAAACTAGGGGACTATGGGCTCAATAATTCAATGATCAGATGGGTGGGAAACTGGCTGTGGGGTCAAACCCAGAGAGTACTAATAGACAGATTTGTGTTGACTTGAAAGTAGCCAGTGGGGTCCCCCAGGGTTTGGTACTTGAACCAGTGCTTTTCAGCATCTTCATTAATGATCTGGATGTAGGGGTGAAAAGCACACTGGCAAAGTTCACCAATGACACTAAGCTGTGGGAAGGATGGCCATGCATCAAGGTAGGCTGATGATCCAGGAAGACTTAGACACATTAGTTAAATGGGTGGACCAGAACCAAATGCTGCTCAACACTGAGAAGTGTAAAGTGCTCCATCTGGGAACGAAAAATCTGCAACAAACTTTCAGGCTGTGGTGCTTCCCTAGCTAGCACCATATGGCCTGGGGATCATAATTGACCATAAAATGAATATGAGCCACTAGTGTGATGCTACAATTAGCAGAGGAAACAATCTGCTGGCATGCCTCAACTGCTGCATCTCAAGCAAAAATAAGGAAGTTATTCTCCCACTCTGCTTGGCATTGGTGAGACTGCAGCTGGAGTACTGTATCCAGTTCTGGGCGCCACACTACAAGAAGGATGTAAAGAAGCTTGAGAGTCTAGAGAAGAGCCACTCATATGATTAGAGGCCTGAAGAACAAGCCATGCAAGGAAAGGCTGACAGATGTGTCAGCCTAGAAAAGGGAAGACTGAGGGTATTTGGTGGCCGCTCTAAAATCAATCGGGGGTTAGGTGAACAGCTTTTCACTGAAGCGCCCTAAGGGAAAACCAGGAGCAATGGTTATAAACTAGAAGAACGTTTTAGACTGGATATAAAGAAAAACTTCTTCACAGTTCATGTGACCAGACTCTGGAATAGACTCCCAGTGGGGGTGATATAGGCACCTACCCTGGAGATCTTCAAAAGGAGACTGGACGCACACTTTGCTGGGGTTATTTGACCCCAGCAGTCTTTCCTGCCAAGAGCGGGGGCTGGACCTGATCATCTCACAAGGTCCCTTGCAGCCCTAAACTTCTGTGAAATCTGTAAATGACACCCTCTTGTGAAAAGAGAAGAAGCTAACAGAAGAGTTTCCTGAGAGTTCGCTGTAGGAGGGTGTGGGTGGGGGGAGGAATTGGGGAAAGGCTGTTTGATTTGTTTTCTATACCTTGGATGTCCTTCAGGAAGCATAGGTGGCATAAGTGGAGATGGAGAGTAGATCAGTAGTTGTTCTTTGTGTATGATGCAGCATGTTTGCCTTCCTCCCAGGGGGTCAAGACCATTTTATCTGAACTAGATGCAAGTTGGTGTTCATTGTGGAAGAACAAACTGAAGGCTTGAAAGCACAGGTATCCATACTGTGTGCTTTCAAAGATGGGAGTTATGAGAAGTTGGAACAAGAGAGGACAAAGAGAAAAAAGGGAAGTGGTAGTATGTGACTTTGAAGGAGAGTCCTCAGAATTCAAGATGAATAGCCTCAAATTAGTGTTTGCTTTCAAGAACTCTGAAGGCGAAACAGTTGGGGAAAAAATGGACTACAGCAAACAGGGACTGACCAGATGACCCAGCAATCTAAAAGGTAGGGCCTTGGGAATGAGTGCTCCAAGACCACTCCACCAAGGAAAAGGAGAGGTGGTGATTGGTGACACCCTTCTGTAGGGGACAGAAACATCAATTTCTTATCCAGGTTGGGGTCCCGGGAAATGTGCTATTTGACTGGAGCCTGTATTCAAGATGTCACAGAAGATTCCAGAGCTGATCTGTCCATCAGGTCAGTTTACTTTCCTACTTGTCCAGATAGGCACCAACAATACTACCAGGAATGATAATGAGCAGACCAAAGGAGATTACAAGGTGCTTGGCAGGAGAATGAAGGAGTTTCAAACAACTGGTGTTTTTATCAGTTCTACTGGTGGAAGGTAAGGACCCAGACGGGGAACACTGAATCATAGAAATAAAACTATGGCTTAAATGAAGGTGCTGACATGAAGTCGCTGGTTTCTATAACAATGAGCAAGTGTTCTGGGATAGAGACTGCTATCAAGAGACACGGGATTCACCTGTCCAGAAATGAAAGAGCGTCTTTTGGCATTATTTTGGCCAACCAAGTAAGGAGGGCTTTAAATAGGTTCCACAAGTATGATGAATACCCTGCAGCAACAAAGTAAAAAATCCAGAGAGGAAAGGACCAGAAGAAGCAGCTTAACTTGGGGGAAGTGCCATGGGGCAACAGGACAGCCTATAGAGAAGAATCGGTGGAAGATGTGGAGGTAATGGGAAGCTTAGGAGGAAGTGATCATGATGTGATAAAATTTGCAATTCTGAGATGGAGAAAGCATGAGGTCAGCAGAACTAAGACATTGGAGTTCAAAAAGTGTTCATTTTGTACAACTCAAGGCAATAATAGGCACTATGCTATTGGGAGGACAAACTGAAGGATAAAAGGGTGCAGAAGGGCTGAAGATTTCTGAAAGGCACAAGATTGGAAGCCCAACAGAAGAATAGTGGCAGGAGACTGTGTGGCTGCACAAGTAGCTTCTAGGATGTCTCAAAAGCAAAAGGAGAGTATAGAGACAATAGTAAGATGGGAAGGTCACCAAGAAAGTGTACCAGGAAATAAGAACTTTTAGGGAACAAAATCGGAGAAGCAAAGGAAAAAGAACGAACTATATGTGGGAAAGGAATTTAGAGACTGGTAGCTAGTCTAAAGTCTGGCAGAAGGGTAAGTGGTCTGCAGGCAGTTCCTAGGCCAGCTTGTGGCCCCCCAACCCCTTTTTTGAGGGGCAAGACTTTCATCTTGGCATGAGGAAGCAGAAAAAAAAAAGAACCCTTTGGAGCAAGGAGCAATAAAGAGACCCATTCCAAGTGAGTTTGCTAGTGTGGAGGTCTGCTTGGAAGAAGAGCAGTAAGAGAGAATGCAGATTAAGAGACCCAGAGAAGTGGCTGGAGGATGTCAGTGCTAGAGCCATTGCCTCTACTTGCATCTGTGAGGCTTCTGTCCAGGCAGGACCGCTCACCATCGAGGCTTCCACCTGGGCCAGGTTTGGCACTGTGGGGACTGGGGCTTGCAGGTTACTTCCAGTGATGGCCAGGTTGGGGAGTGCCTGTGGTGTGAGCAGAACCTTCTGGTGGTGTCTCTTAGGGAACAGGCAAAGAGAACTACAGGAGGAAGTGGTGAGGCCCCAAAGCATCCTCTGCCATGAGGCATTCATCAGTTCAGTGGTGGAAGAGATCTCCGGGACTGTGTAGAGGAAGAAATGCTAGGACATGGACATGGACTCCCTAGAGGGTGGAAGTTGGAGTCTTGTGACTTCTGGCAGTAAGCATACTTCAACTCTATCCACAGTTATTCATCTGGAGAATAAGTATGCAGTCCTGGCAGCAGAGAGGGAGGAGCACGTTCCATTGGTGGTGGAAGAGAGGCCAGGCCTCACCAAGGTGGGTAGGATCGAGACAACCACCAACAAGAAGTGACAAGTGGTGGTGTTTGGAGACTCCTTTCTGTGGGGGACAGAGGGAGCCATCTGTCAACCTGACCTGTTGTCTCGGGTGGTGTGCTGCTTGCTCAGAGCCTTGATCCGATATGCCATGGAGGGATTACCAAGGCTTGTCCAGCCCTCTGACTACTACCTTATGCTGCTCATCCGCGTGGCACCAATGATACTGCTAGGGGAGACTCTGAGCATATCAAGAGTGACTACAGGGCTCTGGGTGCAAGGGCAAGGGAGTCTGGGGCTCAGGATGTGTTCTCATTGATCTTTCCAGACAAGGAAAAGGGCCCATGCAGGAGCAGGTGCATCCTGCAGATCAACACTTGGCTGCATAGGTGGTGTCGCCAGCAAGGATTTGACTACAACCATTGGGTGTTTTTCCAAGAAGAAGGATTGCTGGGTAGAGATGGGATCCACCTGATAGAGAGGGAAGAGTGTCTTCACAGACAGGATCACTAACCTAGTAAGGAGGCTTTTTTAAAGTAGATTTCCCAGGGAATGGAGACCAAAGCCCTGAGGTAAGTGGAGGAAGAGCAAGCAGGAGGGGACAACAGGGAAGGTGCTCTCATACTTTCTGAGAAATCAGGACAATCAACTAGTTACCTCAGGTGCCTGTACACAAATGCACAGATCCTGGGAATTGAGCAGGAAGAATTGGAGGTCCTTTCAGTCACAGAACTGTGACATGATTGGAATGGCAGAGACTTGGTGGGATAGCTTGCATGACTGGAGGATTGTCATGGATGGGTACAAACTGTTTAGGAAGGACAGGCAGGCAAGAGGAGGAGGAGTTACACTTTATGTAAAATAGCCATATGATTGTTCAAAGCTCCAGAGTGGAACTGGAGATAGGCCTGTTGCAAGTCTCTAGGTTAAGATTAGAGGGGAACGGTAATAAGGGTGATGTCGTGGTGTATGTCTGATATAGACCATCAGACCAGAAGGAAGTAGTGGATGAAGCTTTCTTCAAACAGCTAGCAGAAGTTTTCTAATCACAGGCTCTAATTCTCATGGAGGACTTCAGTCACCCTGACATCTGCTGGGAGGGCAATACAGCAGTGTGCAGGCAATCCAGGAAGTTTTTGGAGAGTATTAGGAACAACTTCAGTGTACAAATGCTGGAGTAGCCAGTGAGGGGTCGTGCTCTTGACCAGCAGCTCACAAACAGGGAAGAATTGGTTGGGAATGTAGTAGTGGATGGCCACTTGGGCAGCAGTGACTATGAGATGATTGAGTTCAGAATCCTGAGGAAAGGAAGGAAGGAGATCAGCAGAGTACGGACCCTGGACTTCAGAAAAGCAAACTTGGACTCGCTTGGAACTCATGGGAAGCCAGACTGAGGGGGAAAGGAGTCCAGGAGAGTTGGCTGTACTTCAGAGAAGCCTTACCGAGAGTGCAGGAACAAACCACCCCAATGCACAGGAAAAGTAACAAGTCTGGCAGAAAACCAGCTTGGCTTAGCTGGGAACTCTTCAGTAAACTAAATCTCAAAAAAGGCAGCTTGTAAGAAGTGGAAACTTGAAGAAATAACTAGGAAAGTATATAGGAACATTGCTCTGGCATGCAGGAGTGAAGTCAGGAAGGCCATGTACCGGTACGGGCTGGGGACTAACTGACTGGGCAGCAGCTCTGCAAAAAAGGACCTGGGGGGTCACAGTGGGACAATAAGCTGAATATGAGCCAGCAGTGTGCTCTTGTTAGCTGCCTTAGCAACAACATACTGTGCTGCTTTGGTAAGTGTTGCCAGTAGGTCAAGGGAAGTAATTATTTCCTTCTGTTCAGCACTGGTAAGGCCACATCTAGAGTACTGTGTTCAGTTTTGGACTTCCCACTACAGAAAGCGTATGGACATATTAGAGGGGCTATAGCAGCGGGTGACTAAAATGGTGACAGGGCTGGGGGACGTGACTTATGAGGAAAGACTGATAGAATTGGGCTTATTTTGTCTAGAGAAGAGGAAACATAATGGCAGCCTTCAACTACATGAAGGGTGGTTGGAAAGAGGATGAAGCTGGACTGTTTCCATTGGTGACAGACAAAACAAGAAGCAATGATCTCAAGTTGCAACAAGGGAAGTTTAGGTTAGATATTGGGAAGAGTTTTCTCAGTAGGAGAGTACTAAAACACAGGAACAGGTTACCCAGAGGTGGTGGAAGCTCCATCCTTGGGGGGTTTCAAAACCTGGCTAGACAAAACTTTGGCTAGGATGATATAGTTGGGGCTGGTCCTGTTTTGAGCAGGGAGTTGGACTAAATGACTTCCTCAGGTCCTTTTCATACTTGCTGAGGGTGTACTCTGTGCCATCTTCAATGTCTGAAGACATTGAACAAAACCAGCTCCAGGACTGACCCCTGGGGCTCTCCGCTTGATACAAGCTGCCAACTAGACATCATACCATTGATTACTACTCTCTGAGCCCAATGCTCCAGCCAGTTTTCTATCGACCTTACTGTCCATTCACCCAGCCCACACTTCTTTAGCTTGCCTGTGAGAGTGTTGTGGGAGACCGTATTGAAAGCCTTGCTAAAATCAAGGTACACCGCATCCACAGAGCCAGTCACCTCATCGTAGAAGGCAATCAGGTTCTGACAATCCATTGTGTGGATAGTTTCTTGTTCCACTGTTTCCCTTTCCAGTAGATTTTAGTTTTATTGTCTAAGACCAGCTACTCTGAGGTCAGAACTGGGATGTTCGGGAAGGTTAAGGTGTTCTACCATAGCTGTACTTAAGCAACAGCAGTTTAAAAAAACAACTGAAACTTGCCTCTTCCGGCTGTGCTCCCTCCTTTTTTGTCCCCCTTCCCTATCCTTTCTGTTCTAATCACTGCTTTCTTTTTAGCAACTTTGTTTCCTGGAGATGAAGCAGGCCACTGCCTATGAAAGTTTATGCATCTCTGATTTAGTTAGTCTATAAGGTGTATATCTATCCTGCCTTCTGAGGGAAGGTAAAAGTAAGAGGAAGGTTTTATAAATACAGTGGGGGAAAAAAGAAGAGTAAGGAAGTTATAGCCAGCATGAACTCTTAATAGAAGATGCAAAGAAACTGGAACTGCTCAGCAGTTTGTTTGCCTCAGTCACCACCCTAAAAAAACTAAGCTGCCACCAGAGAACTAATAGGGATTATTGGATAAGGAAGGGGACAAGCCAGTGGTCATGGTCACAGTCCTAGAGAAGTAGGGCTGGAAGGAACCTCCAGAGGTCATCTAGTCCAACATTCTCTCTGAGGCAGAATCATCTCTATTCAAACAGGGCTGCACACACCATAATCTGAACTGTGCATAAGACTACCATCAACCCTGACTCAATGTAGACACCTTAATTTGCCAAAGATAAAGCAGAGGAACCACAGCAGCCAATGTCCTGCTTCCATAAAATGTTGTTAATATACACCCAAGAGGTGCTGGCTAGAGGGCCCAATCCCCTGCTACAAAGAAAGGCAAAAATCCCCACAGTCCATACAGTCTGATCATGGGGTAAAATTCCTTCCTGATCCCAATTATGGCAGTTGGTCTGACCCTAAGCAGAGGAGCAAGACCCTCTAGCCAGGAACCTCTTGGCTTTGGTCCCAGCAGAAGCATTGGTACACCCCAGTCCAAGTTACCAGCCTTGGCTGTTGCCAACTCCCAAAGCCTCAAAGGCTTAAAAACACTCTGATAAATATAGCAGAAAAGGGGGAGCGGGGGTGGGGACAACTAACAAAGCCCAAAATATGGAAAATACCCATGGTAGAACATAGGCATATCTATGCCTGGATCATTCCTGACCAGTTGATGTCTCGCCTCTTTCTGAACACCTCCAGTGATGGAGAGTCCACACCTTCCTTACAGTGAAGAAGGTTACATTCTAACAGTGAAGAAGTTTTTCCACAAATCCAATATAAACTTTCTTTGCTGCAACTTCAAGCCATTGGTCTGTGTCCATCTCTCTTCAGCAAGAGAGAATAGGTGCTTTTTCCCTTCTTTGGGGCAACTCTTCAGGTATTTGAAGACTGCTGTCATATTCCCTCTTAAGCACCTTTTCTGCAAAATGAACATGACTAGCACCTTCAGCCTCTCCATATATGACTTTATTTTAAGCCCTTGCTCATCTTTGTTGCTTGCCTATGGACCCTCTAACTTTTCCACATGCTTTTAAAAATGTGGAGCCCAGAACTTCACACGGTACTCTAGATGAGACCTAACCAATGCCAAGTAGAGATGCATGGTAACCTCCTGTGTCTTGTACCTAATGCATCCCAAAACTGCATTTACTTTGTGTGGCTGCATCACACAGACTCATATTGAGTCTGTGATCTACCAAGACTCCCAAATCCTTTTCCATAGTATTGCTATCCAGGCAGATGTCACCCATTTTATATTTGTGGTTTTTAATTATTCTTCTTGAAGTATAGTACCTTGAATTTACCTGCATTGAACTTCAATGTAGGAGTTAGAGGTTTTGATCAGTCTCAATGAACTTCATCTCCAGGTAATAAAGGAACTGACAGAGAAGATTTTGGAGTTCTTGGCAATAATTTTTACCACATCATAGGAGATAGTTGGGGCCCTGGGAGACTGTGAAAGGGCCAATATAGTGCCCTTCAGAAAAGGCAAAAAAGGAGGACCCAAGGAATTATAAACTGATTAGCCTGACCTCAGTAGTATTTCTGGAGCGTACCATAGGGAAGTCCATTTGCAAGGATCCAGAGGAGGAAAGGCTGAACCTGAGCAGCTGGCATGGATTGACAAACAGATCATGCCCAAAGAAACTTGATCTCTTTCCACCCAGCTAATTACTTTTTTGAAAAAGGGAATGTAGTGGATATAGTGTATTTGTACTTCAGCAAGGCTTTTGACAAAGTACCACTTGACCATATCAATTTAGATGCTGGAATGGGTTGCTGCACAAACAAATTTGCAAACAAAGCTAGGATGCTTTTTGAACACATCAGAGGACAGGAGCACAGTTCAAAAGCAATCATGATAGATTAGAAAACTGGGCTAGAGTCGGCAGGATGAAGTTCATTTTCAACAAATGCAAGATGCTATACCTTCAAAAATACAAATCCCAAATGAGACACCTGGCTGAGTGGCAGCACTATGGAGAAAGCTCTAAGACTCTTGGTGGAGAGGATACATAAAGGGGAGTTCTGGCCATTCAGTCTGAGGGTATGAAGTATGGAGTCATGATTGCTGTTTTGAGGTCTTAGAGCAGGATAATAGAGTGTTTGGTTTTTCCCATGCAGAAGCAAGATGCATGGTTTTTCCCATGCAAAGCCAAGAAGGCTTTGCTGATTCCCACCTGAGGCAGAGAAGGAATATTTTTCCCTCCTGTTGCTACAGGTGTCAATAGGGTGGCCATCATAGAGGACATTCTGGTTTTTTGCTACTCAAGAGAAAAATAGAGGTCATAAAGGCAACCGGTTTCATATCAATAGAGGACAACCAGACTGTCCTGTATGATGACCGTTCTACGTGTCAAGGGTTTGGTTTTTTGGGGGTTTTTTTGCTGCCTCTCTCAGAAGAATTGTGTTGGTTGTAGCTAGGGCTGGAGATTTGTGACTGTCATATGCCAGTATTCCTGCTGGGACTAATCTCTCAGAGGCTTCTGGTTAGAATGTCTTGCCTCCCTGCTCCGGGTTAAACTGATCACCACATTCTGAATTGGAAAGAAATTTTAATCCATGGTCAGATTGATATAGTGGTGCTCGTGGTTTTGGCTCTGCAAACCAGATGAATGGTGTGGGGCAGGTCCGCAGGCTGGATCAGGCCCCTTGCTGCACCCCCATGTTGGGATTAGGCCTCATCCTGCCTCTTCCTAGCCCCTGCCTGGCTGGGATTGGGCTTCAGGGGCCCTGCACTGCCCTCACACAGCCGCCTTGTGCCAAGATCAGGCTCCACAGTGCCATGTGCTCCAGGTCTAGTGTATGGGCCTCTGGCTGAGGGGCTCTCCACAGATCCATTGGGAGTCCCATGGACTGGATGACACAATCTTGGGGGCACCACTGATAGTCTGTGGTGGTATTTTGCCTTTCTCTACTGCAGGGGGGAGAACAACTTTCTTTCTTGGGTCTCTCAAAGGCATTTTAACAACTCTTGCTGCAGTGGGACACTGACAGCCTTTGTCTCGCTGCTTTACCTGTTGCAGGTTGGGGTGTTTGCAGTGCCTTTCTGCAGTGTGCCTTGTAGTTGTGCAACAGGGTAGATTGTATAGTTTTAAGAATAAGTTAGAGAGAGACTTTTATGGGATAGTTTAGCTGGGGACGATCCTGCTTTGTGCAGGAGGTTAGATTAGATGACCTCTGGTGGTCCCTTCCATCTCTAGCTTTCTATGATTCTATAAACCTGCTTATAGATCTTTCTCCTGCACCCTGGAGATCTCCCTTCTTTCCCCAACCCTTTTGCTCTTCTTTCTCCTCTCTTTGTGAATTAACCCTTGGAGAAGGGGAATGTTCTTTTCTTCCCCTGAGGCGTGATGGCACCAAGGGGGAAAGGAGGGAAGATGAGGACCTTCTAGAAGGCATTCAGGAAAGGAATGAAGGTAGAGAGAAGCAGCTAGTCCTTGAACCTAACTGCATGGAGTTGTGCTGTGGCTAGGGGGAGGGGATGTGAGTTATCTTGCTTAGCAGTTCTTCCTTCAGCTTCTAGTTTCCCCTGGCTTGACTGGCTCATTCCCGTGTTTAGTTCTCATTAATTCATGCCACTGGATGACCTTTTAGATGCTTGGCTAAAAGTTTGCCTAAGACCTCACATGCTACTGGGAGGCAGGGAAACAGTATTCCTGTTTACATATAGGAAGCATGGACATTACATGAGTCATGCTCTCATGGATTTGGCAGCTGAACCCAGATCTCTAAATTTTCTTTGCTGTGCCTCACCTATGAAGTTCCCCTGCTTCCCAGCAGGAGTGCAAAGCCTCATCTTCATGGAGCAGACAGTGGTGCCTGGGAGCAGAGTACTAGTCCCCTTGCTTGGTGGCCTCCTTCAGTTTGTTGCTGGTCCCAGAGGGAGAGGGTGGCTTCTCCCCAGTTGGACTGCAGCAGTTAGCAACCAGATGTGTTTGCTGGAGAGTAATTGCAGAGATGCAGCAGGATGTTTTGTCTGTGCTGCATGCATTTCAGGGTGGTGTCCTTATATAGCCTCATCCTCCCAGTTCTTTCCAGGAGTCTCTTATTTTATTCAAGATGTAATGCTTTCTACATAACCCTCCCTGATGGCTCCAATTTTGCTTCAAAAACCTGGAGGTGCTAGGCTGTACCTCTAGGAGTGACTGTAATCTACTTTCAGTGCCAGTACAAGTAGAGATTGGCTTTGTTGTCTGCCTATGTTGTTCCTGTTCTTCTCACTCAGGCCAGATATTCAGACATCGGGGCTCTGACTTGGATGACCCTCACTGGAACTCAGTCCACAGGAGCAGGACTCCTGAGCAGGGACTTGCCTGGGTCTCTGCTGAAAGAAGTTAGCAAAGAGACCATTCAAGGCCAGTGGGTTTAGTTTTGGGAGGAGATTGATGTCATAATAAAAATAATAATAGTACTAATAATAAATCAGGGTAAACAGACTGAACTGAAAATCTCTTTGTGAATCCTATTTTAATGCTAAAGTAAAATCTTGCCTTTTATAGCCCCAATTACCTGGTGAAAGGAGGGAGGAAATTGATTGCTTATAGTTTTCATTTTTGGGGCTTTTTTGTTTGTTTTATTTTTAATGATATTGGACTGAACTTTTGGTCTAGTTCAGCAGCTTGGAATAACTTCCTGAGGTCAACACATTTTAAAAGATTCAGATGTGGCTTCTCCAATCTTAATGTGGTATAAACAGATTCTTATCCCTCAAATTAACTGGTAAACTGAAATGTGTGTTATTTTCTTATAGAAAGTTCTTTAGTTTGTGACCCGCACCATTTGCTGTAAATTACAGAAAAATCACCCTAGCAAGGGAGTGGACAAATGTACCTTTAGCCACTTTAAAAAGGGGATTAGAAATTGCTGCTCAGGAATGTGCAGCAGCTGTTAGACTGTAAGGGTTATGGAGGGTTACACTGGCATGATCCTGTAGTCATACAAGTGAGCTGAATTATCTTTTCTCTGACCTTGAATGAAGAAGGGTTAAAGTTGGTACACTTCTGTTGCTCCTATATTGCTACAGAATCGTGCAAACATAGAAGTATTATTATCACAGCCTGTATTAGAATTCTTTCAATACATTTGTTATATCTATCTGTACCCTAAGGGCACCTGTACGTAAGCAGTGAGGCTATTCCAATTCACTGCAATTACACTGTGTTGAAGCAAACTTGATTAATCGACTTTGGAGCATGATTACCATGCTCTAGTAGGCTCCAGCATCTCTATCAGAGTCCCCATGCTGAAAAATGGCAGTGGAGTGCTATAACTAAAGCTTCACCTATGAGTTGGTTGGTTGGTTGTTTTTTTAATTTAAAGTGCTCCCGCTGCCTTTTTTTGAATGCAGGGACACTGATGCATGAGATGCTCCAGACATTGTCATTTCCTCCCTCCCCTCACCCTTCACTCCTGGAGCACGTGTATAAATGCCCTATGTTTCCTGGATGAGGTTAACTGAGATCACTCATTGATACACCCACTGAAAGAACAGGATCCCTTGTGTGTTGAGGATTTATGCTTTTAGTTCTTTTTTTATTTGGTTCATTCTAAGAAGCAGGAATTAGACAGGCTCCTAATTTACATAAAAAGCTGCCAGTGTTTCATGTTGCTAAAGGGAACTTTTTCTGACACCCTCTAACATAGTTTGATGGACTCCTTTCTTTCTGCAGCAACACATACTTTAGGAGTGAAGGTGGTGGCCAGGGATAGTTCTCCTCATGTGTTTACCCCAGAATTGTGAGAATTGCAATAGGTGTATACAAGAAAATTCTGAAAACCCTGAGGTCTGTTCAAGGGACTGATCTTAGATCCAAGCAAGCCCCTAGGTAAAGTCCTGAGGCGGGTGGGGTGTGTGTGTGTTTCAATGAATAAGCCTTTTCTGCTCCCTGGAGTAGGAACTGACTGAAGCATGGCTGTATTCTTCTCTGGCCAGGAGAAGATGCAGGATATATACTGGCTACTTCGTGTGTGCATCCGCACCATCGAGCATGGTGACAGGACAGGCTCACTTTTTGCCTTCATGCCAGAATTCTACCTGAGTGTGGCTATGAATAGCTACAGTGCACTGAAAAACTACTTCAGCCCTGTCAACAGCATGGATGAGCTCCCAGGTGAGGGGGTTGGGGCTCTGGGCTGCACAATTGGGATTGACTGGATAGTTTGCTCTTATGGAAGATAATCAGGGAATTGGTAGTGGGGAGAAGGTGGGCTGGAATTCTCATGTTTTGGGGTGGTGTTCGGGGAGTCTACTGTTGTTTTGGGTTTCTTGTCTCACTGTAAGCTGCTTTGAGACTTTCTGGGTAGGGCAAGATATAAATCTAAATAATAATATTTGTGTGTGTGATTGTTCTGTCCCAAGTACAGGGCACTGCACTTGTCTTTACTAAATGTCATATGTTTAATTTTGGACCATTTATGTAGTTTATCAGGGTCACTTTGAATCTTTCAGGGTATCTGGAGCTCCATCTAGCTTAGTACCCCTCTGCAGTTTTGCTAAATGTGCCCTCAATCTTATCTTCCAAATCATTAATAAAGGCAATATTTCTTGTTTCTTGCCTACCCTTCATGTGTGTGTGGGGGTGTCACTGACTTTCTGTTGTTACCCAGGGTTTCTCTCCAGCCATGTTTGTTATCTCTGTGATTTTTCTGTGCAAGTAAAAAATGGGGTGCTAGCAGATTACAGCAGATGTTCTAGACAACAAAAGGCCCTGCAGATGACCTGTCTGCTTGATGTTTTACTTGACTTTGTCTCTGCTTCCCGTGCATAACCCCATTAGGAGTGGCCTTCTTACTCTCATTCATTCCACCTCTGTGCTGCAGCAGCCATGTGAGCCAAAGGCCTGGCTCTGCAGCCCTGGTAATTAGGCTGTGTTGATGGATGGTGTTCAGCTGGTGGACCTAAAAACCATGGAGCCCTTGACCCAGACAAATATGAAGAGACAGGTCAGCTAATCAGGCAGGTATTCCAGCTTCTTACATCCATAATCCTTTCTAATAGGGTCCTGCTTTCATTGCTAGCTATTTTCTGGTTGATAGTGAGACTTAGACCTGTGGGAGCTGGTATGGGCCTGCCTGTTCCAGAATTTGGTCTGGCCCTGTGCCCACATTCTCCTTTTCAGGGCAGGATGGTAAATTGTTCTGTTGAATTGTGCAAAATCTTCTTAACTATTTAGGACCAGGGAAGGATGGACAGTGCTTTCCTCATGACAGGAAGAAGTGTGATGATGGTTTTGCATGTAGAGGCAAGAGCTGTGCTGGCCTTGGGAAACCTGCTCTTGATAGAACCGAGTATCAAGCAGCTGACTGTTTGGTAACAAGTATTTGTGGGAACAACAGACTGGACCTAGCTCTTTAGGATAGAGAGAGAGAGCGCGTGCGCGCGCGCGCGTGTGTGAGCGCGCCTACACAGTTCCAGGCACAGTGATGCCTGGATCAAGAGTTGGGTCTGGGACTGCTACTGTATGAAAAGAACATGCACAGCTTGGCAGTGTGCGAACTAGATGTTTTAAGGAGCTTACAAGTTTGTCTGCCTTGCTGAGCAATATGGATCCTCTTGTCATATCAGCCTGTGAACACCCTGGTCCCATACAAGGGTGTAGTTGAATCTTCTGAAGGTAGTCAGTGTTGATATACAGTTGTTCAGCATGGTTACACACAGGCAGATGTTCTTTATTGCTTTGTATAGTGTCAAGGTAGTTGACACTACTTCCTGATTGCCTCTAACCATTCCCCATGAGCGTGCATGCTCAGGGCAGTTAGTTAATTGTGCTGCCATAGGTTTATCCATTATGTTTGCCAACCTAAAGGTCAAGATGAGGGAAAATTGTGCTACGCTGGGAGTCTCAGACCCAGCCTACTGTTCTGAAACTTCCTATGGTCAGACTTAATGTTGGTAGAGGATTTCGGGGCAATTTGTTCTATGAAGTATCTTTCCCAAGCATTCTACACAGAATATACAACCAGCTCACTGTTGAAAATGTTGCTTATAGATTACTTTTGTGGCTGCTCTTTGAGCATTTTGTCGCATAGGGTCTTGGCCACTGCTTTGTCAAAGCAGCTTGGGTCTCAAATCAGGCAGTGTTCCACCTGTAACTTGTATCACATTTTCACAATTCTTTCTGCATTACAAGGCCAAGAAATGCAAGTAATATTCAGTGAAAGCTTAGTTCCACTGCAGGGGTGAATCCTGTGGCCCAGTCTGCAGGCAGATGCTTGGGACTGTGCCTGTGACCTTCTAGTGAATGCTAACAGGCCATCCCCTTTCTAACAGTCTGATCCCTTCCCTTGCAGGCTATGAAGAGACTCTTACACGCCTTGCTGCCATTTTGGCCAAGCACTTTGCTGACTCAAGGATCGTGGGCACGGGTGAGGCTGCTCTCCTCTCCAGTGAGGTGATATGCAACTGAGTATTGGATGTCTTCTTCCAACCCTTCTTATCAGGGAATCCAGCCAATGAATTTCCTGTGTGCTTTTAAACTTCCACAGCCTGAACAGAGTTCAGGCATTACCTCAGCTAGAATCTCTCAGTTGAGATGTGCAGATCCCTTCTTCTGCATCTCAACTGGGACATGGATGCCACACGCTAGTTTTCTGAATGCTTAGACTTCTCTGTGATGTAAGCACATTCTCTGTAACAACTTACCACAAAGGGTATCAGCTTCTTGGCTTAGTTTCAGTCTTCAGGAGTCATATGTATAGGGATCTATTGAATTTGAGGCTGCCCCCTGCTTTTGCATGGCTGCCATTTTGCAGGTGGAACATGGTGCCCCCCTCCCCCCACCTCTGATTGGCCAGAGGGCCTGGTGGCTCTGCCCTTGCTGCTGATTGGCTGCAAGAGCCTGTCCCTCTTGCACCCTGCCCCTCATTGCTGATTGGAGAGGGGCAGGGCCATGTGACAGGCATCCCTTGTAGCCAATGAGGGCAGCCCTTTGAGCATGCAGCCCCCAACCCAATGGATTCCCACAGTGCCCTAAGGACACTCTGGGGAGCCAGCATTTTATTTTACCTAAGTGTTCTATTTTTTGTCCTGTGGATTTTGCAGGCATTGCCCACTTTCACGATCCTGGATTTCATGAAATTGTGTTTTGGGTAGATCCCTAGTCACATGATAGCTGTAAGCAGAGACATACAAATGAACTTTTTACAGAGTTTCTGAATAGGCCATATCTTTTTATTTTAACAGGGTGAGATGATGCATCTCTAGGAAAAAAAATGACAAATTTTATACATGTTTCTCTTCCTGAGTTTTATCAGTATGCCCAAAGCATTCCTTATCTTGGGGTCAGGAGACCTGGAAGAATTCCCCTAGCTCCAGCGGCCTTCTCCGACTGTACAAGGGATGGTCCACATTAGCTATAGAATCAGACAAAGGCAGACTTGTCCATTACATTTTACTGTCCATTTTTTCTAGTCTGTTCCAGTGAGCCTCTCTTTGTCCACATGCTGTTTGTGGGTTGGTATGGCTGCTGCTTTGTAGGCTGACTTTGCTCCCTTGGGAGCTCCTTAGCCAGTCCTCTGTACACAAAATGGAGTCATTGCACTAAACAAACAAACAAATGAGCAGAACACAAAACTCTTAGCCCTTCTCTGAATGGTAGGAGAAGCTTTTTAGATCTGGCCCAGTACTGTTGCATGGTCCTTCCTGGTAGCAAGCTTATCTGGCCTTCAGTCTACCTCCTGGCCACAAGTTGCTGCTTTCCCCAACATTTTGCAACATTCTTTTCTCTTTCCTCTGTGATTTTAAGTGCTGGTGGGATACTGCCTTGTTAGATAACCACCTACAGTTGGCCTTCTGCAACAGGGCTGTTCTGCCCTGAATGCAAATGATTGATTCATGTTACTGGTTGAGATGGTCATGAGGGAGGCCTTGTGAGCAAGGCGCATATATATTGATAGAGATATTTGTAATGTATCATAATTGTATAATGTGATCATAGAGATTAGTACTGAAGACTTGTATGCAGGTTCCCTAAATCTATACAACATCTGTCTGTGCTGGCTTGTAATTCAGGGGCCCAAATTCTAATCTGTCCTGTCTCATTGCCTGCCTGGAAGAGGCAGGGTATGGAGGTTGAGGTTATGATTTGGCCTGTGCCATTGCTAGGCAGGCAGGTGTGGGGTGGCTGCCAGGTAAAGTAGACTTGGTGGGAAAGTACCCTTCATCTTCTACTTTTATCAGTGCTCTGTGACTCACTGAACTGAAACAATCAGACTGGATTCATTTAAAACCATGCTTAGCTGCAACAACCTCCATTCCCTGAGCTCCATGACTGAGTATGTCTGCCATGTTCTGCTGTTGTATACTCTTTTCTCTTCTACCCACAGACATCCGCGACTCATTGATGCAAGCACTGGCCAGCTATGTCTGCTACCCCCACTCACTGCGGGCTGTGGAGAGGATTCCAGAGGAACAGTTAAGTGCTGGGCCTGCCCTTAAATTCTCACAGCACCTGGGCTGTGAGCTGAGAAAGGTGTGTGGGGCAGGGGAGGGCTGAATTCAGTCTGCCAGGCCATTCTATCCGGCCCACGGGCCTCCTAAAAATATAAGAAAATTGATATGTATCTGCTCCTGGTTGCTTGTCAAAGATGACAGGAGCCAGGGGCAGCAGGACCCAGCAGCTCAGCCCCAGCCATTCTTTCTCTTCTTGCCAATGTTGTTTGCTTTTTAGAATATAATTTGGTATTTTTCTGGTTCCGAGATGGCAAAACCCCTTGCTGAAAGGAGTACTTTCAGGGGCAAGGGGAGGGACTTCTGGTAGCAAAGGTCAGGGGTTAGAGGGCAGGACTTCTGATTCTGAGATGGTGACCAGGGGCAGGGCACCTGTCAAGGGGCAGGGCTACCCATGCAGCCCTTGACAGCTTGCCAAAACTTAAGTGGCCCTCCACCCAAAATAATTTCCTGCCCCTGGTATAAGGAGTAACATAAGTGAAAGTAGCTTGGCTGGGATGAAACAGGCTGATGAATGAATAGTGGTGGGAGGCTGTGGCACTTGAGACAGACAGGCTAGGTTTGGGTTAGGGAGAGGAGAGGAGAGGAGTTGCTTGACTATCCCTTCCTCAAAGTGTTCTGTAGGTTCTGTTACTCTTGTTCTTAGTCCTGTTAACCAAGTGAAAGGAGAATGGGGATATCGCCTCATTCCCTTGTGCTAAATATGCCCTATTGTGTCTCTTCCCATTCTTCTCCCACTTCCCCTGATGATATGTCATAGCTGCTGAACTGTCCCTTCTGTCTGGCAGGCGAATATCCATGATGAAAAACCTGCTGGCCCCATATGAACAACGGCCTTGGGCACAGACCAACTGGATTCTTGTGCGGCTCTGGCGGGTAACAAATCCCACTCCTTGTGTCGTTGTTGGCGAGCCTTGGACCAAGGTTCTCCAGCCTTCTTACCTGCTGGCTGGGCAGCACTGCCTCTGTTGCAGGAAAGTCTGCCTCTAGGTCTAGCTTGGAAGGAGGCTTATAGGGTTCATGCCCTTAAAGATACCACTTGTTTTTGTGGGTTTTTTTCTCCTGCAGGGCTGTGGCTTTGGGTACAGATACACACGGCTCCCTCATCTGCTGAAAACCAAGCCTGAAGATGCCAACCTCCCTAGCTTGCAGAGTAAGTGGAATGGGGCAGGTCTGTTCCCTGGAAAGTTTATGGCATTTACAGGGTTGGGAAGGAGAGGAGAGATCTCTATGGGCAACTCACAGCATTTATCAGTGAGGGCAGGGAAAGGGATGGTCTTCTGCAGAGCTTGTATTATTTACTGGAGAGGTGAGGGATTTTGCCCTTCCCTTAACAGTAATCTCTTTACTGCTTCAGCCCTGTTGTTAGGGTGGGACACAGATTGTACTTTGCTAGTTGTATCCTGTTTGGGAACAGAGGGACCCCATCAGGTTTCAAGTCTCACTTAAATCCTGAAGGAACAAGTCTGAATTTCTGCTCCCAAGTGCCACCTGTCTTCAACCTGTTGGCTGGGCCCAGGGCATAGTGACTTCTCAAGTGGGGAGTGGAAACCAGGGAATGCCAAATTAATCCTAAGCTTAGAAAGGCCTAAATAACTAGCTATTCATCATGGAGATAGGAACTGTAGAATGCCATATTCAAGCCCAGGGGAAGCTCAAGGAAGCAGGCTGTAGAAACAGGAACAAATTTGGCATTCTCCTATAACTCCCTCCCTCTGTGTCCTCTGCTGCTAGACAGTGTGATATTCTATGGCTTTTGGAGGAAAATGTGTGTAGGAGAGGTAGGAACTAATGTAATCAAATGCTAGTCTGGCTTTGGGCATAGAATTCTGCAGATGTCTGTACTGCACTGGGTGTCCAAGCTGGGCTTTCTGCTCCCTACCCTGATAGGGGAGGCATATGTCTCCCTGTTTAATAGTGCATTCTCATTCTCTTTCACTCTCTTTTTCACTGGTGGGGGCCTAGGAGATCTATCTGTTGCTAGTTTCCAGAGTAAGTTTGCTCTTTCTTTGCCCTTTTCCTGTGTGGTGGTGGCGTAGCTGTTAGCCATTTAGGTATTTCTTCTTTCCCACCCCACCCAGTCCTATTCCTATGAGACCCTTGGCTAGGGGAGGGTTTTGGATTTGTGACAGTGGTCTGTGAAAGGTGCAGGGGAGATGAAACATCTTGCATCAGTGCCCTGAGCAAGGTGCCATGGGTTTGCTTCTCCTGCAGATGGGAGTGTCTCTCTGCCCCTTGTAATAGGCTCCTTTTCTGACCCAGTAACCAGGAAAGTTGTGTTCTGTCCTTGAGGGGAGGGGGTAAAACACAGCAGAAAGGAGGGGCAAACCCCATGAGTCTTGTGTGCTAGAGAGCACCCTGGCAGCTGCCTCATGCCTTCATGTGGGCCTTGCCCATAGCCTTGGTGACATTGTCTGTCATTTCTTGGGGCTGGCTCTGGAAGGTCTGAACAGCAGGGGGATGGGCAGGCTCCTTGGACCTTGCTTCTGGTGTTGCTATTCTAAGGATAAACTGATCAATAATGAATGCTGATCTAATTGCAAAAGAGCATGTTATTCAGAGGTGTCCTTGAGACCTTCCCAGAGGGGGAGGCCACTGAAACC
Source organism: Caiman crocodilus (assembly GCA_030014935.1). Classification (NCBI taxonomy): domain Eukaryota; kingdom Metazoa; phylum Chordata; order Crocodylia; family Alligatoridae; genus Caiman; species Caiman crocodilus. Next base: position 4,588,688 of record JAGPOW010003310.1, read on the forward strand.
CCACCACTCACCTCAACAGTATGATTGTCTTCAAAGATGCAATTTTAGCACTGTCAAGGGCAAGAGGACAGGTGCTGGGCATCTTGGTCTGCTGCTGCTACTACTCTGTCTGGAGAAGGAACGGAGGGAATTGTTCAGTATCCATATCTCTCAGGCTTCCCTTCTGCTGCTGCCCTTCCACACTTGGACCTAAAATTAAGCAGGAAATCAAAGATAGCCAGCCCAAGGGACACTCTAAGCACTCTGTAAAGCAGTGCTCCATCTGGCATTTAGTGAGATGAGTACCTTGAGTCCACTGTATCCCTTGTAGGAAGTAGGAGTACCCGGGGAAGTCATATTGTGCAAGTTCCTCTTCCTTTGTTCTTGCAACACTCATTTAGGACTCTACTCCTGTGTTGGGATAACCTGGGACAGGAATTGAAGAGTTGAACAGCTGGGGAGACCACACGTGCTGCTGCTTGCTTTATGGGTTGTCCCAGGCATACTGGCATCAACTGTCTTTTGTAGGAGCAAAGATTTGGAAACAAAGTCTGGTAACAGGGGACAGCTGCACTCAGCCTAGTTTAGTTTACTCTTAAAGGGATTAGCTACTGTTTGCCTTTCCATTTGACACATTGGTATGTGCCTGTAATAGGGCCCCTTTCCTATTACTGAGAGGAGGAGGGAGCCCAGGGCCTGCTGAAGAGGCTTAATTTAAAAAAGGGACCTTAATAAAACAGCTCCCCACCCCAGCTATAGCTTACCTGGTGCAGAAGTAGAGGGTCAGGTAAGGCTCAAAAGCCCAGGGCTTGGCCCAGAAGGGACAGTCTGGCTGCAGGAGGCAGAGCTCCAGGCAGGAGCCAGTTGGAACTGCCTGGGAGAGAGGGCAGAAGAGACCCTCCACCATGAGCAACATGAGATAAGTACCTCAACTTTTGCATAGGTGCTACCGCATGATGAGATTAACCCTAATAGGGGAGCTCGTGTTTTTTGAGCCTTGTTTTGGGGAGTGGTTGCTCTTGCTCTCGGTATTCATTTGAACTGTAAGAGGCAGATTAGAGGCCACTGGGGTGCAGCAGAGGCACCCAGTTTAGGGTGTTCCTGGAGCCCAGAGCCCTGGGGTGTTGTGTGTGGATAGGAGCCTAAATATGTTTCAAAAGGAGGGTTGTGCCACGTCAGAAAACTAGGTATCTGGCTGCAAAGATTGTGGGAGTGCGAATCCTGTGTGCATAAAGAAGGTATGCTTAGGGTCCAAGTGGTCCAAAGCCCACAGAGCTGAGCTGGAGCCCAAGAACCTACGGTCCTGGTGTAGTTGACCCTGGGTTGTGGGACCTAGCCAGATTAAAAGTGAGCCAAGGCCAGATAGGGCCTTAGTTCAGACAAAGGTCCAACCCCAAACCTTCTTCTGCCTCTTGGCTTCGTAAGGAGGCTGCCCCTATAACATCAGGTCATGGCAGGTGAGATAACTATGGTGGGGAAGGACCCAGAGAGTTCAGAAGCAAAGGTGAGGTCCAGTAGCCATTCCAGTTGTGCCCACATTGGGGCATCCCAAAGTGGCCCAACATGGGAACACAGTGCAGCACTGGTGCCCACATCCTTATCAGGCCCCCAACCTGGCAGAGCTCAGATAACCTGTGGGTCCTGGCCCTCTTCCCCTGGCAGTGTGGAGAACCTTACCTGAGCTTCAACTCACCAGGTGCAGGGTTGGAATGGGGCATAGACAGCCTTACCAGGCAGAAGCCTGGTTAGGAGTGAAGCATACTCTGCCTTCAAGCTTACACTGGGGTTTTGGGAACGGGACAAGGCTGGCTGGCTGGGGAGAGGAGGGGAGTGCCTGCTGTTGCTGCAGCTGGCTGGCATGGGGAAGGGAAAATGGCAAGAAGCACCAAAAGCCAGGGCAGCTACAGGTCAGATAGAGTTCTCCTTCAGAGGAGCAGCCATAGGCTGGGTAAAATTATTTTCAGGCTGAATCTGGCCTGTGGGCCATATTTTGCCCACCACTGTTCTAGAAAGTCTTCAGACAGGAAACTTTCAAGAGATGTAGAAACCACCATTTTCATTGGATAGTTTGTTCTACTGGTTAATTACCTTTGCTGTTATATTTGTAACTTATTTCCTATTTGCATCTGTCTGGCTTAGGCTTCCAGCTGTTCATTTTTGCTGTCTTAATGTTGTAGATTAAAGAACCTTTTATTGCCCAATATTTTCTCTCTATGAAGATGCATATACACTGTAATCAAATCACCTCTCAACATTTTTCTAATAATGAAATGCATTGTGCTCTTCAAGTTTTGCACTGCAAGTCTTTTCTTCTTTTTCAGTCAAATTATTTTGTAGGTGCCAAGAACTTCGTAAGTTTCCTTGTATCGATCTTGCCACATACATGGGTAAAAATCACCTCGTATCTCCTCTGTTTACACATCCAGCAGTTTCTTTTTTCCCTTTTTTGTCAAGGCATCAATCGCATTGGGAACTCACATTGAGTTGCTTGGTCACTATGACCTGTATATACAGGAGCCATTGCTCTCCAGGATACTATGTTTCCTTGAATATAAGGTGAGCTTTTTCCCTCCAATCAGCATGGGGGGAAATTTATAACCAACTTATAAATTTTCCATATATAGAATCTTATTATATGGTGCAAATTTTTAACAAGGCTATCATTTGGTACTAAATAGAACACCGTGCAAAAGTCTATTACAGCTGCTTTGGCTACTTTTTTGTCACCCAAATACCTTATCAGTGAATGAAATAAAGTCAGTTTGGCAAAATGTGTATTCCATAGTATCACACAGACTGGCATTAATTGTATTTCTTTTGCTTTTCATAATTAATTGAATCCCATAGCAGATTTGTCCATGATCTTACTTAGGACTGATAACTACCCTATGTTTACACAGTTCATCCCACTTGTTATTACTTAGCACTGTTTTCTAGTACTCCCAGGTTTATTGAAAATGAATATTGGTGGGTCATAGTTTTTCTTAGTCAACTCCTTTTTAGGACTCTTGGGCATCTGACAGCTATTATATTTTATGGTGTGATTAATATGTTAATGATGCATTCAACTCACTGTGCAACAAAATGACAAACCAGCCACAAAGATGTTCCAAGTATAATGCAGAATATCTTTGTGGCTGGTTTGTATTGTGCCTTAAATTGTACATGTGGCAAGTGTCTTTGGACTGGGCAGTATAGACTTCTTTCAATAATCCGTGGATTGTCAGGATAGAGCATGAGACAGCCACGGTGTTCAGGGTACAGCTATCTTGTACTCTATCCCTCGGATTGGATGGGGGCAGCCCTGGGTCTGGATCCAACTCCCTCCACCCCCCTGCACCCAGTACACTAGAGGCAACTCAGGGTTCCATCCTGGACCCAACGCTGCCCCCACAACTCCCTGAATGATCCCATGAAGGCAGCATTGTGTCTGGATGAGGGACCCAGGACTGCCTCCTGGGATTGGGTGGGGGACAGCATTGGGTCCCTGACTCTAGATTCAGCACTGTGTTCTGCGATTGGGTGGGGAATGGCCAGATCTAGGACTGTTCTGTACCCAATCCCAGGAGGCAGTCCTGGGTCTGCCTGGCTCCTGTAACCCCATGCACTGTATAGGTGTTGTTTTGTGGGGAACCCATCAGCTGAAGAGCTATCTGCAATGGCATCGAAAACCATGTCACAGCTGATATGCAGAGAGCCTGCATGCTGGCATTCAAGCCATGCAAGGTTCCCATCAGCTGATGGAGCTCCCTGTACCAGCACCTAAAGACACACATAGTTCAACCTGCTGCTTCCCACTCTGGCAAATTAAAAGGTTGCTCTGGAAGCCCAACTTCAGGGACTGATTCCTGATGCCAGGCTCTCCCAGCATGAAGTTGCAAAATTTGGGGTATGATGAATTTTATCAGAGATTCCCAAATCACATGTCCTACTGTGCACCTCTTGGACACTAGTGGCATGATTGGGATATGATGATACAAAATTGACATCTGCCAGGGGACTTGTGTACATATCTCAGTCTACTGATTTTTTTTCTAAAATTGTTTATTCCTAAATAAAATAGCTGTCATTTTAACAACTCTTATGGTTACTAGTGGACTGAAAAGAATTTTATTATCCGTATGGAATACAAGTACGCTGAAATTTCTGTTATCCGGCATCTTACAAGCTGGCATGTTAACCAATATGCTGGGTTGTAAGATAAAGTGAAACACTTCTGGTTTCTCCAAGCCCCCATTGCTCAGGAAAAAGCAGCCTGCACTGCTGAGTCCCCATGGCCCGGGGGCATAACAGGTTATGGGAGACCTGCCTCTCTGTCCCACAGAGCCTGCGAGAGGGGTGGTGGGATGCCCCAAATGTGACACGCAAAGCGGTGGCCTGGGCCACTCAATTAACTGGCATATTTTGTTATCCGGCATTCCCCCATTCCGTGAAAAAGGATACTTTACCTGCACACATGCTGTGAATTTTCTACAAGAAATCCGCGATTTTTTCAGTGCCCTATCTATGAGTTATGGGCTACCTCCCAGACATGTGGCCGGGGGGAGGGCATTTTCTGAAGTAATACAGTACAAGTGGGGAACAAAGTTGTGGTTCATGATACCCTGCAGCATGATAGAGAAGCAGCCAATACAATTGATGGACTTCATGTTGGGCCCAGGATGGCAATGTACGTGCCATCAGTGGCCCCAGCACAGTTCGGAAACCCCGTGCAATTGAATATGACAACCTCTAATGGATTGGTGAGGTGGATGATTCACAGTGCCACCACGTGCTGGATTGCTAGATATGCCTCACACAGAGCCAGTGCCACTGCAGATTTGCCTGTGTTGTACTGGTCGGCCATGGACCAGAGGCTGTCAGGGGTTGCGAGCTTTCAGGCAGCAATGGCTATATCATGTGTAGGTGCTTGCACATCTAAGAATGCTAATATTGCATGGCATCCCATGGCACCCTTAAAAGAATCTCATGGAACCTCAGGGTGCTGGTTGAGAATTGCTGCACAACGTTTTGGAAACAGTTCAAGCCCTATTAAACTTTTAAGCCATTTCAAATGGTATGCCTGTCTCCTTCTTAAGTATATTTAAAATACCTTATTGTCCTTACCCTTGCCAGTTATTGATTTTTCCCTCATGTCTTTTTAGATTCCTTATCAGTTGTTCATAATTTCTGTTGTTTGTCATCTTCCCCTTTTTCCCACTTTGTGATTTTTTTTTTTTTTTTTTGGAGGGGTGAGGGGTGTTGGTGCTGTACCAGTCTCTCCTCCTGGACTTATCTTGTTAATATGTTGATCTGTTTCAGTTACTGATAACTCTAGAATGGGTAATTATGCTCTAACAGTGTTGTCCCCTCTACCTTTAACCCATGTTGTCATTCTGTTCAGATTATAGCCAGTGATTTTTAGCATTTTATTCTTGTGGTGTCAGTAATGCCAATTATATTATTGGTCTTCATTAATAAGAAATTCTGTTTCCTGTTTCTTGCTCCCCAGACTCTCACTAGAATGTAAGCAGTTGAGAAGATCCTTTTTTTCCACATTGTTAAATCAGTTAAATGTGTTTGTCACCACCTGCTGAGTTTGTCTGTACTTTATTTCCCTTTAAACACCCTCCCTATGTGATGTTAATTTATTTCCCCATTGGTTTTAGTCTCCAACTAGGATTTTTACTCCTGCCTATGAGATGCGGGCCATTCCCTTTATACAGCTTCTCTTCTCACTGGAATGCCCATTGTTCCATAAAATCAAAGCCTTTGGTTTTCTGCACTGCAGGTGCCTAGTCCTAAGCTGTTTTGCCCAGGGGCACTATTGAAAACACTTTCTAGTGTGTTTATATGCCATGTGTTGGAAATTTTAGGTACTGTAGGAGCCTGTTTGCCTTAGGTCTGTCCATGGTAGGAGGGCTGAGACTGATGGGGGTACCTGGTAATCCCCCTACTAGACATACAAAGTTGTTGCCAGGTCCTAGGAGGAAGCTAGGTAGTCTCTGGACTGAGTGCAGCCCTGGGGAGGACTTGGCCTGACTCAGTTCAAGAACCATCTTCTCAGCTGCAGCTAGGCAGACAAATGGGCCCATATGAAGATGGTAACCATACGTCCCAATTTGGCTGGGACAGTCCCAGATTTTGTAGGCTGTCCTGGCATCCTGACCAGTTGGTGAAAATTGAAATAAGTCTAGAAATCAGCCACCTAACATGATCCTTTCTTTCTCTACTTACTCTATTGTGCATGAGTGTGCGGCAGCAGTGTTGGCCTTGGGGGTGGGGAGGGAAGGTGCCCTGAGTGAACTTGGATTTTAGCACCCTCTTCTCCTCCCCTCCTCTCCCCTTTCCTTCCCCCATGTGCCTAGCCTGGCTCCTTGTGAGCAGCAGCAGTACCTGCCTCCCCAATTGCCTGGCACACCATGTCACTCCATTTTCACTTGAAACAGTGTCATGGATTTCCTTAAAAATAACATGGTCACCTTACATATGAAGGAGTAGGGGTGTACTGGACAGCTCTTGTGATGCTGGTATTGAAACTGATTAACGCCAAGTGTCCTGGAGCCCTCTGTAGATAAGTGCAAGGGACAGCACTGAGCTGCAGGGCCCACTTGTGTGGTTTAGGAGGAGCAGTGAAAATGTTTAGCCACATCCTGGTTAATTCAGGTTGGCACTGTGGGAAAGTGCGGACTGCCTTGCAGGCAAGATCTCTGCTCAGTATAGTCTGTGTGTGCTGGATTTGTGAAGTACCTGTCATCTCTGCTTATTGTAAAGTGGCAATGGGTGGGGGAGGCTTCTGGCTTTTTACACCTTGTGCCTTTAAAGAGAGAACAGTATTTACCAAGTTATAGGGTGTTGGTTTCAGGCCTATTTATTTCCTCAGTCTGAATTTTTTTCTCCAGTCCTGGGGCTGGGCCTAACTTTGAAACTGTTATTTTCTTATTCCAGAACCATGTCCCTCCATCCTACTGCAGAGGCATATGGCAGATCTACTGCGTAGTGACCGTAATTTGGCACCCAGCTTCCTCAACAGTGTCCTTAACCAACTTAACTGGGCTTTCTCTGAATTCATTGGGATGATTCAGGAGGTGAGTGGGTGGGTGAGTAGAGGACGATTGCAGGGGTGGTTTAATGCAGCGGGGTGTGGATTGGTTCAAATACTGTAGGATCCTGTGAGTTTTCCTGTAGATACCTACATGCTCTATTAGGAGTGGCTAATTATTTAGGCTGGAGGGTCACTTAGGGAGTTTGGGTGAGCTGTTGAGCCGGATCAGCAGCACCCCCCCCCCCCAACACACACACAACAGCTCACCAAAACTCAAGTGCCCCTCTTACCCAAACAACTGCCTGCCTCTGGGCAGAGAGAACAAAAGTTAGGGGAACCTAAGCTTTATTCCCCACTCCTCCCTGTGCCCCCTGCCCTGAGTCCCCAGCATGCAGCTTTGCTGGTGTTGTGCTGTATTCCTCCACATCGGATCAGGCCATGTACATGCAGCTGGTGTGACTCCTGCCCAGCCTGCCCATGTGCTGGGGACTCAGGGTTGGGGAGAGGGGTCAAAGAAACAGAGCACAGCACCAGTCCAGCCAAACCCGGATGACTCGTGGCTCCCCACTCCCTTCTCCCTGCATCCCTTCATCTGTCCCAGGTCCCCAGCACTTAGTCATGTAGCCACTCCAGCTGCACCCACATGGCCCAGAGGGGCATCCAGGAATAGAGTGCAGCACTGGCCTGCCCATGTGCAGGGGACTCAGAGCAGGGGCGGGGGTGCAGGGAGTGGGGGACTGGGAGCTGTGGGTTATCTGGACTTGACCAAGCTGGTGCTGCGCTGAGTTCCCCTAGTCTCCCTGCACCCCCTGCCCGACCCCAAGTCTCCGGCACATAACTTCCAGCCACTTCTGGCTGCATGGGTGTGGCTGGCATGGCTCCTGTCTAACCTGGCTACATGCCAGGGACTTGGGGTCAGGCAGAAGCCATGCTAGCTAGCTGCACCCGTGTGGTACACCCCAAAGCAGCATGCAGAAACACAGTGTAGCACCAGTACCCCACCCCTACCAGGCCTTGGCCCAGCAGAGCCCAGATAACCCACAAATCTTGGCCCTCTTCCCTCTGCACCCCTCTCCACCAGTAAGGGAGAACCTTAACCTGAGCTTCAGCTAGCCATGCGCAGGATTGCAGTGGGGCACAGACACCCTCACTAGGCTGAAGCTTGGACAAGAAGTCAGAATGCCCTGCTGTGGAGCTTCTCTTCCACAGCAGGGGCTGGGGGGCAGGGCTGGCTGGCAGGGGAGGGGAGTGCCTGCTGCAGCTGGCTGGTATGGGGAAGGGAGAAGGGGAAGAAGCACTGAAAGCCAGGGTAGCCACAGTCCAGACACAGTTCACCTTTAGAGGAGCAGCTGTGGGCTAGGTAAATTCATTTGGTGGGATGGACATAGCCTGTGATCTATTTTTTGCCAACCCCTGCACTGTACCTTGACAAACTAAATGTTTAGGAAGTACAGCTTGCTTGTGGAACATAATGACATTTGTTTGGTGGAATAGTGGTACACAGTCTTCTGTCCAGAGCCTAGCCCTCTGGGAATACATTGGCTGCCTGGCCTCTAAGGGAGCAGGGGTGCCAGGGGAATGTTGCAGGATTGGGTGGGTTGGGTGCCCCCCTACTAAGTTGCATTCCGTTATGTGGTAGATCCAACAGGCAGCAGAGCGCCTGGAGAGGAACTTTGTGGACAGCCGCCAGCTGAAGGTGTGCGCAACATGCTTTGACCTTTCTGTGAGCTTACTCAGGGTGTTGGAAATGACTGTCACATTGGCCTCTGAGATTTTCCTTGATTGGAGCCGTCCCTCGTCAGAGCTGCTACTCAGGAGGCTTGCACAGGTATGTCCCAGGAACAGGGAGTGTACCTACCGACACAGTGTGTGAGTGCTTCCTGCTAGGGCTCCAGATTGTGGCATGGGGCTTACATGTAGATTGCAAAGAATATAGCCTTTGACTGGGTCTATGGGATGTCTGGGCCTGGTCATTTAGTACTACAAACCAGGGAGATCTGACATAAGTACCCACGCTTCATTTAACATATGACAGTCAGCTACATATGGGCTTTGGGAAATGCTGCCACGCTTCCTGTGTGCACCCTTAAGATAATATCCCAGAGAAACCCAGCCCACATAAAGCTCTCTACACCCAGAGACTGAGGGGACACATGCTAAAAATCTCCATAAGGACCTCCATATTATCAGTTGCTTTCATATGGCAGATGTTACCTTAATGGGTCTTAGAGCAGAATCCTAAGATTTGAGGTGTGCAAGTCTGTCTGTCTGTGAAATCAAGGGGGAAAGCAGTGAAAGGTGCAGCTGGCCCCACATTGTATTTGGAATGAATGTTAGTGGGGTGAAGGGAGGGCATCCTTACTTGCACTTTCCCATCCCTGGCTACCTGTTGTAACTTTTCTAATGTCCTTCAGTCCTGACCTGCAGCTGGCTGCTAGTCCAGTTCTGCCCTCCTCTACTTAAGACGCACTTGTTTTGGCTCTCTGCACCTGTCAGGGCCAAAGCTAGCTACATTGACTTTATTTTTATTACTTTTATTTCAATTCAAAAGCATCCTGCACAGCCTTGCACCACAACTGTGTAATCACTTTTAATTCATGACTTTTGTGTGTTTTGGTGCCAGCCTTTGCAGAGACTACCCCGAAGGGGTGCCATCTACTGACCTTATTGAAAAGACGGTTAAGAAGTGCCTTGTTCATGAACTACAAAGTACCTGGGTGAGCAAGACATTACTCGGAGGGAGCCCTTCAATCCAGTATACAGAGGCAGCAAGATCATGGGGCTGGGACCTAAAGTTGGCAAAGGTCAAACTGGAAATAAACCCCATGTTTAACGTGGAGCAGTAACTAGTGGAACAGATTCTCTAGGGAGGAAATGGGTTGCCATCACTAGGAGTCTTTAAATCACTACTGCACATTTCCTTTCAGGAAATTTCTGCTAAGTGAATTATGAGTTGTTTAACCAGGGGCTGGAATTGCCGGGTGTGGTTTTTTTTTTTTTTCACCTATTTTATGTAATCTTGGGTTTGGTGCTAGCAGCCTTTTTTTGCCTCTGAAATCTGCAGAAACTTGCTGCTGTTATGGTTGGAGTTCTGGTGCTGTCTTATTGCAGGACACCCGTTCTACATTATGTCTTCACTCTGCTCCAGTCTGTGCCTCAAGATTGGCAGTCCCAGTCCTGCTGTTGGCCTTGGGTTCAAATAGAGTCCTGTTATGGACCATTTGCGGCTGGTGACTCTTCTCATAGGCTTCACTCTGGTGCCTAGAGGTTGACAGAGGGTCTCCAACTAGCAGTTCCTTCCACAATGTGGCACTTCTGGAGAAAGCTCTAAAGAGAGAGAGAAGCTACAGTACTGAGAACACAAACTGGAATGTAGCCTGCCTCTTTCTGCTGCAGTCTCAAGTTCCTATTAGCACTGTTAGGGCTTGTGGCTGCAGTGGAGCTGAGCTCCCATCTCATGTGAAAGCAACACTCTGGACAGGAGTTCAGTACACATGCGAATTGCAGAAGAACATTGTGATGCAGTCTGACACTGCCTTCCTCCTACTTTTATCAAATCTGAAGAGAATTTGTGTTGCAATATACACTGCAGCTATTCCCACTGACTCCAGATGGAGTGTTACATACTGAGACCTGCATTTCTTTCAGTCTGTTTTGTTAGACAGATATGGGGCTGTAGTTTGATTTGTGGTTCAGGTCCTTAGCAGTCCATGGTGTACGGTCAGTGAGAAACATCTTATTCCAGCCTCCAGAATGATTTATTGAAGAAGATATTGCTTCAAGAAAAGACCCCACTTGGGAATGAGTGCTGGTTGTGCATGTGGGCTGGCTGTGAACAGAAAGTGCCTGATCAATGCAGTGTAAAGTGGTTCTTGTATGCCTTTGCCTGGCTGTTGATGGACAGAAGCTATTTAAATGTATGGCTGGCATCTTGTTCTGCTGATGGAGAAGGCCTGTCCATTCCTTATAGTCTGCATTTCTCCCTACACAGCTGTTAAATCAGGTACTGAATCGCGTGACAGCTGAGCGGAACTTGTTTGACAGAGTGGTCAATCTCCGGCTGCCAGGTGAGGCCTGCCTGCATCTCCTGTGGGAGGTTGCTGGGGATGGAAGTGGGAGGGAATGATCTGGAGGATTTAGGAGCTCTCTCTGCAGTGTCTTCCAGAGATTTGGATTCCAGATTATCAGGGCTGCTGGAGATTTCAGAGGGATATGATCTGGCAAGCTAAGCTGTGTGGGGCTAGGCCAGTGAATGGGAGACTTTCTTCGATGCTGCAGGCAAGAATACACATTATAGAGCAGGATGTCATTCTTCCTTCCAACCTAGGCCTTGACCAGTTGTCCTGCTGGAAGTGCCATCTTCAGTAGGGCGTGGAAATGCTCAGGAAGAGCATTTTAACCATTCTAGTTCCTTGAACTCTTCTTTTGGCCAGGGTCTTTAGCCTGTGTTTGTCTCCTTAATTGTCTCTTTGGTTTCTTTTGCCTGTGGGAACTTCTAGCACCAGTCTTCATGCACCATTAAACACCTATCACATCTTACGACCATTCTGAATGAAGCAATTTTCCTCTATGAGAACAGTACCAATGCCTGGTGCACTGTTATCTGCTAGAAAAGGTAGTATCCTGTTCAATGGATTGGAACCAACCTTCAGTAGAACAGCTTGGTGCTGTTTGAAAGATGCAAAGACCTTATCTAGTTCTGCTTTCCTGGACAGCTCTGCCAGGAGATGGCCGAGAACAGCAATCTGCTAGCCCCTGTCCCTGCAGAGAAGTGCTGTCACTCACCTTCCCCCAGTACTGTATTATCAAAGTCCCATTGCTGTGCAGCCAGCATGCTAAACAATGCAGTATGCACAGTAACTGTTTGGTGGATAGGTGTTGGAACAGCAGCCCGAGTGAGTAGCAATGCTGAGTGAATTTGTATTTCTCCTCCTTGTGAAATGTCTCAGCAGTGTGCCATTTTTCTGGAAATGGCTACTTCACAGTTCCAGCATAAAGGTTGTTTGAAGCACTAATGGGCCTCGTGTAACCCTGGAAGCCTCCCTTTCTCCATTCAGCCCTCTTGCTCCTTTGATTGGCACTCCTCTTGGACTGAGACATGACAAGAAGGAAGCTCTGGCCACTCAAGTGCAGGACTGTGACAGCCATATTTTGGGCAGTCCCATGTTGCTTGTATACCCACCAGATTTTCTTTACTACTAGGGAGGGGGATTAAACCAGTCCCTTGCTCATGAGGTTTTGGAGTAGGCAAGGTAGTGCGGGTTTCTAGATCAAAGGGAGAGATTGGTGTTTGGGGTTATGCCAAAAAAAATGTTGCTTGATCCCTTTCCTGAATGAACTATGAAGCTCTCATATGATCCATAGGTCCTGGCTAAAGTAGACTTGCATCTCAGTGTCTCTTCTAAGCAGATTCATAAAAACTCCAGGAAATGGCTGGTATAGCTCTGGGCAGCAACCTTTGGTTGCACAGTGGTGGTAAGGGTCCCCTCTTTCTCTTCTGTCATGCAGGGTTAGAGAGTGTGGATCACTATCCAATCCTTGTGGCTGTGACCGGGATCCTGGTTCGACTCCTTGTGGACACTGACATCCAAGGGTGAGTAGTGTTTTCCGCCTTAGAGGTGATGACTCTGACATGTATTGCTGAACTCTATTACCATTTTTTACTTCATGTGGGATCTAGTGGCTTGGGAGTTCTGTGAGGGTACTGAGCCCAGAGTGGTGCAAGCATGAAGTGGTCACTAGGCTATAAAACCAAGTGTGATGAGAGGATGCAGCTGCCTTAGGAGCACTGGAGGCAAAACTCACTGCATTCTTTTTCTGTGTCTCTTCCCTACAGCAGCTCTGCTTTGCCTCCCCTTGTAGGTCTTGACCAAGATTTCCAGCACTCTTGGTTGTGGAGTGGATAGTCACAATCCCTCCTTGTTTCAAGAGTTCACATCCAGATTTAGGGCTACTCTGATTTGTCTGTAACCACTGTCTCCTTCTTCTTCCTGAACTGCCAATTGTTGGTTATTACTGTAAGGGTTAAAAGGCTTTACTTAGCAGCATAGCGTATGCAAGTTCCAGGCATCTGGAATCTCACTTCATTTTAATGTGTCATCCTAAAACCTGCTCTCACAGGTATTACCTTGAGTCTTTAAGGCAGGACTGTGTTTGTACCTTAGCCCCTAAGCTCATATGTGTTGGGTCTCAGTAGTGTCTTAGTATTTTTAATGGTTTTACTCTCCCATCATCCCTGTGCAGCAAGGCAAGGCTATTACACCTAGTGTGCAAAGGAGAAATTGCTGGCCAGAAAGACTGAATAACACATCCAAGGTCACCCAGGGGTCAGTGGTAGAGCAGGGATTTGAACCCAGATCTTCTAAGTCCTAACTGAGTGTTCAGACTGCTGAATTATCTGTCCTTCTTGAACTGGTTATTCTAAGTGTGCATCCCTTCAGGACTACCTGGATTTTTCCTTTGCTTTACGGGGACTCTGCTGTTTATAGTTCTGAAGTACACCTAATGAGTACTACATTGGCTGGTTGGCTGGCTGAGTGAGTCAGAAGATTAGCTCTGCTCCTCTCCGTGGGTCCAACAGCCTTGACAACCTGTTACTGTAGGTTAATTTGAAGGGAATGGTACAATTGCCATAATCATCCTTTGCCTTCTCTTGGCTGACTATTGAGTTGAAGGCTGCCTAGATCTAGGGAGGTGGGATGCCTCCTAGGTTTGCCCATGTGTTGTCAGGCTAGAGAACTCCCTCACTATGACGCTTGCACAAAGTGTGTGCCTCCCATGGATAGCAGTAGTGTGGGTTGACTCTTTTAAGCCCTGAATCCTTCATTCCTATGTAGAGACCTCCTGGGAAGTAGCAATAGTACATCTACCTTGTGTTGCAGATGCAAAGAAGAGGGAGCCTATCTAGATGTGGAGGACTGGCATTTGTGCCACACCCTAGGCTGGGACTCCCTCTCAGTTCCTACTCTCAAGCTATCATCTTTGACAGCACTGAATGCAGTGAAGGGCCAACCAACCCCTGCCCCATAAGTACAGATTCAGGTGATTGGATTGAAGGGGGCATGTGGTGGCTATGAGAGAAGGCAGTTAAGAGGATAACAGACAGGGCCCTTGGGAGATGGCTGTTCAAGAGCTCTCCAGCACCACAGCAATTCATTTCATTCCCTTGTCTCTCCCTCTCCTACCTCCCCTGTCATAGTGTGAGATGGGGCTAGCTGACAGGCCCATGCTGTAGCTACAGAGCCTCTTGAGGTTGATGAAAACAGCAAAGTATATTCATCATTTAATTTGTTTTAATGCAAGTTTTCTATACTTTTTTTTACAACTGCTCATCCTCAGCTGGATGAAAGTACCCTTTTGTTGTGGGTACAGGCAGAATGTCACTGCGTGAACTCTCGGGGAGGTGAGGAAAGCAGACAGCATAAAGCATGTGTGTACTGGGCCAATTGTATCTTAGTTTCTTCTAGCTTCATTTTGGAGAGGTGGTCAAGAGGATGATGGTAAGAATGTGGTAATAGGTTAGCTGACTTCCAGGATGGTGACATAAACTTTGGGAAGAAGCTTCATCTTATGGAAAGCCAGAGGCTCTGGGGCAGCTTGCATTTGGGATTGTCTTTGGGGGTGTGAATGGGGAATCTACAAGCTTTCTTTGCCACAGCCACATTTCAGGGAGCAGGTTGGGAGCTTTGCTAGGAGGTTAAGCTGGGTTCAGCTTGCCAGATGGGTGAAAAGTCAGACTGAGTAATTAAGGTAAAACAATGTTTAAAATTCACATAGAAAGACAGCTTGCTGGGAAAGACTCTGCTTCCTCACCCCTTCCATTAAGAAGAGGGAGAAGTCCCATTCTGTCCCAGGCTCTGTAAAGAGATGCAGCCTTCATAATAGGAGCAGGGGAAGAGTAGGCAGCAACAGAAAGAAAGCCCTCTCATTTCTTCTTATGACAATAAAACAAATGCATAAAAAAGGGAGGGCATCCTGCCTCTGTTCTCTTTAACTGCCTTGCAGTTCACCTCTGCATGCTTTGGCTTCCTCATGAGCTTCACCTAAAGTTATATGAAGAGTTGGAGTCCTGATTCAATCCTCTTTTATTCTCGGAGCACAACCCTTGTTACAATGGAAACATCTATACGCCAACAATGGAAAGACTATTTCTAAGAGTACTTTGACCTCTGTCTGGTCAGGATTTTTAAGTTCCTGATGGTACGTTTTCTTGACTTCAGGGTTGCTGGTCATTCAGTATCATGCTCCTGAAGGCTCAGATGGGATGGGATGGGATGTGTGTGCTGCTAGGAGAATTGAATGCTAATGCTTGAGCAGTTAATGCTGTGCTTAGTCCTCCTGGAGATACTGGAGAGAGCAGAGTATCTTGGTGCCCCGGCAAGCCTTTTACAGTTGTCTCCTTCCCCAAGTACAGGTCATAATGTGGGACAATGACACATGACCAATACTCTAGTGCAGCTGGCTGTGAGCAGGGAGTAGTTGTGACACGCCTTGCTTAATGAAAGCAAGGCATCGGACCCTGCTTTGACTCGAAGGAAATTCATCAGGAAAGGGTATCGCTGGCTGGGTGAGCTTGGGGTGGCACTGCTGATCACACAGGAGTGGCCACCGCCAAGTCCATGCCTATGTCCGTCCTTGGGCTGCTTCACTGAAGGCAAATTCTCCACAGCCTCTGGTTGTATCGGGTCAGCACAGATGAACTGGTGACCTTCAAATGAAGTGCAGTATTGTCATGGCATGTAGGACCTGCACATTCCTTTCTTGGCTGAGAATGAGCTTAGGGGGACTGTGGCACTGTTAGACCTTGCTGACTGTCTCTTCCTTTCTATTTGAATGTCATAGTGCAAGCATGGTGAATGCTCTGTGTTCTGCAGCCTGAAAAACGGGCTGGCTGGTAATGCTTCTTGCTAGAACTCTAGCTTGACAGTTTCTGCTTACTCCCTGTATTTTCTCCAAATGTATTTTTGCTCCGAGCTTTGCCAGCTCAGCTAATAGGAGCTTGTAGTGCCAGGCCCTCAGAATCTGTCCCGTGCTTCCCACTTTCTCTTAGCACTTTGGGAATATGATAGTCTCTGGCTTTGCAGAGAGCTGAGTCCCATCTGGCTGGGCCACTCAGCCCTGCAGCCTCTCTTTTGATTCTTCCGTCAAGGACTCAAAGATGTACACAAATGTATCTAATTATATCTTGCCTCCTGCGGTCGCTGCACCAGTCACACAGCCCTAAGCTTGACAGTGACAAGTATTCAGCACAAGGTCACTAATCATTGGCCTTTCTGTGTTGCAAATGTGAACAGGCTTTGCTCTTGCACATAGTCACAGAGCTGTTTTGCTGATGTAGTTTTGAGACGGTTCTGTCCTTGAAGGGGGCAGTTATCAGAAGTTTTACTTTATCTACCTGTGCTAGAATACCTTGTATTCTAGTGGGAGCTGAAAGGCCTCCTTCCTCCTTTGTTGTACCCAAAACCCCTGCTACTGCCTCTAGAGTAGTCTGGCAGGTGGAAGGGCAAGAGCAAACTTGCACAGGCTACTAGTATAAAGATCATGAATGTCTCCCATGGTATAACTGGGCCTGTAAGTGGAAGCTGTGCAAGATGAAAGGAAGTGAGAGAGCCTGTGGAGCTGGCACTTAGAGAACACTGGTAATAGATATAGAAGAAGCAGTGGCAAGTTGGGGCAGTACTGTCAATGACCTGCAGAGACTACATAGGAGCTCGCAGTGTAATGCAACAGCTGGCAGAACGCAAGCAATTACAGCAGGGGTGGGCAAAATGCAGCCTGCAGGCCAGATGCGGCCCGCCAGGCCATTCTGTCTGGCCTGCAGGGCCCTTGAATTTAGAAAATTAATAGTTATCTCCCCCTGGCTGCTTGTCATGCAGCCCTCAATGGCTTGTCAAAACTCAGTAAGCAACCCTCCGCCCAAAATAATTGCCTGTCCCTGAATTAGTCTGCTGCCCAGAGCTTTCCTTGCATGGAGTCGGGAAGCAGCAGGTCAGCTCTGTATAATGTCCATGTATTTGAGGTGTTGCATTCATTTCTCAACTCTAGAAGGATGGAGTGAAGAGAGGACAGAAATCTGGAGCTTTGTCTTGGGGAAAGACCATGGTGGTACAGTGCTGCAGGGTGGGCAGCAGATAGGAGATAGGTTTAACCAAGGTACAGTGAAAGGAAATTCAGGAAAAACTGGTTACAAAAGGGAGTTTGAGGCTGAGATCTTAACCCTCATCCAGATGTAGAACCTTAATCATCAGATCCTTCTCATGAAACCATAACCACTGTTGTTCTCATGGGGTAACATTACCCTGCAATTTGACATAGTTGGTCTCATGGGGTGACTTGTTACCCCACCCTAATGAACAAAATGGAACCAGTGACAACAGTATAAATGTACCAAAAGCTATTTATTAAACATACAGATTGTTTGAAAAAGGATTTATGATGATTTGAACACAAAATATTATTTAATTAGAACTATGAACAAAATTTAAACTTTTTTTAGAGTTTCAAAATGTGAATAAACAATTTGCTAAGTCTGCAGTTCACAATGTTTTTAAACAAAAAATTACTTCCAAAAACATTTCCTGTTTTAATGAAATACTGCATTCCTCACAAAGCAGCAGTGATGTCCTGTGGTACACACAAGCAAATCGCTTACAATCTTTGCATCGCTTCTGGGTTTTGCAGTTGTCTGTCCTTGGACAAAAAGCACAACATCCACTCATGCGTGCAGAAGGTTCTACTGAGGTGGGTTGTAGCAATTTCTAATTTAGGTCAGTCATACCAGACTTGTTGGACAGATTACATGCATCCATCATTCTTCATTTTATCTGTCTGTTGATCAACAGTTCTCTGAGCTCCTGCAAAAAAAAAAAAAAAAAAGAAAAGCACCATCTTGTTAAATGTGATCTTTGCTTCCAGTTTGCATTGTGGCCTAGCCAAATGATGAGGTTGGCAATGGCAGCCACATCCAGCATATTGAAAAAGTGTCATTGGCCACCTGTTGATTTCTCCATCTGCAGGTGGGCATACGAACTCAGTGGTCAAGGTTATCCACCCCACCCTTATTTTTATTGTAGTCATGGATGATGTCTGGCTTTTTCTGTTCTCCTCCCACTGACAGGTCATGATGCATGCTTGACAGCAACAACACAACTTTGGACTTCTTTGAAACTTAGGATACTAGGATAGTTTCATAGTATCTAGGGTCAGAAGGGGCCTAGAGCAGGCCATCTAGTCTGACTCCCTGCCAAGGGCAGGAATGAGTGCTGGGGTCACAGGACCCCAGCCAAGTACCTATCTAATCTACTCTTAAAGACGCCCAAGGTAGGAGCAAGAACAACTTCCCTAGGA
>JAGPOW010003310.1:4607136-4640160 GCA_030014935.1 Caiman crocodilus
GGGACAATCTCCTGGTGGCATTGACAGGAAGTTTGGGGTGGCCCAAGAAGTATTTTGCTCCATAATCCCATCCTAATCTGCTCTTCATTTAGCACTCTGTACTTGATGCAGGATAATAATTTATATATTCATTGGTAAATGTGCATCTCTCTTTAGAATATGTAATTCATTAATAAGAATCTTTTATTGATTATAGCTTAGCTTTGAAAAAAGGAATTGGGAAGGAGGACTGAGAATAAGGAACCAACTTCAGCCTTATAAAAGAACTCGAAGGAGAGGTCAGGCCTATCTTGGTTTGAACCTGATCTACAACTAGTGCCCAGCCAGACCATTTGGTGAAGATGTAAACTACAAAAGGAGGCCCAAGCTTATCTGTGGGCCTGGCCTGAGCAGCAAAAAAATGGCCAGACCTATACAGCACTGAGGTCTGGATAAAGAACAAGTAGTGCCAGATCTTACCCTGGCTCAAACCATGTCAGGCTTCACCTGGACACACTTCTGTGAGCCAAACATGTGGCTGGGATTCAGCCACATAGCTAGGCTGAAGTACAGTAGCTGTGAAACAGCAAAAAAGGCCCAGGCCTATGGCTGTGGACTGGACATCCAGTCTCAGCTGTACCACAATGCTGAGACAGTACAATCACAAACACAGGGGCCAATAACTGCAAAGACCTATTCCTGGCCAGTCCGCTCCAGGGATTAACACCCCCATGGTATTATCCCACTCGAGGGGGAAAAAAGCAGGGGGGGGGAAGGAGAGGAAATAGGAGTCTCAAACTCTGAGGCAGACTTTCTCTCCCTGTACCTGAGGTTTTCTCGTCACATAGCTTTTGGTTCCGTCTCCAGTGAAGGCGGGAGGAGACTCCCTCATGGGGAGCAGATTTTTCTGGCTCCCAATGCAGCTATGCAGCTCTTAGAAGCCCCAGGGGAAAGAGAGAGTTGTTATTAGTTGTTGTTCTTGGATAATGTCATGCCAGGTATATAAGCTTTGTCCAATTAAGGTGCATCACAGTCCAGCCTCTCTTACTCAGTTTGCCGGAAGAATATTCTGCTGCTTCTGGGCCGTGAGGCCAGAGGGTTTTACATATTTTGCCCAGATATAGGTTTCCCTCGCTTTATGTGGGCTCTGTATATGTGAATTTGCTCTTGTGCAATGACCTTTTTTATACAAAAATTTGTTATACGCGAGGTAAATTCACCCTAATGCGATCGGTGTGGTGGAAGCCCACAGTCAGCTGCTTTGTGCAGTGCCCTGTGGGAGTGACATGTACCAAAATATAGTTTCTTGTATGTATCTGTGCTCCTCATTCATTGTCTGCAACACATGTTTCTGTAGTTGCCATCTCCATGCACTGTGCTTGTGTGTACTGTCTGCTGTTGGTGAGTACTAAAATTGTCTTGTAAAAGTGGTAAAAATGGGTCTGGGGGTCAGTACAATCAAGGTCTTGGAACTAGATTTCCCTCTAAGCTGCATGACGCGTGTGGCCATGCAAGCACGCTTGTGCCTTGCTGCCAGGTGCATCTGTGCAGCCACGCACACTATGCAGCTTAGAGGGAATGCTTCTTAGAACATATCCTGCTTGTTGCATTGTAAAGTGGGTTCCCTTTATGCAGATTTGAATTATGCACCATTTTCCAGGATCACATGTACTGGATAAAGCGAGGGAAACCTGTACAGGCTGCAGCTTGCCATGTGCTGAGCACATGGCCAGAACAACAGGGGCCATCTTGCCCACACAAACACACATGCGCGCGTGCAGACACCTGCACACACACACATATTGAGCTTGCTTCTTAGCAGAAAGCATGTGAAAGTTTGGTAGTATAGGTGACCGTTTCAGTCTTAAATCTTCAATACTCCATTTGTTTCAGTATTTTGTTTTTCTTGAGACTAAGGCTGAAAACTTCACATAAATATGTGGTTGGTAATCGTGTCAAGACTTTAATGGCCTTATTTATCAGAACGGGGTACTGGTTTGTTTGTTTGTTTGTTTGTTTTTTATTTTCAACCATAATTGGGCAAAAGGTTCCTGCCTGAATTCAAGTTTCAGTCCCGTCACAAGATAACTCAAGTAATTGCTCTTTTTTTGTTATTAAACAGAGTTGCAGTCTGCTACAGAAGTGTTATGTATCCAGTCATTTTCACTGCTCGTTTTGGGAAAGTACTGGCAAAACTAAGATTGAGTTCTAGCAGGTGTTTCTCAATTTCACTTTTTTACATCATTGTCCAGCGTCAATTTGTTTTCAGCTCAAAAGTTGTCAGTTATTTTTCTCTTACTTGAGAAACCTAGAGTTGAAGCTTCTTGATGAAAGTCATCAAGTACAGTCCCCTGTATACACAGGCAACTATATTCACCCAGGGATTCCCCCAGATTACCATATCAGACAGTCACACATTCTACATGTATTAGATATGCTGTGAAGAAAAACTGGGGTCAGACTGAGCTAGTAGATATCCCTATACTCTACCAGACTTTTGTTGGGGGCCTCTCATCAGTTTTGTAGGACCTCATCTTTCACTAAAAATATGTGGTTCTTATTTTTTCAAATAAAGATTTCCATAAATGCCTCAAGACATTGCCAGTTTTCCCCATGCGAATACCATCCAAACTGGTATGCGGTTGCCCCTTTCAGTTTCTAGCTTGATATCACCAGGTGAACAGAGGAGCTGTGGGCTGCAGCATCACACGGTCCCATAAGAAACAGCAGCGGCAGCAGGATGAGGTGGGGCTGCCCGGCTGTGCTCTGTTTGCTGGCACTCCGGCCATTGGGGGGAGCTGGAACAGCAGTAACAGCATGTCCTCTGTCTGCTGGTGATGGGATGCTTGTTGCAGGGAAAGCTGGAGCAACAGCAGCACTTCCCCTTCAGGCAGCAGTGCCATCTTTCGCAGACCTGCTAGACATGCTCCTCAGACCCCTGGGGGTCATTCAAAAAGTCTGAGCTAGAATTGATTCAATCTTTGCAGGTTAGTCTAAACTGGTTTGTAACAAAACAGACATCCCCTCTGGACTGAAGAAATTCAGGCACATGCTTGAAGTAGCTCAAGCTAAAAGCAGGGGGATGCTAGAGCAGCCCTCCTTTCCACAGTACTGGGGGTGGGGGAGGAAGGGGGGCTGGGAAGGTGGCCAGGCCCTAGCAGGAGCTCTGACTAGGGAGGGAGTTAGGTACACAGCATGGAGTTGCAGAGGATTAACAGAGCACTTATCACCCCATCAGGAAAACAAAAGCCTCTCTCATTAGTTCAAGCTGTTCTTAGCCAGCCTTTTCCAAGGAAGGAAAGGAGGGACATTACCAGCTGACCTGCTGATTAGCTCCAAAAAGCCCTAAGCAGACACTGTCCTGTCTGCTTTACACAGACACCTCTCAGCATTAGCTACCATACAACATGCTGGCTACTGTCCATGATGTGGGAGAAGAGAGGAATCCCTGCTTATGCAGGGAGTGGTGGGGGGAGGGGAAGCCAGGCAAAGCTCCAGCCAAGGAGCAGAGGGGAGGGGCCAGCCCTGCTCTCTGAAGCAGAGAGCCCCTCCCAAGGCTGCAAAGCATCTGGGGTTCTGGGGGACTCTGGTTTAAATTAAACCAAGAAGGGGTCTGGAATAGACATTTCATAAACCAGTTTGACCCAAATCAGTTAAACCTGGTTGAATGTAGTATCAGACTTATCTCAAACTGGTTTTAGCCATTTTCAGATTGTTTTATGTGCACTGAAGATTTGTTCTGTTACAGGTTTAAACTGGTTTCTGATCATTTAAACTGGTTTATGTGTAATATCTGTCCCTAGCCTATAAGTTCTTGGTATTCTCATCTGAATCTTACCTGCAAGACTGTTCAGCCCATCTCCAAAAGTGCTTTACAGAACTGAATGGGGTTCAGGGAAGGTTAATGAGAGGGACTGATGGCCTGGAGAAACCACTCCTGAATAGAAGGACTAAAGTTGTTGCTTCAGAGAAATAAGCAAAAGGGTCCAATTTTCTCAATAGAAATTCCATCCAAACTGGTATGCTTTCACTGTCAATACAAGTCTATTAAATTCTATTAAAGTCTATTAAAAGAGGCCTGAACTGAAGAAGTTAGATCAGAGGGATCTGTTTTCCTGATCTCAAAAAACAAGGAACTTGGGAAAGCCCAATGAAGTTGAGAGAAGGGAATGTAAAGCTTAATCAAAGGATATTCTCTTTCACACAATATGTAATTAACACAGAGAACTCACTGATGCAATTCTATAGATAATCTATAATGACTCTGGACATTCTGGTTATCTTAAAGGGAAATGGCAAGAAACACTGCTTAGCTAGATTTTGGTTAGTAGACAGCTTGTAGAGGTGTTCTCCATTTCATGGAAACTGTATCACTGATTTGTGACCCCTGAGCCACAGATGTATTAAAGATTCAGAAAGATAGGGCCACTTCTGTCCTTACAGCCCTTATTTTGCTGCCTAGCTATAGCAAGCATTCACTGGGAAGAAGTTAAGTTAGACAAAAGATCCTGAACAAGAAATGGTACTGATTAATGAGAGCAGCCTTTTCTGTGTAGATTCTGCAGGTGTCTGAGTGCAGCCTCCAAAGCAATTCTTACCCAACCCATTCCTTGCCCAGCTCTCAAATCTTGGTTATGTGGCAAATCATTTCACTGCAAACCACCTCTGCTGATCTGTTACAAAGTAGTACAGTTTAAAAAATGAAACCTTGTCTAGGCTTGCATGTGAAAAGATGACATATACATCATTTGTGTTACAGGCTTTGGACAGAATGAAATCTAGGGTAGAGAGTGTTACAGTCCTCCATGACCTCTAGGAGTATTTGTGGTGGTGGTGAATAGCAGCCTGGCTTATTGCTCATTATAAAAGCCTTTCTGGATTGCTGCTCTGTGACTTTTCATCTATGTTCACTGCAGAAAATGTTGGGGGTTGCTTGGCTGGAGGGCAGGGACAGGTGCCCCTGGGCAATGCCCTCTGCTTTTGCCTCAAAACTTTAGGTGTAGATAGTTGTAGAGGCAGTTGTTAGTACTCAGGGAATCCTGATCTGACTGAAGTAACTAAGGAGCTGAATCTCCTCTGTAATCTATTATGAATGGCAAATTCAACACAATTTCTTTTCTTCTGTTCTGTTGAATGATGTAGTTGGGACTGTGGAGCAGGACTGAGGGATGCATACAGGTGCATGAGGGAAGCCCAGCTCTGGAATAGTAAAGACTTCACATCAGGACTGAAGGGTATTAGCATTGCTACATTGTAAAGAAGCACAGGACTGGAATAGTACAGGACTGTCAGGTAGTATTGGGACCTGTCAGAAGAACTGGACAAACTGGCCTAGTGTCTTATGTCCTTGTGCTTGATTTTTAGTTAACTGTAAGTACATTTCTGTATCAATGAACAGTGAGAAATACTGTAGAAGCAAAGTTGGCTGCAGCATCCATCCTGCTTGATGCTATTCAAAAGGATCATAGGCACATCATGTGATCATCTAATCCAGACCCCTGTTCAAGGTAGGAGTGTCCCTGACTAATCTATCCCAGCCAAATGTCAGTCTAACCTACTCTTGAAAGTTTCCAGGGATGGAGATCCCATAGCTTCTTTAAGGAATTTAGTCCAGTGCTTGACAACTCTCATAGTTAGAAACTTCTTCCTAATCTCCAAGCTAAATTTTCTCTGTTGTTGTTTGAGTCTTTTGTTTGTAGTCCTGTCTCCTGTAGCCACAGAGAAAAGTCTGTCTCTATCCTCTTTATAATCTCCCCTCAGGTATTTAAAGACTATTATCAAATCCCTTCTGAATCTTCTCTTCTCCAAACAAAACAATCCTAGTTCTTTCAGCTTTTCCTCATAAATCATGTTTCCCAGGCCCCTAACCATTTTTGTTGCTCTGTGCTGGATTCTTTGCAAGCTGTCCACACCTTCCTTGAAGTGTGGGGCCCAAAACTGAACAGGGTTTAGGACCCCCAATATCTGGCCATCTGGAAAGTTATTTTCAGTGTTATGCTGTGTGTTCTTTTACACACTGAGAAGAGTTGCTGCTGGCAAATTTAGATCTTTCACTCTAGGACAATGGAGAGCTGGCTGAAAACCAGAATCTGTGTATAGGGGAGTTTATTTCTGCTTCCTTTTTCTGGATGGCTGGTAGTAACAAGAAGACTGGGTGGAGCTTATTGTGAGAGCTGAGCATAGCAACTCAGTGCCCCAGTCAATGCCCCCCAAGCTGTGTCTCCTTTAGCTGCTGCATAGGCTTCTATGATATGAAGATTTGTTGCTAATATGTCACCTGTAACAGACTGCATAGCTTCTGCTGCTCAGCTAAGAGCCTTCCCACTCAGCCCAGTGTAGATCTCTCTGCTCAAAATGGAACAAGATGATTTCCAAAACGTCCCTTCTGCTTTGGTGGGCAGCTGTCCAAGCCTGTGCCTTTTAGCCAGCCAGGTTGTTACCTCCTGCTAACACTAAACTGAGTGCCCCAGTATCTGTCCATCTGGAAGGACATCTTTGGTTTCGTGCTGTGTACTCTTTCACGTGCTGGACCAAGGAGTTCCTTGTAAGCAGGCACAGGCCTTAGGTACTGACCTGCACTGTTCCCCATGTTGATGTGCTGCTAGCATGACATGGCAAGGCTATTAACAAAAACCCTGTACGATTCAGTCTTTAGAGAGACCAGACTACAGCCATATATGATCAGGACCTCTTTTGCAAGCTTAGACACAAAATTAAGGGACAGTTACAAAGTCCTTAATGACTGCACTTTTTATAAAACCAAAGCAAGGTATGGTTACATTTTCAAAAAGACTCCATTCCTTCTTAGGAGGTAAGGTATTACTACCCAAGTCAGATAAAGAAACAAGAGACAGGTTTATAACCCAGTCTTTTATTAATTATACCCCAAAGCGTAAGAATAGGTACTTGTCTCTGTCTGTTTAGCTACCAGCCGCAGCACAATACAGATTTTCACCTATACCTAGAGACCTACTGAAATTGTGATTTCACAGATTTTGTGAAATCCAGCATTGCTTGTGAAATCCTCTGGGGGGATAAAAAACAAAAAAACCCCCAAAAACTTAAAATACTGGCTCCCCAGAGAAAGCCAGCAGCCCTTAAGGCACTATGGCAGCCTGCTGGACAGGGAGGAAATGGCTACTTGAAGGGCTGCCAACAAGATTGATGATGCCGCCTGCCCCTCATTACTGTTTGGCTGCAAGTGCTGCCTGTTTTGTGTAACCCTGCACCTCTCCACCCATTGGCATCAAGAGGCGGGGTGACACAATGGACACTGCTTGCAGCCAATCAGCAGTAAGTCAATCCTACTATATTAGGCCATGGAACAAACTTAAAGTAGGGTGGCAGTCTTTTAGCTGCCAATTAGCTAGAGTCTGTGTCCTTGTGAAAAGTACAGTTCTGGGCAAGAGGACTTATCCTTTTCCCTCACCATTTGGGAATGTTACTGGGTGTGTTCTGACCAGGCTAGTGGTAATACTAGCAAAGGTTTACTCTAAGCAGGCATTGGTGTCTGTTTTAGCCATGGTTCTGCAGCTTTGCATAAGTCCTGTGAAAATGGCCAATGCTGACAACCGCTTAACAAAGATGCATGACTACAAACAAAGATTCTAGCTGACTACATACAACTCAATTCTTATCAAAAGGCAAAACATCAGTTCTTACTTGTAGCTGCTATTAAGCACTTTCTTAAAAAGCAGTTATTCAAATTTGGCCTAGCCTAGTAAGTAGTCTTGACAAAGAGATTCTTATTTTACTTTCCCAGGCTACTGCTTACAACTTAAATGCAAGCATATTGATTATTGATTGTATACCAGCTGAAGTGCTTATTAATCATGACTCAGGATTTTGCTAGGTTTGTACTCTACACTTGTCAGTGTGGTCTGTCAGACACTGACTATGTCTACAGCCTACAAGGTTGCTCTGCTGCCCTGAGTTTGTTCCATGGCTTAACATGGTGGGATGGGCAGCACTGTCCATCAGACTGGGGTAGTTGTTCTCCCTCGTCTACAAGCTGGGGCAAAAATGCCAGGTGGGCAAAATCCAGGCCGAAATGCTTTATATTGGAGCTAAGCCCTAATCAATAAATAGACTTCTGATGGTGGGGCATTTGGAAGGCAGAATAATTGTCAAGTGGTGGTATGATTTGCTGATCCTCTGCCAGAGACTCTGGTGGCCTTGTGCTTATACGATACTTCTGTTTGTCTGCTAAATAATTGAGCAGCTATTCTATCAAATATCCATCAGTGTGAGCTAATGGGAGTTGCCTTGGCGGGTACAGCATCTTGTGTAATAATGACACTGGAGAGAGCCAGCACAGGATGAGCTCAGGCCTCCTATAGGTATATACTTGAATTGCTTGTGGCTGGGTGCTCACTCCAGGAGCTGGCTTTGGGAAAGCTTGCTTTCTCTTTCCAGGGGATTCCTATGTCTGCATCTAGTTTCTTGCCCTAATGCACCAGGACATTGGGCACAGCATTCCTTGCACAAGTATAGTGGGGGAATAAAACCTTATCACCCAGGTGCCCCAGACAGAATTGGGGATGGTTTTGTTCCTAGCATGAGGGAGGAGGCCCACACACTTGCTTGATTGGCACTGCAGTAGGAATGCCTGAAATATAAACAAACTGATCCTCTTGTTCTCCCAGGCAAGGCTGTTGTTGGGCCCAGAGCTACTGAATGAGCTTAGAATCTGTTCCAGCCAAGAACAAGTTTTAGATGTGGTAGAATAGTGATCTGGGGACAGGCAGTGACATGGGGATGCCTAGTGCCCTATGAAGAATTCCTGTTTCTGGTACATGTGACAATTTGGTTTTCCTGGCAGGAGACTGAACAGAATTGGATGCTGACAGATTGTAAGGATAAGTCAGGTGAAGCAAAGAGACTATACTATCACTAGGCTTCTGTAGATGTGCTCTTGTATGTCTGAGAGCAGCATGTAGTTGGGTGCACCCCTCTTTGGCATTTCTTGAGTTTGTTGTGCTTAATACTCGAACACACTGCAGCTGTCTGTAGAATAGCTGGGTATTAGCAGTTCAGGGGAAGGTTGTGATCTGCATTGTGGAGGAAGCCTGTGAAAATGAGTGTTGCTTGATTCCTAGTGCGCATGAGACTGAATATGTTGGGGGACTATGTTAGTTTTGCGGGGAGAGGCAAATGCAGGTGCTTTGAATATAGGTGACTTGTAAAGGCAGAGGGTAGAATTGGGAATTTAGGCAAGCAATGTTTTTCCTCCAGGGCTAGCCCTTTACCCCTCTCCAAAGACATTGGTCATAGAAAAGGGCTTCACCCTAACCTAGATAAAAAAAGTTCTGTATGGTTTCGAGCTGGAGCAATAGTGCTTAGTGCTGACCCATTATCTTAAGTTTACAGCTAAATGAGAAGCCCAGAACTTGGCAGCCATCCTGGACTACTGGTGCCAGTATTTGCTGAGAAGATGGTGCATTCCTAAGGGACCTTCATTAAATTTTCAAAGTCCTGTTTGTCAAAGAGTCTGTGTCCAGGGTTGTGGTTTTCTTTGCAAATATGAGCCCTGAAAAAAGATATGAAAGACTTTACTGAGCGTTTGTGCTTTTGAATTGTTCTCTTCTCCTGCAGTGGCTTGAGAGGCAGTGCAACGCAAGGTTCACTCCTGTAGATCCTGCTAACATTTGGGCTTCCAGTTGACTGGAATGGCAGCAGCCACAGCACAGTGTTTTCATGTGTATGCATCTGAGCAAGCCTGGAAGGGATTCCCAATTTTAGCCTGGAATATGTGGGAAGTAGTGTTCAGCCCCACTCCCTCTATAAAGGACTCATCTTTCCAGGCAGTAACTGGGGCTAGTGTTGTCCCTCTGTGGTTTTCCTCCTAGGCCAGTGGTGCTCAACATCCAGCCTGTGGACCAGATCTAGCCCACAGGACCATGTCATCCAGCCCATGAAGAGCCCTGTAAGCCAGATTACAAGTGCTGGGTTGTGCCAGCATGCAGGGTTGCCTCGCAACCAGATCTGATGTGGCTGACGTGTTGAGTCATACCCAAGACTTAACCCATGCACCCAGCCCCATACTGGATCTGGCCTACGGACTGACCCTATGCCACTCATCTGGTTCATGGGGAGGGCTTTGTGGTGATGATGCTTATAGCTGGACTAGAATGATGTTGGTGCTCATCTCAGCTAACAGTTGCCTTCCCCAGCAGACCAGGATCCCTGAGGCAGCTTAATGCAGGGAGTCCCAGTCCTGTTAGAAATGGGACAAGTAAGAAATCCTCTAGATCAGAGGTGTGCAGCCTCCAGCCTGTGCAACAGATCCAGCCTCCAGTGCCCTGTCATCTGGCCCATGGGGCCCCCCTGGGATCTATGGGGAGTACAGCAGGCCATGGCACTGTGTGCTAGAAGGAACATGCAAGGTGGCACAGGGCTGGGTGAAGGCCACATAGAGTTTATTCCAGCTTGTGGACCAGCCCTGCATCAATCTTTTGGCCCGTGTGGTTAAAAGGTAGAGTACCACAGCTCTAGAGACATGCACCCAGCACTGTGCCATCAGCATGTTGCCTTATGTTGAGCACAGCTGCTGGTCTGAAGGCTAGAGGACACAGAATAGTGAACTGAGGGGCTTGGACAGCTGGATGGCCTGGAGTGGGGTGTGTAATTGAAGCAATCATAAACTGCTTTGTTTCCTGTATGAAGAGGAAGCCCAACCTGCTTGACTTCATAGGTAACTGGGGTGGCAAGAGGGGAGATTTTGCCACTGGGGAGAAGGGGGCAGTGTTCCTTCTCTTGCATTGTTGCTAATTTAACTTGAATGCCTGATAAAAATCTGAGAAGAGAGCTCTCCTTTTACTGTCCATTCATAGATCAAAAACTCCATTCAATGCCCTGATAAGATCTGAGCCTGGGCCAAGGTGTCTGTTGCTGGCCTGTTGTTTAGCCACTCTAAATATTAGGGAGAGTACCCAGTTCAGAGCTAACCCCAGCAAGGAGCAGTGAGGAAGCAGTCCAGCAGAGGCTGCCTCTAGGTGAATACTTCCCAGAGACCCTTGTGGCTTCTCCCTTGGCATCTTGTTTCCCGAGTGCCTGAGTTCTGAAGGCTGCTATCTACTGTGGCTCCAGCAACCCTGCCTAGGGAGTTTTCCCTCCATTTAATTAGGTTTGGAAGCCCTATGTGGTGCAGTTGTTCACCTACTGAAGCACACGGCTTTCTACCACTGGTTTTTGTTGCACTGCATGTGGGAAGGATGCTGGCTTGTGATTTAAGATATTGGCCCAGGAGTCTGGGGGCCTATGTTTTATTTCTGTGTCAGCTATAAATTCACTGTGGCCTTGACCAAGTCACAGCACACATCCCTGTGTCAGTAGCTGTCTGTCATAAGAGGCCAGTTCTCCCCAGCTCCTGGCAGGGCTGAAAAGCAGTCAATGTTACTGAAGCAGATGGGGTGCTTTGCTTCATGTTTAAAAGTACAAGATACTAGCAGGAAACTGAAGCCATGAAGGCAGTCCTGTAAGTGTCTCCTAAAAGCACAGGGATGACTGGAGCCAGGGATGCATTGAAACAACCAGCTGTCCCCTTAAATGGGGTGCATCTGGAGGTATAGTGAAGGGAATGGTTCAGCCTTGTCTGTGCCCCCAGCAATAGCAACGGGGCTCCATCTCCACTCTAAGGAGGTATGCTGCCATCCACTTTTGGAGTGCTGTGTGTCTTAGTCTTTCTGTGCTGTGCAACAGTGGTTGCTAGCATCTCTTCTTGGACTACTGCTGTAGCCCAGGGTGATCATGGTCAACCACCATACACCCACCGTACCTGTTCAGGTTCCAGTCCACAATTAGGAACCACTTGCTCAGCCCTTAAGTCAGCACAGCTCTGCATCTAATTGCCAGTTGGGGTGGAAAGGTGTATATGGGCCCTTTGGGAAATGGACTCTCTGCCTAGCCCAACTTCATGTTGTGGAAGTATTTTTCAGGAAGTCCGTTGCAGTGCTATAGCTAGGTGTGAAGGAACCTGCACAATGAAACGCATGCCTGTCTGCCAGTCTGGGAATTGAGCCTTACTCTGTGCAATTCCTGCACTGTCTTGTAAGTTCTCCTTCGCTGTATGCATCAGAGATGAGTTGTCAGGGCTGCTCCTGAGAGACTCTGTACCACTTGCTTGTGTTCAGCCATTGTTCTTGCTGCAGCAGAGCCATGTGGCTTGTTGCTGTCACTAGTGGGAATGCTGGAACTGGGAGCCTCTGGCAGCGCAGCAAATTTCTCTAGGTTCTTTTGTGTTTTCTCCCTAGCATCAAAGACAGCTGTTTGTGGTATGTTTGGCCAAGGCTATCAGGCAGAGGTAGCAGGCTGCTAATGTGAACAGATAGGCCCCCCAGCAGCTCACCAAAACTCCTTAAGTGGCTCTGCTCCATGCTGGGCTGGGTGGTTGGGATGGGCTGCACGTGGGGACCTGCATCTGGGAGCGGGATAGGTAGGTGGGGCTGGGGCTGGGATTGTGGGGCAATGACAGCAGAGGGCTGGGGTCAAGGAAGAGCTCTGATCCACTCCTCACACTCACTTGTGATGGGCATCAATTCTGCGTGCAGGGCTGTGTGGGGAATGGATCGTGGCTCGGCTCTGCCCTGGGCCCTGGTCCCATGCTATCACTGCCCCATGATCCCAGGGTCTCCATGGAGACATGCTCAGGCAGGGTATGTGTCCAGGCAAATGGGATGGGGCCACAGGTAGGCAGGGAGCTGCGTCCAGGGGTGGAATGGGTGGGTGAGGCCAGGTCTGGGATCTTGGGGCAGTGACAGCATGTGGCCAGGAACCAGGGCAGAGCCGCAATCTGCTCCCACCATGCCCCTGCCCACAGAACCAGTGCCCATCACAGATATGCAGGCAATGGATTGTGGCTCTGCCCCAGGCCCTGGTCCTGCACTATCACCATCCTGCCCTGTGATCCCAGCCCCAACCACCCATTCCACTCCTGGACACCACACCTTGCCCTCCTGCAGCCCCATCTCTTCTGTCCAGCTGTGCACCTTGCCCCACATGGGTCCTACCCCCAGCAATGGGTACAGAATGGATGGGCCAGAATGCCTGGCCAGCAGGGCTAGGTCCAGCAGCAGCAGCCAGAAGGAGCCACTGCTGCTGGGAAGTGAGTCCAGCCATCATGTTGCCCCAGCCCTGCTGCTTGCCCAGGGGTGGCGGGACTGGCAGCATGCACCATGGCCTGGGCTGCCCACTGGGCCCTAAGGGACCTGCTGCAGGCCAGACAAAATTCCTTGGTATGCCAGATCTGGTCCATGGGCTGTATTTTGCCCACCCCTGAGCAAAGGTATTGTGGTCATTTGCTAGGAGTAGGACTAGACAGATGAACCCATCTAGAAACTCACTACGGGGGACCAGAAGGGTTTGGGGGAGACCTTGTTTCCCTTAGCACCTCCCAGGATAACAAGGAATAACAGCCACAAGTTGTTGGAGAATAGGTTTAGATTAGACATCCATAAGAACTATTTCACAGTTAGGGCGGCTAGGATCTGGAACCAACTTC
Source organism: Caiman crocodilus (assembly GCA_030014935.1). Lineage (NCBI taxonomy): Eukaryota > Metazoa > Chordata > Crocodylia > Alligatoridae > Caiman > Caiman crocodilus. Next base: position 4,620,614 of record JAGPOW010003310.1, read on the forward strand.
CAAGGGAAGTGGTGCTGACTCCTACCCTGGGGGGGTCTTTAAGAAGCAGCTTGATGCCTACCTGACTGGGGTCATTTGAGCCCAGTTTTCCTCCTGCCCAGGCAGGGGTTGGACTTGAAGATCTACAAGGTCCTTTCTGACCCTGCTTCTATGATTCTATGAATCCTTGTGTCCTGCCAAGCTCTGGGATGTGGTAGATGGGTAAACTCAATCTTCCCCTTTGCTACCTTGATATAAAGGTGACCTTTCTTTGTATCAAGACCAACTCCAACTGCTACCTGTGAGGTCTGTGTCTGTCTGGGAGTAAACTGCTGCATCAACCGTGGGCTGTTATCTCCTTGAGGGAGGGCGATAGTGAGCAGGTGGGCGGGATGTGTTCATCTGCCCCCAGCTTCTGTCATCTACATCCCCAAGCCCTGGCAATTTGCAGCTTAGGAAGAAACACCCTGGGTATCTGGGGCATAGCTAGCAACATATGCATAGTGGTCCAGACTCAGCATGAGCAGGCTGCCAGAGTAGTCATCCAGTTTCCTAGGCGGGTTTTTTGCTGATATAGTACCAGTTTCCATGCAGAACCTGACCTATGTTTGCTTGTTTGCACCTAGCTTGGGTACGTCCATATAAACTGTAGTAGGAACCTACCTGTGTGTGAAATGGTTGGATTTGTAGAAATTGCTCCTTGAGGGAAGGTTGGAAAGGTACCTGCTTGCTTTGTTATCTGGTTGAATGGTGGAGTAAGCAGTGGCCCTGGCTGTGTACTTCTGCATCTTTGACATTTGGGATCTGCTAATGTGTTCTTCCATTATGCAAGGAGCCAGCATGGAGCCACAACTCCAACTCTCTTATCAGCGATCTTGCATGGGTATGTCCTTAGCTGTGTGTCTCCAGTGCACGTGGGGCTAGAGAATACTGGGAAAGGAACTCATACCTTCCTGCTGCCAGGTAAATATTAAGGTAACGGGAAATTAGGACTGAAAGGGACCTTATGAGGTCATCAAGTCCAACCCCCTTTTCAAGGCAGTCATCCGTGACTAAACCATCCCAGCCAAGTGCCTGTCCAGCTGCTTTTGAAAACTTCCAGGGATAGAGATTCCAGTTTTTCTAGGTAGCCTGTTCCAATGTTTGACCACACACACAATCAGAAAATTCCTACTAACCTCCAATCCAAATTTCCCCTGCTGTAGCATGAAGCCATTGCTCCTAGTCCTGTCCCCTACAACTGCCGAGAAAAGCTCATCATCCTCCTCCTCTCTGTAATCATCCTTCAGTTACTTAAAGACCTGTTATCAAATCCCTCTTCCATCTTCTCTTCTTCAGACTAAATAGCCCTAGCTCTTTCAGCCTTTCCCAAGACTTGCTTCCCAAGCCCATAATCAGTTTTGTTGCTCTGCACTCCCTCTTGGGCTCCCTGAACATAGCACATAAAATCTGTGTCCTGTGTGCCCACTCTATTCTTGTCTCTCTTATAGAGCAAGATTTGCCTCTCCACAGGACAGTGCAAGCCCAGAAAAAGAGGCTCAGAGCTTAGAGGTGTGGCTTTCTTGGCCTGAGCCTATTGTCTAGTTACTGGCCAGTGCAGCCAGTTTCTTGCTGCAGAGAAAGGATGTATTTCTGAACCTCTCAAATTAATTTTCTGCTCTCAACTCTGTGCTGCTTGAGCTGGAGAAGTGCCTCTCCCCTAACAGAGTGCCTGCTGTGCTGTGCTATGTGTGGTTACCCAACAGTTTATGGCATTGCTGCTGCTGGTTTGACCAGTGTAAGTGCTGATGGGTGGGTAGTTGGAAAAGGCCGTGCATGTTCAGCTGCCTGCAGGTGTTTCTTCCTGTTGAGGGGTGCAAGTGCTGCAGAGAGGTCTAAAACTTAGCAGGGGATAAGTCTCACTGACAGGTGCTTGTTTTGTCAGGGAGAAAAGTCAGGGGAGCAGGACCAATGGCAGGAACTCTCTGTTAATGCAATTTCAGCCACTCCCAGGTTAGCAATTGGCAGGGTCAGAGCCTTCCAGAATGATGTTAAGCCCAATGATTGAGATTGTGTTACTGGCTAGCTTGGACCCAGGCACTGAGGGCATCCACTGTTTGGTGGGTGACTTCCAACCACTGGGTGAGCAAGTTGATGAGCACAAATGTTTGACACTGACATAGCATGTGTGCGAGACTGGAGAAGAGGAGCAAGGTATGTATGTTGGGCTCTTCTGAGGCTGAAGGAGGATTGCTGGAGATCGAGGCCACTGACAGATTTGGCAGGGGGAATGTGCTTTACCAGAAGAGGAACTGCTTCAATTTGACCCAACTCTCCAGCATCTATATAGATCACGCACTTCATCAACTTTTTGGCATTTTATCTAATAGCTGATTGAATCAGCTATTAGATAGAAGTGCCAAAAAGCCCTGCTGAAGCACACAGTCTGTACAGATGCTGGTTGAACTGAGTCAAACTGAGGCAGTTCCTCTTCTGGGCATGTGCTGTGCTCAGTGCAGGAGCATGCTGAGCTGAAAGTAAAATGCTATTTTGGGTTTTTTTCCCATATCTGTCAGTGGCCTGAAGAAAGATTGCTGGAGTAGGAAGAAGTGAGAAGTGCTGAAGTAGGAAGAAGCGAGTGTGCTCCCATTGTTTGCCAGAGTCCATGTTATCTACCATGTAGAGCAGGACCTTGCATCTCCAGTCTCTCCTAATCCCTCCTGTTAGTTCTAAATACACTTCCATTCCCAGGGGCTTTGAAACACTGACAGGAGCTTCAGCCAGAGCCACCTCACCAGTCTGCTACTTTGGCTCTGTCTACATTAGAATCAAGCTGCCCTTCACATAATGCTGTAGAGCAGTGGTCACCAACCAATGGATCTCAATCCACCATTAGATCTCAGAGCCTCTTGGGGGTCCATCCAAGACAGGTGGGGGCTGAGTGCCTGCGTGTATGAATGCATACACCCCAGCCCAGCAGGTCAGTCCATGGGGGAGGGAAGGGACAGGGGCTAGAGATCGAGTCCCTGCAGTGTGGGACAGGCAGGAGCAGGGGTAAGTTGAGTAGGGCCCCAGCTGGGTGGGACTTACCTGTATGCCCCCAAATAATATTTTTCTCCCTCTGCCTTGATCTGCCTGGCTGCTGCCACCCTCCCCACCCTGCTTTCCTCCCCACAGACTTACCTGCTGGGCAGGGATTGGCAGTGGTACATGGTAGATCTTGGGTTGCTTTTAAATGCCAAAAGTGATCTGCTTAAAAAGGTCGGAGACCACTGCTGTAGAGGCACAAACCAGAGTTAGCTGGGAGGGCTCAGCTCTTTTGCAAACTGTGCCTGACTATGGAGTCTCTTGGCAGGGGCATTCAGCTTCCCAGACAGCTTGATATCCTGTACCATTGCATGCAGCATCTGAACAGTACTTTGCAGACCTTAATTAGGAAAAGACTGCTTCCTACTCTGGATCAATCCTCTTGTGTTGTTTCCCTGCTCCTCATTCTACTACTTTGGAGCTCCGTCCTGCTGGTTATATGTGCTAACATGATGCTCTTACAGGAGGCTAAGTGTCTAATAGCTCTGGCTTTGCAAATTTCAGTCCCATTCACTGAAGTACTCCTCTTTCATTGTGACCTTAATGTAGACATTGAACCAAATACCAAAGTGGTTACAAGGAGTCGGTGACCTGACCACCTGTGCTGGGGTCGACACAAACATAAAGTTCCTCCAATGTGTTCCTGTTCCATAGGGCAGCAGTGAGGAGGGAGGGGAGAGGGTATCTTGAAGATGGCACTTGAGAACAGACTGGATAGGCACTGCCCCATGTCCCATACAAGGGCAGAGAAACACGCAGGCGAACTTGAGTTTAGAAAAGAAAATAATTTTTTTAATCCAAATGTAACAAGAGTATTCATGGTGGATAGGAATGGATTAGTCACAATTATCAGTACACTTATTAGATTACTGCTGAAAGAGCCAGCTCCCCAGTGTGCCCTAGCAGCAGATCTGCCCTTCTCAAGGAGAAGCAGGCAAGAGAGATGGCACACTTAGGAACTGATGGTCCTTAGTTACTTGGGGAAACTCTCAGCAATGTGGGTTTGGGTCATAATTGTTGCGCTATACACAGCTATTGAATACATTTCTGAAATATACTACTTGCAGGCTACTTGTGTGCATCAGAGGAGACAAATAAGGTATTGTTTATGTGGCTAAATTACTTTGTCTAACGAATATCTCGCTGACATCCCCCTTACAAACACACAGATGAAAGGCATTACTTATCTAAACTTGTGTATGCCTGCTTAAAGGGGATAGCAGTGAGCTAATTTGTTCACAGTAGACATCATCACCATATACCCAGGAGAGAATTGTCCTTGCTCTCCACAGGAGCCCTAGCTTCCCATGCACAAGACTGCATCACCTCTGCTGTTGGGAATAGAGCTTGCTGCTCTTGCAGCAATCTCACTCCCTCCTCCTGCCCTCCCACGTAACAAGCCAACATCATTTGTGCTGTCCAGAGGTAGCAGAATTTTAGCACAGCAGTGTGAATACCTACTGTTGTGGATAAATGTATCTAGGAAAGAAGCCCAGTGGGCTAGGCCAAATGAATGACATGCATGGCTAAAGCTGTTCGTTAACATTTTAAGCACTAGGATCTAGAGGATAGTTTTTGGCACTTATCCTACTGTCCGTGCACATGCAAAGAGCAGGTTTGTCTTTCTCGAGAAGAGTGCTTTTCCAGTAGTGTGTAGTCCAGTACGTCCAGGGGTCAGCCAGGAATAGATGGTTCTTTCATGGTTTTTCTATGCCCAGTATTAGAGGGAAAAACAGGCTGTGCAGGGAAAAGGAAAAGGATTAGGGTTGAATCAGGTGGAAGAGTTGGCTAGTTAATGTCATTGCTGCAGTTCTCTGTAGCAGTAAATTCACAGGGCTACTAACTAGCTGGCATGTTATCCTCCTGAAGGTCAGTTTCAATGCTAGCCATGAAAGGCAGGAGTTACCTGACAGGTTTCTCTTGACATATTAATGGTCACCAGAAGAAACCATCTCTGTTCCATTGCCAGAAATTTAGTGGAGCACGGGATACTCTTTACTGTCATGTACGTCTGTCACAGAACAGGCTGCAGTCAGCTAAGATTCTTCAAAAAGTATTTAATCAAATAAAACCTAGAACTGTACTGAAAATGACTTGGTTCAGTTCAAACAGTGATTTGAGGCATCTAAACAGTGACTAAACCATCAGACTGCAGTGATAGATTGAGCAGATCTCAGATGATCATCTTGGCCTTCTGTTTAAGAATGTGGTGATTCTTAGATGTAGCTAGAGTTTGAAGATACACCACAGTCCATCCTCGGATAATAACTGAAGACAGCTGGGCTCTTCTGGGTGGGAGACCCCACCTCTACATCGTGCCCCTTCTGCTTGCAGTGGGGACCACTACTGATGCCCCAAATTTCCATATCCTGCAAAATTGCCACCCATCTCTGCTTCCAGGCCTCCTACCTCTTATGGCTAGGGACATACTGAAATCATGATACCATAGATTTTGCAGATTTGCAAAATCTGACTTTGCCCATGGAGGTGGACAAAGCATGCAAAATCTGCAAGGGGGAAAAGAATATTTACGAAAAATAAGTAAGGGGAGAGGGGACTGCCCATCAAAGGGCTGTTAGCATGATATGGCTGCCTCCCCCCCCCCCCAGTGATTGGCTGTGAAGTCTGCCTGTTATGTGGCCCCGCCTCTCTCCACCAATCAGCAGCAAGGTGGGGTAGGGTTGTATGATGGACAGCCCTCACAGCCAACCAGTGACAAGGGGCAGGGCCATTAGGAGCCCTCAGCCAATCAGAAGTGTTGGGGGGGTCACTGCACTCCACCTGTGAAGTGGCTGCTGGTCCGGTATTCTGCCTGTCAAATCAGTGGGCAGCGGCATCAAATCCAGTAGGTCCCTACCTATGACATGATGGGGGTGTCCGAGAAGATAGAACCAGTGGATTCAGAGTCTGACTTGAGCTGCGGGATTTGGGGTTTCTTGATATCTGGGAAATCTTCACTGACTGCCAGTTGGATCTTGCCATTTTGTACCTCCTTGATGGGCTCTAGGAACACCACATGCTTGTGGGTGCTGATCTTGCGGCTGGGTCCCTCTGTGGCTGGTGGTGTGGTGCTCAGAATCGAGGACTGGGCACTGCATTCCTGGGGAGGACTCAGGGTAGCAGACCTTTTGCAGCATCTGAAGCAGCAGCATGGAGTGAGGTACAGGTACATGAAAACTAGCACCAGGCTGACTACACACCCCAGGAGGGTGGTGAGGCCTGTATTGAAGGATTCCCCATCCAGTTTAGGGTAGTGAACTGTTACATTGACCTCATGGGATTTGTTGAGGTTGTAGTGCTTGCTTATAGCTATGCATATATACACCCCAGAATGCCATGGCTTAGCTGCTGTGATCTTTAAACTCCCATTGTGGTAAACTTCAAGGGTACGATTACTGTTCCCAGGGTGTGTGATGGGTTCATGGTGAGGTGAGATCCACATGTAGGTGGCAGAGGGGTCATGCACACTTGTGTTACAGTCCATCACCAGGGGCTTTTCCACAAGCACTCTGAGATTCATCTCTGGTGCACCAAGATATCCTTTTCTCAAGGAACAGTTCTCAAAAATTGTGCTGTACTTGAGGAATCTAACTAAGGACCGGGCCACATTGTCAAAGGCCCTGCATGTATGCTCCTCAAGGAAGTCCTGCACGGAGCTGAAGCCTCGCTGCTTCCATTGCTGGAACATCTGATAGAGTGCACAGTCACACTTCACTGGGTTGTTGTGGAGATACAAGCCATTTTTAATGGACACAGGCAAGGCCATAATCTCATCAATGGGAATGCTGCTCAGATTATTGGAGGAAAGGTCGAGTGTCCTGAGTTTGGGGTGACTGAATCCTTGCATGGATTGAAAGGGGAACTTGGTTAAGTTGTTCCAGCTCAAGTAGAGCTTCTGCAAGCTGCTTAGCCTAGCAAAGGCTTTTTCATCTACCCGTATGATCCAGTTGTCATAAATTAGAAGCTCTTCCAGGTTTACCAACACATCAAAGTAATATCTCTCCACAGCATGCAAGTAATTGGAGGATATGTCCAGGTGTCTCAAGTAAGTGGCATTATGGAAGGTCTTTGGAAAAAGGTCTTTAATCTGGTTGTGACTGATGCGGAGGGCCTGGAGCCGTGGCAGGGAAGCCAGCCAGTGATCATGAAGCTGGAAGAGGACATTGTGGCTGAGATCCAAGGTGGTTGCTGTGGGAGGCAGTGTTAGAGGTACCTGCTGGAGATTCTGCCTAGTACAGCTCAAGAGATCAGAGGTGCAGATGCAGACACTGGGGCATCTAGGGGGAGGGGGTAAAGTACTTATCATGGTGCCTTGAACACACAGTTCTAAGACCATCAGCAGCTTTCCTAGATGTTTCCAGAGATAATACCTTGTAGTCATTGTGTGAGAGGAGGAACCTCCCTATGCATCCGGTACTTTGGAGTTTGGCTATCACTGAGCTAAGAGAAGGTCAAAAGGAGTCTTTGTATCCAGTATTAGAAAGACTGGTAACTCAACATCACTCCCTGCCAGGTGCCAAGTACCCACTGTGAGTAGCAGGGCGTTTTCAGAAGCTGCTCCACGCCAAGCAGAATCTGTAAGGTAGTTCAGGATAATCAAGCAGGAAACAAATCCTAGCAGAGGATCTGAGGTTTAGAAAGAGTTAAAAGAAAAACAGCTCTGTCTAGCTTTTCAGTGACTTAAGCAGTACTGTACTGTACCTGAGATCCAGTTGTTCCTGTGACTCCTGGCAATAGTGTGCAGAGTGGCAGACGCATTCTGGTGTCTGGCATCAGTGTAGCTCTGGTATGTCTGTTTCTCTGAACTGAGATCCAGACGGTAGTTTGAAGACCATGCTCCTGCTCTCTGAAGATGGTGTCTGATTCCTGCTTCTGAGTGCTGGGTATATTTGTAGCCCAAAGTGCTCAGCTTATGACTGCGACAGTACCATTCCAATGCATCAGTCTCAGAGGAAGCTCCAGGTAGTAGCCCAACTCTAGTACCCTGTAGTCTAAGCACAGAGAAGTGAGAGAAGGTCAGCGATGCCCAAAGGGAAGCTTTTGCCTTTGCAGTGTCATTTCCAGAGTGCAGCACACAGACCCATTCCTTCACCCATGTCTCATCTCCCAGTGCGTTTGTGTGCAAACACTTCCCCTTTCCTCCTGCCTCTATTTACAAGCTGCCTGTGAGCACTGAAGGCAGAGCTTTGTGGGCCAGGAACAATCTGATTGGTCAGTGAAACAGGGAGTGGTGTACTGTAGAAGGACCCTACAGAGGAAATTTTTGAATGGCATGTTCTTTTGTGGTTGTGCCACTAGTGGGCAGAGTGACCCCACATAGCCATGCATGGGGGACTTGGCTCCTGAGCCTTCACAGTAATTGCAGCATTCTGTTTCACCACACATTTCCAAGGTGAAAGCAGAAAGAAGGCTTAGGGCAATCCTGCTGCTTCCCCTTGGGCCCTGTGGTTAAAATCCAGTTGCAGCCTTTCCTGGTGAATAATGCTTGGTATTTATCAGCCTTTGTGTCAAATCTCTTCCCAGGATTCTCTGCCCTAGAAACTTCATAGTCTAATGCTTGGGAGAGTACAAGGGGGGCTAAGACGAGGGAAGGATTTGCCCAAAGCCCCACAGCATGATAGCTTCAAGACTGTGAACATGGACCCAAAGATCCAGGTGCCAGGTCCATGGCTTGGCCTTTGCCCTGAGAGTGGAAGGCATCCTTTCCATTTTGGAGTTTACAGTGACTTGCCCAAGTTGGATATGAACTCTGGGGGACATTGGCCCTGTAGTTAGTTCTTTAGCCTTAGTTGCCCTGTCTTGGGAAGCGTAGGAGCCAGGCAGAGCTGAGCTGTGTGTATTTTCTTTGCTGTCTAGCACCAACATAGTCTCAATGTGGTGCATGGGATTCAGCTCTTCATTCCCTTGATTGTTCACAGGCAGCTTTGGACAGTCCTTTCTGTGCTGCCAGTGCCAGAGAATGCCATAACAAGGCAGGAAAAGTTATTGGAGCCTGTATGACTCCATGAAACTGGACAAGAGCAGCCAGGATTTCCCTCTTCACTATTCCACATGGATGCCAGAGCAAGGGAACAGATGAGACTGTCCTCAGTCATGTTAGTGTCTGTCCTGCAGTGCTGTTGGGGCACTCCAGAGCCACATGCAAATCCTACGGAAGCTGCTTTCCAGCCGCCCCCGAACTGGGTAGAAGGCTGGTGACTTATTCATCTGATCAACTGCCTGTTCTCTTCCCATCAGCCATGTTGATCCATCTGCCTCCATCCAAGGTGCTTTCCTTCTAGCCTTTCTGCTTCCAGTTTTATCTAAGGGTAAGGCAATGATAAGAGGGGCTTGTTGTTCAGGGCTCACATTTTGCACGTCAACTTGGTTGGGGCATTTTAATTTTTTGAGCTTGCATCCCACTCTGATCAGTCACTGTGGGTCTCACTTCCTGCACTACTGTTTCCTGCATTTGGAATCAGCAGGAGGACTTGTCTACCCCCCCCCCCTGTGTGCTTCAGCCATCAGGGCTTCCCTCAGGTTATGCTGCCAAGTCAGCACTGTGACCATGCTGCCAGCCCCAGGGACAGCTCCAGTCTCTGATAGGACAGCAAAAGGAACAGTGGGGCACTCGGGGCAAGTTTGAGTTTTAACCAGGGGAGCATGGTATTCAGCTTCTGTAGATTTCCTGCTGGTGATGGTCACCAGCCATGCATATGGGGTGTTGGCTGGGGCTGGGGCAGGGATGGCAATGCAGTGAAGGATGTGCAGCAGTGCCATTAGCCAAAGGATTGGGCTACTTTATTGAAGGGAAGTGGAAATCAGAGCTGGGTAATTGGTTTCCATTAGGGCAGCAAATGTCTAATTTTGCTGCTGTAGCTGCTGTGTACAGAAGACTTAACTGTCTGCTCCCCAGTGAGAGGGCAGCCTTTACGCTTGGCTCCACGTGTCATGGATTGCTGTACAGTGAATGAAGCTCTGCAGAGCAGTCTATCTGGAGGAGACTCTGGTCTCCTAGTTACTAGTTCTCCTAGTGCCAGAGGGATGGAGACCTGCCCTGATAACCTGTCCCCCAGCCCAGTTCCTGATAAGCCTCCTTTCAGGGGATCCCCTCATGCAACTGGCACAGCCCTTCTCTATCTGAATCTTCTGGTTTGCAAGGTCCCCTGGCCGTTGGACCTGAAACCCGTATCTGCATAAGAGAGCTTGTAGGGAAGGAAGCAGAACTGCAAGTGGTCCTCCCACAGCTGGCAGGCATGTGCATCCAGTGTCATTGTGTCTCTGAGTGGTGGCTCTCCTGTCATCAAAAGACCAGTGGATAGATGTGGCACTGGCAGCAGGCTCTGCTGCTTATGCCCAGAGGGCTTTTCGGACATGGTCGAAAGTCCAGTCCAGCCTGTGGATTGATATAGGGACATGATGTTTTTAAGCGTATGAGGCAGATCCCCTTTTGTCATGAAGGGAGGACACTGAGATAGGACTTCCATTCCTGGGAAGCTGAAGAGTCTCCTGGCTGGCTTCTGCTCAGACAGTGCTTTCGCAAGTGATGGTCGAGCTGCACAGACAGGTGTGGGACCAGAGGTCTGTTCCTTTCCTAGGTCTATGGATCTAAGGAAATCCTGCTCCGTGTTACTAAGATGGAGGGACACCAGGTCCAGAGGAAAGGTTAATTGAAGGTTCACAGCCCAAGGCAGATGCAGGATGCCTTGGGACAGGGCAGAAGGCTAGAATACAAATCTGAATCTTGGCATGAAAGAAACAACTGAGGAAGGGGAAAGGAGGGGAAGGGAAAGTGGTGGTGGGAGCAATCCAGTAAGCAGCTGCTTTTGGAGGCAGGAAGCATAGGTTTGTTCCTGTCAGAGGCAGGCAGTAGCCTTTGCAGCATCTTGGCTGACTTCTCACTGAATGGGCTGGTCTCCTGGGTCCCATGCACAGTAATCTTGCAGCCACTCTTGTGATGCGAGCTGTCCTGGGTGGTGTCCCTCCTGTCACAATGGACATCACTTCGCTTATCCTCTCAAGTTGAACCACAGTGGGCAAGAGTTTACCACATGGGTCTGTTTAGACAGCCATGCTTTTCTTGCTGTCAGGTGCCAGAGGGACCTGGCCAGAGCTGACTTCCCAGCATCTCTAGGCATGTTGGGGGAGAGCAAGAAATGTTGCACCGTTTTGGAGGTAGTTTGAGGACTGACCTATCTGCAAGGAGACAGGTGCTCAGGCAAGTGCCAGGCTAGCAGGGACCAGCAACAGGAGCTTGTTTGTGTCCAGGGTTCTGAGCAGGATCTTGAGATGGCCCCAGACTCTGGTAGGCCTCGTCCCTCTTGCAGGGGGCTGTTGTGCTGAGCCAAATCCTAGGGAACATTTAAGTAGTTGGAGCTGGGTTCACAGGGTAGAGAGCTCCCAGCCTGAGAGGAGAGGAAGGGCTTCGGTCTCCTAGTCTATAAACTGAGTATGTGTAATCTGTTCTCACACGGAGCCTGTGAGCTGAGCAGAGTGATCCTGTAACACCACTGAACTTTGTGTTGGTGCCTTGACATTTGAAAGGGGTGTCCCAATACTGCTGTAGCTATGGTCTGGTTCAGACTAACTGCCCTTGGCATTCTGTGCTACCACAGAATGCCGAGAGGGATAGTATTTGGTTTTTAAGTGTACATTTACATCCAGGAGACACCTGTGTTTTGGCTCCTTCCTCCTGCCTGCTATAGACCTCCCAACCCACCTCTGTCTGGGCTAGACCCAGGGGATTTGCTAATAAAGCCTTAGTGCCCTTGTATGCTTACTTTTGGGACTCTAGTTAGGACAGGCAGTGGAACTGCAGAGCTCTTGCATGTACCCTTCCAGCAGCTTGTTTCTCAGGATTGCTACCAGAGGCACTATGTGTAGTGGCTTCAGTGTGGTACCTAGCACTACCTGTGCCAAGTGCAGCTGCAGATCTACTGCTGCTCTTTTGGCCTCATCTAGGGTTTAGCCCTGCTTGCATGGATGGGGAGGAAGGTGCTCTCCACAGTAAGACTTATGGATTAAAATGCAGCCAGCAATGTGCTTAGTTGGCCCAGCATCTTCTGGGCTGTGCAACAGCGACCCCTGTTTGCTGTTGCTCCAGGAGAGCCCAAGCCAGGGTTTTAGCTGTTGTGAGACAAGCTCTGCTGTGTAATCTTGGCTCGGGGTCAGACAGCAGGAGTGGAGAAGAAAAGGTCTAGTATTCAGCTACTTTGTGGAAGGCTTTGTGGCCTAGAGGCCAGTGTGGGAAGATGGATCAGGTCTCCTGAGTGTGTGACCTTGAACTGTTACAGAGCTGCTGTACTGGGACTTGCCACAGAGCCTTGCCTTTGCACCCTTTGGAGATCACCCTCACCTCCTTCATCCAGAGCCAGGGGGATAGAACCAGGAAGGTGTTTATAAATTTGGTGATCTTTGCTGCCCTCCTCCTCTCCCACTGCAGACGCACCTACTGTCTGCTGAACTACAGAGCTTGAACTGGCTTTTTTGTTAGGAGCAATATCTAGTAATGTTGCCACACAGAAATGGTCATTTAGCAAGAGCTGGCCTTAGAATGGAATACAAAGGACTGAGGGCAGTGAAGGCAATACAGCCATTCTGGGCCAGCGCTGAATGTGATTGCAAGGCATGTATTGCTGACACAATGCATTATGGGCTGTCTCACCCACATGCATTTCTTGTGCCAGGGCCAGGAGCATATTGCTGAGTGGGCCATGTCAGTAAGAGCTGGCTTAACTTTGTGCAGTCCATGCCATACCATCACCTGTCCAGCCCTGCCACCAGTCCCTAGGCACTGCTAGGGAGGTGGCTTGGCTATGTTCCCATTTGCTGAGGTGGAGCCATCTCTATAGCAGAAAGAGGTTACCTTCTTTGTAACTCCCTCCCAAAGGAGACTGCTTTAGTTCAGAGATTGATTTTTGTCTGTTTCTGCTGCTGCTGTATTCTTTCAGGCCACCCAGGTAAAGGACCAAGCAGAAATGGCAATGACTGTACAAATTGATGATCCCTGCTTGTAAAGGCAGGATCCTGCAGAAGGACTTGCCAGAGCCACTTTCTTTTGACACCCTCCCAGATAGCTGCCTCATGTACAGTGGCTTTGAGATGGAGTGGCAGCGATGACTTTGAAGGCAAGAGGAGAGAAAACATGAATCCATTTATCCCTAGCACGCAAGTTCATTCCAGGGATCAGCAGATGTATGTGCACAGGCTCCATGACTGAGAAGTTTGGCTCTTGGAATCTGCTTGCCCTTCACAGAAAGCAGTGGCTCAAGTGCTCCAGGGCTTTGGTTGGGTTCCTGGGAGCACTGGCCACATTGCTAGGGTGGGCCATTGTTTTCTCATAAATCCCTGCACAACTGAAACTGGATCCTGGTTTACCTGTTCGAATTGACTTGACACTGGAGGTTATCCCCAGCCCTGGCTGCAGCCCCAAAACTTGGTGTGGCTCTGTACCATTTGCACGGGAACACCTGGCACTAACAACACTAGTGATAGTGAAGCATTGACCTTGTCCAGGGGAAATGTGGAGTCTGACTAATGTATGCGTCTCTTTACAGGGCTGAGCGGGCGACGGCCGTGCTTCTGGCAGACCCCTGCTTCCAGCTGCGCTCCATCCAATACTTGCTTGGCCATGCGGAGCCATCAGTACTGGCAGCTTCGCCATCCTCAGCAGACAAGAGACATTTCTCCCTGCACAACTGTAAGTGTCCATGACATATGCCAGTGAGAGATGGGTAGGGCAAGGAGAAGGCAGGGGGCCAGTAGGGCTGCATTGTTGGTGTTGTTTGACCAGGTTAACTCCAGCTTCCTCTGTGGGGAGGACAGGACTGGTCCACTGGGCAAGGCTGCAGGCCTGCCCAAATCTCTCCTTGTCTTACGTTTCTGGGATTGTCCATTTTGCTGCTTTGAAGGTGCATATCCTGGGGACCTGGCTTGTCCATGAGACATTTAAGAACAGAGCAGAGATGTGCCTTGGGCCCCTTCACTGCCCTTTTACTCTCAGCAGGCTCTCTTTCCAGAACAATGGACTATGCTATCTATGGCCAAGAGAATCTACCAGGCTGTTGCAGCAGAGAGTCCCAAGGGACTGGCCTAGGATCTGGCACTACTGGTAGCTGTCATGCTGGCTGCTTAGGCTCAGATCTGCTTGGGTGCAAGCAACTCCTCTGCTAGGGGCAGGAGAGGGGGGAAGGCTGAGAGTGAGGCAAGGCAGCACTATGCGCAATATGTACCTGGAGGGACCTGTGTAGAGACAGGCCCTTGTAGCACCAGCAGCAGGGTGGGGTTGGGCCTGCTCTTGGCCTGACTTTGCCCCCTCTAAGACGAGACATTTGTAATGAGTGGCTTTTTACAGCTGGATTTTGCAGCCTCTATTTGTTTTCAAAGACATACAGGTTTGACAGGAACAAAGTCCCATAGCAGCCCATTAAATCCTCAACTTAAATCTGAGTCACTCCCTTACCTGCAGCATGGCAGGGGGATGGGTGCTATCAAGAACTGCTCACCCATATGCTCTGGCCTGTAGCCAAAATGGAGGTTGTCCCTCATAGAGGAAGTAAATTTGTCTAAATATAACTGCAGCACTACAGAGCTGGGCTTGCCCTTCATCAGCCTCAAGGAGAGGACAGCAGAGCTGAGGCTGGGAATGAGCTGCACCTAGTGTCACAGGAACTGTCCTTAAAAACAGCCAGCTGTGGCCATTTCTATGGTGACCCAGGGGCACGAGCTGCAACAGTCTGAACCACAGGGACAGAGGAAAGTGGGAGGCATGATTGTGCAGCGGACTTCCAGAAAACCACTCTTTTTGTCCAGTCAGCCTGGATCCTCTCTCTCAGGCCCTTGGCAGACAGATAGACAGAGCTTGCCCTAAAGGCACCAGCAGTGGGTATGCCCAGAGCCCAGTGCTCACTGTGCTAGCAAACCACAGCTTGAACTTTTCACATTTGAAAGTACTGGGAAAAATGGAGAGAAGGAAAAGGGCTTTACCAGCTGGCTTGCATATAGTTCCTCCAGTCTTCAGTCTGTATTGGAGGAAAGTGGTGACAGTGGAGTTGTTCCACCTCTCCATATTGCCTGAAGTCCTGGCTTGTGCTATAGGAAACAATGTTCAACAGGTATGGTATGTGCCAACAGCTCCAGGAAGGCCTACTTGAGCAGCTTCCTGATGCTGGCATCTGGAAGGCCCTGGACACTGTAAAAGGCATGTCTGCTCCTTGCAGGGGTGTATACCTGGGCTCTGCCCAGCAGCTGCTGGTCATTGTGTCACTGGGGTGAGTTTAGTGGCTGGAGACCGTTGCAAACAGGCATAAAGTCCTCTGGTATTCAAAGTGCAGACAAGTGCCCAGGGCCCAGCTTCAGTCTTCAGTGTTTTGCTCGTGCATGTCCTTTGAGCCCTATTTCATTGTTCAAACACACAGCTCCATCCCAGTCAGCATACCACTCCCTGCATGGCCTAAGAGCTCCTCCCCATCCCAGGCAGTGGGGAAGCGCTGTGGCAGGCTGAGTTTCTCTTTGGTACCGTTGGCCTCTGGGGCTGATAGAGGAGTCCTGAACCCAAGTTTAAGAGCTGTTCCTTTTGCCCCTCTGGTCTTTGATGTGTACTGCAAGCACCGTGTTGGGCTTGATCCCCTTATAGGCTAATGAGGGCTAAGGTCCCTCAAGGTGCTGAGCTCCTCCATCCAGCTATGGTTACACAACCCTACACATTCTGGGTGCCCATGCCTATGTCAGCCTGCCTTCCAGATAGGAAGTGCCTTGTTCCTCCACATGGTGGCCTTCTGCTTCTCACCTGATCCTATTGGAGTAAGACCTGTCCTCTAGCTAGCCCATCTGTCTCTTTGCTCCCCCTGCTGTTTTGCCTTCACAACAACCCCTTCTGTCCTGGGCCTCCCTGCTGGTAATCTATATGGCCAGTACCATGACTGTGCCTTACCCCAGTTATCTTTTCTGAGCCCCTGCTGTGGCCCTTGTGTAGAAGAGGAGAGTAGCCTACCAAGTGCTTGTCCTTGTTTGCTTCTCTCTGCTTTTAATGCTAGAAGAGCTGAAAGCTGGAACCTTGGCACACCTGGTGGATCCTGTGTTGGGGCCATGCTCCAGACCATACAGGGCATCTTGGCAGGTATGCTCCTTGGTTACTGCTATCAAACCGACATGTTTACAGTGTAATGGCTCCTGGTCAGCATCTCTGCATAGTCCTGCATTCCCACTGGACCTTCAGCTGCTGTCCTACCCAGTGTAAGACCCTGATCTGATGCTGTGTCTTTTGCAAAGGCCATCTGTCCTCAAGGCCAGCCTTAGTACTCGGACCCTCAGTGGGCGGTCACAGCCTACTCCCTCACTACATGCTCTTCTTTCTACAGACACAGACTACATCAGCCCAGAGGAGCTGGCCAAGGTGGATCAGATGCTGAACCACCTAAATGAAGAGTCCAAGCAGGCAGCTGCTGCCACACTGGTGAGTCTTTCAGCCAGGAGCATGCTCCTTGCCTTGCTATACAGCCAACACTTGGGTATTCCAATGTCTGTCATAGGGACCAGCCCTAACCTGACAACTCGCACCTGTTCTGGAGGGGAAAGTGTTTTCCCTAAAGCTTGCTGAGGGAGGAGTCACTACTTGCTGTCTCATACTGGCTCCACGTGCCATGTTTGCTTTGGTATGTTGCACAGCCTGGCTAGCAGTGTTGCCAGTATGCTGCTTTGGGCTGAGGCACATCACTATATAGAATGCTAGATGTACCACCTGCTCTGCGAGGCAGCTGTAACCCAGGATTACTGTACACACAGTGGTGGGGATGGGGGTAAGTGGCCTGTTGGGAGGTGTGGGTGGTACTGGGGAGGTAAGGGACATGTCTTGGCTATACAAATAACCCCAGTCCTGCACCAGACATACCTTGGCCCAGCAAACAAGACCAGATTGTGAGGAACAACTGGGATCTGTAGCAATTTAAGTTCTCTGGAGTTGGTTGGTGCCATCCACCTGGATCTAGACACAGAATCTGATTGAAAACCTGCTGTCCTGCTGCTACACTGGCTTAACAGGGTTGAGGGAGGAAACTACCCAAAGCAGTGGTCTGGGTTTGTGCTCTGCTTCTGCTCCCTGCTTGCAGATGGGACAGCTCCACCCAAACTTAAACCAAGTGCCTGGGAGGGGCAGTGGCATTTCTATCCTGGCAGTGCTTAGTCACTTGACTGCTTATATTGACAGCATATTATAGAAGCAGGATCTTGGCTGCCCTGATTCCACTTGTTTATCTATTGCAGTTTAGGGCATTGCTTCCCAAACTTTTCCTCAGTATGACCACATTTATGATCCCATTTCCACAGCATGGCCCCAGTGTTCCCTCTAAGCTGTGTGGTGCGCACAGCCACGCAGGCTTGCCTGGCTGCATGGCATGAGTGTGCCTGCATGGTCATGCACACTGTGTAGCTTAGAGAGAGCCCTGCATGACCCCACTTCATCAGCATGGCCCCTCACTCCCAACCCACAGCCCCCACCTCTGCAGGTGCCCCAAGGCCAGGGCCCACAGCCCCCTGCCATCCCCCAGTAGTGCGCAAACCCAGACTGCAGCCTGTGGGAGGCAGCAGCTGCTGTGGCTGGAGCAGAGCGCAGAGGCCAGCTCTCCTGCCCCCAAGGGGGGGCACAACCAAAGAGAAGGCTGTGAGCAGGGGGGAGGAAATGCGGGCTAACCACTGCAGGCGTGGGACTCCCTGCCCTGCTGCACCATAATCACCAAGGTGAGGTGCCCCCTGTCATCCTGGCAGCAGTACAGGGCACAGCTCCACACTGCTGTTGCTGCCATGCCTCACCTTAGCTGCCATAGTGGTACAGGGCAATAGAGTATGGCAGGGTTTATGGGGGGATGGTGTGGGAGCAGGGTGTGCATGTATGGGGTTTGTGGCATGTGAGGGAAGGGGTGGTTGGGAGGAACCCCCCACACACTCCCCCACATAGTACACAGCACTGCTGTCAGCCACAGCAGCAGGCAGCAGGTACTTATGGCCTGTGCAGGCACTGCCACCACGCAGCTCTGGCCAGTGCTGCACATGGTGGCAAGGAGTGCAGCCAGGCCAGCTCACCTCTATCATGCAGGGCTCCCCGTGGTGCACAGGCAGCTCCCAGCACTTGCTTACCACTGGGGAAAGCCCTGTGCAATGGTGCTGGCTGCCTTCCCTGCCCCCTGCCACTGGGAAGCAAGGGGTTGGGCTCCCTTCCACTTGCTGCAGATTCCAGGGACTTGCATAGCAGGGGTTGGGGGAAGGCAGCTGTTTCCATTGTGTACCACTGGGGGAAGCCCCACACACGTGCCAGGAGCTGCAAGTGCATTGTGGGGAACCCTGTGCAATGAGGCAGGTGGGCCTGGCTGTACTCCTTGCCACCACATGTAGCACTAGCTGGAGTCACACGCTGCAAGGCAGCAGTGCCTGTGCAGGCCACAAGCATCTGCCACTGCTGCTGCTGCCAATGGTGGCTGTGTTCCGTGGGGGGAGAGTGTGTGGGGAGTCCCCACGCTTCCTCACCCTCCGTCACATCCATATCCTGCCCACCTGAGCTTTGCTGTCCTGCTGCTCCCCTGGGCACAGGCTTCGTACTACCATCAACCCCAATGCCATGCTCCCTGCCCCTGTCCAGCTGCACTTCCGCTGCCCCCGTCACTTCCCTACCTGGTGCCCGGAGTGAGTGGGATGCCAGGGAAGCTGCAGGCCCTCCCAAAATCTGCACGCTGGCTGGGCTGGGCCCTTCCACACACGAGGTTGGAAGCAAGGTGTGGAGGTTGTGAGGGTAGTTAGTTGGTCGGTGCCTGCAGGCCGGATGAAATTGCCTGATGGGCTGGATCTGGTCTGCAAGCCATATTTTGCCCACACCTGGATTAAAGTGATTAAAGTCCTGTCAGACCAACCCGGTCACCTTCCATGACCAGGTGACCAAATCCATGGATGCAGGCGCCTCTATCGACGTGGTCTTTTTAGACTTCAGGAAGGCATTTGACACGGTCTCTCACCCCATCCTCATTAAAAAGATGGGGAGCTGTGGCATTGCCCCTTACATGGTTGAGTGGGTCAGAAACCGGCTGATGGGGCACTCTCAGAGTGGTGGTGGATGGGTCGTACTCGACCTGGAGAGGTGTGAGCAGCAGGGTCCCCCAGGGCTCGGTCCTTGGGCCTGCACTGTTCAACATCTTCATTGCTGACTTGGAGGGGGTGGAAAGCAAGCTATCCAAGTTTGCTAATGACACCAAACTGTGGGCTGAGGTGGGGACACCAGAGGAGAGGGAGAGGCTGCAGTGGGATCTGGGCCGACTGCATGAGTGGTCGGACAGAAACAGGATGGGATTCAATGTGGACAAGTGCAGGGTGATGCATCTGGGGAGAAGTAACCCCCAGCACACATACTGGCTGGGAAGCTCCCCTCTTGCTAGCATGGAGGTGGAACGGGATCTTGGTGTCATTGTTGATGCCAAGATGAACATGAGCCGCCAATGTCAGACGGTGGTTGGGAAGGCCAGCCGGACCCTAGCGTGCATCCA
>JAGPOW010003310.1:4640260-4660380 GCA_030014935.1 Caiman crocodilus
AGTTACTGGAGAGCAGGTTTAGGCTGGACATTAGGAAACACTACTTCACAGTTAGGGTGGCTAGGATGTGGAACCAGCTTCCTAGGGAAGTGGTTCTTGATCCTACCTTGGCCATCTTCAAGAGTAGATTGGATAGGTACTTGGCTGAGCTCCTGTGACCCCAGCACGCGTTCCTGCCATTGGCGGGGGGTCAGACTAGATGGCCTGCTCTAGGCCGCTTCTGACCCTAGGTACTATGATATTTCTCATGACCCCATCCATTGTTTCTGCAATCCTATTTGGGATCATCGCCCAGGTTGGGAACCACTGGGTTAGGATGTTAGGTCTGTGTTGTGTCAGTGTTGACAGTGGTCTTTTGTAGAGACTAAATTATGGATTGTACATGATGGCTTGTATCAGGAGGATCCTTCCTCTGGCAAGGGGTTGGACTAGATTGTTTCTGGTTCCTTGGGTCTTCTGATTCTGTGATTCATGGCTCATTATCCTCTCCTGGATTCCTGTTGTGTTTTTTTCTACTCCACAGGTATTAATGACCCTTTATCCTTTTTAATGGTCTTGAAGTTCCACTATTCAAACTATCCCTCTTAGCAGTTCCTGGTAACGTCTCTGCTATTTCACATCCCTACAGACTGTTTTCGGCTTTAGCTAAAAACCTTAATTTGCATGTGGTAATGTTAGCTGTGGTGTAGAAATAACTCAGTGAAGTATTGGAGGCACTGTCAAGATGTTCAAGGTTAGATTTAATGAATTTGAATAATAGACATACATTTAACCAGAATGACTGATGATACTATCTTTTGACTCTTGACTTTTCTAAACTTTATATATAATCTAACAAATCACTGCACATTCCAGTAGTTCACTATATGTATATAGGTTTCAGCTGAACAATGTTTTATTGATATATTTACAATTTTAAAGCAGTTTGGAAGCCTACCAGTGCTTCAATCATTATCATAAAATAAATTCTAAATACCTATATTTTGGTGTTTGATTTTGTGTTTTTAATCATAGAAAATCAGAGGTCCCCCTGCTCCCTTTATCAGAATGCATGGGTCCAGCTGCAGCTGTCCCACCTCCTGCTTTGTGGAGCTGAGCAGACCTGATATGCCAGTGCCTTTGCCCCTCACTCCCAAGCCACAGCCCTCACAGTGCCCCTCACTTACTCCTGGTTCTGCCCCCCCCCCCCTTAAATGAAAGGACCTGCTGGAGCTGCTCTCCACTGCGTGGCTGTTACATACTCCCCCTTGCCAGACCCAAGCAGCCCCCTGCGGGCTGGAGCTCTGCCAGCCTGGAAGAGGAAACTCATGGGGAAATTCTTTAAATGAGAAAATCCATGTTTCTTTGGCAAATGGAAAACGTGGGTCCTTGATAATGTGCCACACCATCTGTACTCTCCGTTTCAAAATCCTAGATATGCCCATGCCAAAAGACCACTTCCAGGGAGGTATGCTGGGTACAGGTCTGTATGGCCATGGGCCAGAAACTGGGGCAAGAAAGGAACAGGATCACCAGCACTCATGATGAGAGTGGCTCAAGCTGCTTGCCATAGCATGCACAGAGCTGATACCCTGGTGCTTCCTCCATTTTGCCCACTTCTGATTTGCCTCTGCAGCCTACCAGTGAAGAGGATCTGTGTCCTATCTGCTATGCACACCCCATCTCTGCTGTCTTCAGGCCATGTACCCACAAATCCTGCAAGTGAGTAATCCCATCATACCCCTAATGGCTGGGTATAGCAAGATCAGCTAAGGGCTTGTGGCAGCTCTAGTAGTCTTCCCTGGGCACTTCCAGTTGCACAGGTAGAACATGCTGTGGGCAAGTGGCCTGAGGCTGGAGACTCCAGACCCACACCTTTTGGGAAACCTGCAGTTCTTGGATAGTCTTTGTTGGGATAAGGCTTTGGTGCCCAGTGCAGAACCTGTTTTGGCCTGCACTTGCTCATGCCAGTTGCCAAACGCATGTTGCAGGCACTAGAATCAGGATTAGTCCTGAAGCATCCAGGGAACAATCTGGGTGGAATGAGGGGCTCAACACTGCTCCCTGACAGCTTGTGCTTTGTCTCTCTAGAGCCTGCATCAACCAGCACCTGATGAACAACAAGGACTGCTTCTTTTGCAAGGCCACCATCACAGGTGTGGATGACTTCACTAAACCAGCCAGCTCCTAGCATGTGGCTCTACTGCAGGGCCTGCCAGATCCTCAGGGCCCCTTTCACTTCACTTAACTGCAGGGCTCAACTGCCCAGCTTTGGTTTATTTATAAGCTCTTCTGTTGCCAAGAGGCTACTGTATCCAGGCCCAGTCACTGCCCTGTGCCCAGTACAGTGCCTGCTTTCCTTCTCCTGCTAGTAGGCTCTTTATAGAGGTGGGACTGTGAGCCAGGAGGTCTATGGCTTCCAGCTTCCTCTGCTAGCCTAATCAGAAGTATGGGCCCCCCTCCTCTGGATGCCTGCTCTATAAAGCAGGAGCTCTAACCACTCCAGGGCCTAGGTCTAAACTAGGCAGGGTTAATCCCAAAGCAGCCTCCAAAGGCTGGAGTCTGGTTTCCTCCTGCTTCTCCAGCTATCAGTCCTACTTCCATTACCATTTGTAGGTGAAAGTGCCTGTTTGAGCTGGTGGATCTTAAATGCTAGCAGGTAACTCCAGGTAGCAAGCATGCCAAGGCAATGGCACCTGGGCCTTAGGTGTTGTTGCTGGGGGTAGAGGACATAGTCATCACTAATCCAGTTGTTCTAGGCCTGACAGGGCTGAATTTAGCATCTCATTTGTCATTGTTTCTGTAAGAAGCAGAGGTGTCATCATCCTGTAGTCCAAGGTGAGAGCCTTCTACCAGCAGCCTCAGCTTCCCAGCCCTCAGGCTATAAACATTCAGCAGGCAGGCTGGTTTTGTCCCATGCTGTTACTGGGAGCTTTGTCTAGGAAACAGAGGGGATCTTGTTCCTGCTGGTGCAGACCTAGGGCTCAGTTGCAGTGGTGCTTAGTGCTATGGGCTGTGTGGCGTGTGTGACATGTAATGAGCAATAGCATGTGATTTGTGGCAAGCCTCATTCCAGGCACTAAACCATGGTAGGGATCTTTAAGTTATGTGCATCTGTACTGTGTTTGACTTGCCCCCAAGGTGGGGTACTATGTCTTTGGAATGGAGCATTAAATTATTCTTCTTCTGTATATAGCTGCAAACAAGCTACTGCTTCATGGCACTGCCATGGGATACAAAGGAAATTGACAGCCAGCTGCTCCTGCAGGATAGGTCAGTCTCCTTACCTCAGGGGCACAGGAACAGCAGTGGAAAGAAGCTTACACAGAGCCACACCATCACTTGTTAGGTTGTAATTGCAGTTGGTATTGTTCAACTTAAAAAAGAGCTCTGTTACCCCACCTACATGACAGGGCACCCTGCCCAAAGTAGTGCAAGCAGTACAAAGCAGTGGTATGAGCCAGGCCTATATCATTAACCTCCCCAGCATCATCCATATTTCATGGCTGTAAACAAGCAAGTGTTCTTGCTTCCTGGTATTTTCTGTCTCCTTTAACCTGACTGCCTATGGCTCCAGTCCTGGAAGGAGGAGGGGACAAGGTACAGCCTGGGGTGGGTGCTGCCAGCTGCCTGCCTGGCCCTGCCCACTGAAGGCTGCAGTGGTGGAGAGGTCCCAACATGCATGGTTCCTAGTCAGAGAATGGTCCTTTACAGGGCTGTGTGCCAGAAATGAAGGGTTAGTCAGTTCAGGCAAGGAGCTATAAATATTTAATCCAGCCAGTGCACTGGCCTGGAGAGTCCTTGGCAATCTCAGACTGTTCTGGCACAGCAGCAAGGACTCCAGGGAGGTTACATGATGATGCGTGGCTCTGGCACAGATTCAGAGATGGACTTGTGAGGCAGCACACTGGCCCCATTGAGGTAGAGCTCATCATTGACGATGACGTCCTCACCCAGCACTGTCACATTCTCCATGCGCACCTAGCCAAGACAGGGCAGTGGTCATGCATCCAGCACAGTGCTGCTTTCAGAGCAGAGGCAGTCTACTGTAGATTGCAGCCAGTCCCCGCCACCAAGCTGGGGAACAGCAACTGCACCACCATGCAAAAGAAGACTATCTTTAACAGTGCAGGACTCTTTGGTCAAGAATGATGCCAGGCTGCCCTGCCCCAGGGTACCAAACTCACTTGTATATAAAACCTTCATGAGAAGAGGCTAGGTCCTCACTAAGAACATGGCTGATGCCAAGAAGACCAGTGCACTCTTATCTGGCCACTGCTTCCTGCACAACTCTTCCTGTTGAGTTGCCCTTGCACTGCCAGCTGAACCATCAGGAAGGTTTGGCAAGTGAACCCACTCACTACCTAGCTTCCTGCCGGGACCAACCCCTTCTGTTAGCATAAGTCAACCTACACAAATACTTACCCACTGGCCCACAGAAGACCTCCAGCCAACAATGCAGGACTCTAGCCAGGAGTGGGAGCGAATTTGGGAGCCTTTCAAGATTGTGCAGCGCTTGATGCGCACTCCATCCTCCACCACCACTCCTGCCCCAATGGTAACATTAGGACCAATAGTGCAGTTCATGCCAATCTTGGCACTGGGGTCCTGGAAGGGGAGAGAGGCAGACACTGTTAGGTTCCCCTGTCACTCTTCAGCCTCTTCCCCACAGTAGGTGACTGCCTGTACTGCTGAGGGAATGAATGCTTCGTTCTTACAATACAACCTAGCCCTAGCCCTAGCCCAGTTTCTTTGCATGGTAGAGCTGATAGTGAGGGCAAGAGACTAGCTGAGCAGAGGTAACCACTGGGGAGGCATTTTGCCCATTAAAAAGTCTGTGTCTTTAAGTTAAAGAGGACCCCCCCCACCCCCCTTCTTAGCAGGTAACTCCCTGAATATACCTGTACCCTGAGCTAGATTTGAGCCAGCCACAATGGACTTACTAGATGGGTTCTCCTGTACAGAGCTGGGAGCCTGCCAGCTAGGCGACAGCCCCTGCAGGGCAAGCATCCAGAATGATCAACTGGCTACCAACTGTCAGGCAAAAAGAGACAACTACCACATTAAATGTTGCAGATAGGCACAAGGGTGCACAAGTGGCAGAGAAGAATCTTAGCCCTAGGGTCCCACCTTCCCTTCAAGTATGCCCAGGTCATCCTTAGGCAGACCCATCCCTTGGTGCACTGCTGCATGTACGTGGTGGACTAGGTATACCAGCTCATACACAGCTGGCTGAGAGCAGCACAGGTGTGTTCTAGTCTTTGCTGCACCTGCCCCTTACTCTGAATAGCTGAGCATGTTGGGCAACTGCCTGCTCATCCTGAGGGGTTGGGCTTGGGTTTACAGTGTTACAAACTATCAGGGGAAAGGAACCCAGCAGAAACTATGCACTTAAGCAGAGATGTGTTAGGAGCTATGCAACTGCCGAAAAGAGCCCACAAGATACCAGGGCAACAGGACCTGGAAAATAGAGACAAAGCTAGTTTTGATGCATAAAGCCAAGACACAGCTTCATTTGGACAGTATATGGGACCTACTGCTGAACCCACCTAGTCATGCAGAATGGTGCACTGGAAATCCTCTGGGGACTGCCTCCATCCCAGCATCACTACACAGGTGTGGACAACCAGTAACCTTCTCTGTCCACACTGGAGCTAACCCCCAGATATCAGGTCAAAAGCCACCCTTGTCTCAGCTCTTACAATACTGCCCAGATGCGCATAGGAAGACACAGCCAGAACACACGAAAAGGTGGATTAGGCTCAGGTCAGTGTGACAGGTCAGCTAGTTTCCTACGTGAGGTCATGGGTCAGTACCCTGAGCGACAGCAGCTTCCAATCTATCAGTGAAACAGAACTGAAAAAGCCAAAGCTACTGTCTGCTGTAGCACAGCAGCAAAGCAACTTGTGTGCTACAACCTAGAATAGAAGGCTATCACTCCAGTGTACTCTGCTCATGGTTCTGAATTCATGAAGGGGATAGAGAATATTAGGATGGAAACACCCCCAGTGGCTCCACAGGTGGTCAAGGAGCAGATAGGTATTTCCTTTTCCTCCAACTCACTACCCCAGCACCAAGGCTGGCTACACGGATGGTGAAGGACTCATATCTTATTACCCCAGTGCTATGCCCAGAAGACAGGCACTAGTCTAGTGATGTACCTAGCAGTGGTTGGCAGGGCTCACCAGCACTTACCACCAGGACATTCCCCACAAAGCCAGTGCCTGAATGCAGTCTCTCTGGGTGCTGAACTCTCAGCGACTGCAGGTACATGCACATGCCTGTCAAGAAGTCTTTAGGCTGCCCAATGTCCATCCAGAATCCTGCAGGAACAGAGCGATACTGACAGTCCACAAGACGCATGCTACAGGGCTGGCCCAAGACCCCCAGGACACTACTGCAGGCAGGTGAGCCTCCCCCACCCCATATACCTGAAACTGGTGCTAAGCCAAAAGCTCAGCCCATCAGAAAAGAAATACCTATCTGATACTGAGGCACCAGTTTTGCTGTATACAAAGAGGCACATAAATTTGGGGAGAGTACCCTGACAACTCTGAAACGAGGCAAAAGGAAAGATAAATTCCTTTACCTTAGAACAGAGCAAAGGAGCAAGTTACTTGCCACTGTAGCTTTCAGGAAGGCATATTTCCTTTTCCCTGAGACACGGCAATGCTGGGGGAGGAGCCATCTCTGTCTAGGGAATGACAGGACCCTTACCCTGCAGCTCCATGGCATATAGCTGCCCATCCTCAGCCATCACTGGAAAGATTTCCTTCTCTATGGAAGTGGGCCGTAGCTGCAGATGAACACATGGGGCCAAATCAAGACCAGTTCCACCACAAGACTCCCAGGTGACACTAAAGATAATGGGTTCACAGCTCCCAGATTCCTAGCCTTCCCCACCTTAGTTTCATAGTAGCTAGAGTCAGGAGGGACCTGAACAGATTGTCTAGCCACCTTCCTATGAAGTCCAAAACCTCTTCTTCACCAACATGCCCTGTGAAAAGGCAGCTTTCAGCCCCCAGGCACCCTAGAGATGCTGAACAACCTCGTGCGTCTACCACATGAGCAGAACTGGTCCCTACCAGCCCCGTGCTCCTCAGCAAGCCTCGGTTTGCTGGAGTGACCAAGTGCTGCCTTTCCTATTGCCCTGGAAGTACACCCCCACCCCTTCCCCCTGCTTTGCATGTACATAACCCCAGGAGATCCACCCCCCCACCCCCCTGCTCTCATTTCTTTCCAAAGCGTGGCTGCTGCTGCTGGCCAGCTGCCTACCTGGATCCTCTGCAGCAGGCTGGGGTTGAAGATGTACATGCCAGCATTGATCTTGTTGGACACAAACACCTGTGGCTTTTCCACAAAGCGGTGGATGCGCCCAGTCTCTGCGTCGCAGACCACCACGCCGTACTTGGACGGCTCCTCCACCTTTGTCACCTGCGAGGCTCAGAGTCACCCCTGGGTAGCCCCGCGCAGAGCCAGCACCTCTGCGCCCCTCCCTGCCACACGGGCGCTTCCTCGGCCCTGGAAACCAGGCCAGTGCAGCCACAGGCGCCCCCGCCTGCCCCCGGGAGGGGAAGGGCCGGCCCGCACTCACCACGATGGAGCCCTCGCGGCCGTGGTGCCGGTGGAAGCGCAGGAGGGCGGCGAAGGGGAAGTCGCAGATGACATCGCTGTTGAGCACGAAGAAGGGCTCGGTGCCCTCGGCCAGCAGCTCGCGGGCCAGCGCCAGGGGCCCGGCTGTGGGCACAGCGCGCTCAGCATCGCCAGGCAGCGCGACCCAGCCCCTCCCGCCCGCCCGGTGCCACGCCACCCACCTGTGCCGAGAGGCTCCTTCTCGTGCGACAGCGAGATGCGGATGCCGAGCTGCGGGGGACGGGGCCGCGGTCAGCACAGGCCGGCGCCGCGCCCGCCCCCCGCGCCCCCGGCCTTACCCGTTGCTCCTGCTCGCGCATGGCCCGCTCCAGCGCCTCCGACATGTAGCTGACGGCCAGCACCACGTGGCTGACGCCCGCCTGCGGGGACAGCGGGGGAGGCGGCGGCGTCAGCGCCCGCCCGGCCGGCCGAGCTCGCCCGCCTGGCTCACCTGCCGCCCCCCGGCTCACCTGGCGCAGCGCCTCGAGCTGGTGCAGCAGGATGGGCTTGTTGCAGAAATCCACCAGCGGCTTGGGCGCGCTCAGGGTCAGCGGCCGCAGCCGCGTGCCGTAGCCGCCCACCAGGATCAGCGCCTTCATGGCCCCGGCCCGGCCCGGCAGCGCCACGTCACCGCACCCGTCGCTCCGCGCCGCAACAGCCGGAGGGGTGGGGCGGGGCGGGGCACGCGTCGCCGGGGGTCGGGCCGGCGGCAGCCGCTGCGCGTCACGGGGATGGAAGGCCGACGTCACCAGAGTGGGCGGGGCAGGCGCCGGGACGCGTCCGGGTGCCGCCCCCGGCTGCTGCGCGGAGGCCCGCGCGCCGCAGCGTCTCCGAGCAAGGGGCTGCGCCCTGGCCGTTCCCGAAGCGGGGTCGAGCCCTGCGGCGCCTGCGTGGGGCGGCCGGAGCACGGGCCGGGCTGTCGCGTGCCGCAGTCGTGGCCGTGGCAGGCGGCGGCGGTCGGGGGAGGACAGGAGCCAGAAGCCGCCCCTGGAGCGTGCTCTGCCCCGGCTGGATTTGCTCCAGAGGCTCTGCAGCTGCTCTCACTTCCATGCTGTCCCCCCGAGGAAACAGAGGGAGCCGCTGCCGGTTGCCTGCACTGCGAGCTTCCTCCTTGCTCTTGGAACAGTTGCTTTGCTTCGTTACAATCAACTAAACATACTGCTGCAGGGGCTCAGCGCTGGCAGCTCTGCAAACACAAACCCTCTGCTTGGGAGGGCTACGAGGAGCAGGGAGGACCAGGGAAGTAGGGGATTTTTAGATCTTGTTTTTACTTGCACGTGGTTTGCGTGAGAAGGCCAGCTGAGTGTGGCTGGGGATATAGGGAGTTAAGGTGCACTGCACCATTGCCAGCATCTCTGCCAACATGTCGTTGTGCTGGAGCTGGTGTCAAGAGGGGCTGTAGAAATCCTGCCCCAGGCAACTGGATGGTGGAGGTAGGTGTGGTTTCCTGGAAACTGGGAGGCCTCTCCCATGACATCCATCCGCCTTAGCCAGTTGCTCCTGCCACAAATGGTAAAGCAGGTTTTCATAGAAGCACCCTAGCTGCTTGGTATTCATATTGCATGCCCTACCCCCAACCCATCCTCTTAAATCTGTTTCCTTCTCCAAGCCAAGAAGTCCACGGGAAAGCAGCTGGTGGATTCTCCTGCAGTCCACTTGTTTACCTATTATGATTCCAGAAGAGGCAGCAGGCTGAGCCAGCTTGTTTCATGGAATTTGCATAAGGACACACACTTCACTGCTAAACTTCTAGCAGATTTTATTTGTATATACATGACTGAGACAGCAAAAGAGGTAACGGTGAAGCGTCTGTAGTACAGATACTGGTACCTATTCATGCCCATAAGCTTGATTTGTCCAGTAGAATGAAGCTAAGAGAATACTAAAAGTAAGCAAAAAAAAATGCTAGAAGACAGTATATGATGCCACATCCCTCCCAGACAAGCTGAGGGAGGAGGGCAAGTGGGGACAAACACTCTGCACTGCAGAGGGCTTGTGCTGCTTCCTCCCTCCCATACCATCATTACCTTTACAAGGCCCCCAACACATCCCAATAGACCCTCCTCACCTGGACTTTTCAAGTACAAAAGCATTTTACTCCTGAGATAAACATGCAACAGTACAAACACAAACAACAACGTGAACTTCTGCTTTGGGTAACTTTTCAGTCCTAGGCATAGGCTGGGAGTTGGAAAATGAGGACATGGGACCAGTTATATAAAACAGGAGGAAGTTGCAGGACTAGGGAGGGCAGCTACATTGTGACCTCTCTGGAGAGGACACCACAGCAAACAATAAAACATGCCAAGAGCTGCCATGTTCACAGATTGTTACTCCATACTATCTATGGTATTGGCTTTACTGTAGGAGTTAGGTATATTCCAGCAATTTTTGACAAGTTGCTAGTGAGGATCTGAGTTCAGCAAACATCCTTTCACAGTCCTCTCCAGTAACCGTCTCATCCACTGACCCCATATAAATGCTGTCTAACACCTGAAGAGAGGAGGCTTGCAGCCATGCCACAACTCAGGGTTTGGTCCTCTGCAGGGGGCAGAATATTTGGTACAAACCTGCTGGACAGGTAGAGGTACAGAAAACAAGTTTCAGCTGTTGAGGCAACTCCTTTCCTTTTCAACCCCCTCTCCAGCCCAGAGAAATAGTTTGCACTGTCCCCATGGCAGATTTCCCTCTTGTAAAGGAGACGAGATGAAACCAGTTAGTAGGGGGCCAATTTTTCAGAATTGCTACATCATGGAGCCAGACATATTAACTGCATCTCTATATAGACCCAATCTTCAAATGAGGGCATTCAAGTATAGTTTCTAATACATTCCAGCCCAACCTTTTGCAAGTCAAAATACAACGAACAGCTGCCAGCTCAAAAGAATGGCTTCAGATACCACTGAGAGAGCAAGACAGTCAGTGACAAGCTACAGGGCAAAAATAACCCCAAGGTCACAGTAGGAGTGGAGAAGGAATCCACAACACTATTTTCCACAAGACAGCAGCAGCGACCCACACAAATCCCTGTGCATTTGTGTGGTGAAACAAGCCCCCTGCTACTAACCCACTTGCAAAGAACTTATCTGAGGAAGCTTTGTTCCCTTTTGCCCATGTTTGTAAGTCCACTGAGACCAATACAGGGGAAGAAGAAAACAAAATAACAAAAAAATCCACTTTCATTAACAGACCTACATGTTCCCACGGCTAGAAGATCACACTATTGCTAGAAACTGACTGGCTATGTATTCCAGAAAGTGGAAAGGCTGGTCCATCTTTCTACATGAGGGCAACTACAAAGTTCATACTAGTTCTGATACAGAAGCTCATACTGCTGAGCATGAAATGTCAACAAACTCCAAAAAGAGAACAAACTATGCTGTTGCAGTAAGACAGGGCAGAAAGGATAATCTATACATTCACCCTAAGGTAGTTTTGACTGTGTACAATGCATGCAGGCTGTGTAGGAAAGGGCTGTCCAGAGAAGTTCCACCAAGACCTTATACTCCCAACACCAAATAGTTGTCCTTATGGCCACTTCAGCTAGTCCCTCTGAAATTTAAATGTAGGGACATATGTATTTATGAACTCTGAGGATGCTTGCTTTAAGGCAACTCACTTCTGCCTCCCCCATGGTGCTTTAACCAGCCACAACAGTCTGCTTCCCAGGGTAGGATATGGGGAGAGATGGAAAGAACCCTTTATTTTGTTCTTTGTAGTCAAATCAATGATATACTGACCTGTCTGGCACGGGGGAACAACTGGGTAGCTTCAGAATCCAAGACAGATTCCATGCTCCCCTCCCCTTTTTCTTTTTTAAATAGGCCTGTTTGCCTTAGGGTGCTATCAAGCAGGAGAAAAGGCAAAATTACCTCCTGATGATTTGCCAAATCAGAGGCAGTGCTAAGAGCTGGCAGATTATCTAGAAAGGAGGCTAACCAGAGACTCCTCATTCTTGCTATCAGGTTGGGGAGTGAGTGATAAGGGAGGAAAATCTATTACAGTGTTAGCAAGAAATGCTCAAATCCTGGCCATTTTTTGGTGCTACATTTATTAAAATTCTCTTTAGCTCCATCCATAGCAAAGTAACATTCCCCGCAAAACAAGATGAAACAAAGCTTACCTCAACCATGTACAAGCACTCACTTTAGTGAGCTAGAGAATGTGTGTGATAGCAGAGGGCAGGAGTGTTTTGTCAGGTTGATTTCATTCTCTTCTTTGCAAGATGAGTAAAACTGAAGTCTACCCAAAAGACAGTGGATCTGCAAATCTCATTCTGGCAAAAACTGGTTTTATAGATAGACAGTGAAGAGGAATATCAAGCAGGGTAATCTGCTTGGAGAATCAGTCCATCGATTTTGGAAGCATCTGTTCAAATCTGTTTCTAACATGGGCGGAGAGGAAGTCTGTGACAAACCAACAGTGTTTTCCTGTTTAACCACAAAGAGCAAATTCAAACAATCATCTCTGTCTTATTGCAAAGAGCAGCTGGTGAAAACTACTTTCCTCGTGTGGTAGAGCTAGCTATATGTTTGCCTTGCTGTCTATGACAGATTTAATGATGCTGTCAATTTAAAGAGAAGCACCAAATTGCAGACGCTGACACTGCAACATGCCCACATGGTGGGACATGGGCAGGGCTGGCAGAGAGCTACTCTTACCAGTGCCACCTAGTTAGGAGAGAGTACCTTGCATTCATCACAAGCTCTATCCACCTTTTGCTTTGCTTATGCACAAGGATTTCAGCTACTCCTGCCCTGACAAGAGGGTGAAAAGCAGTGTCAACTGAGTTTGGGCTCCTCTGACTCCAAATGAACATTCCCCAAGCTAAGGCCTCCAGAAGTCTAAATCTCCAAGGGTATCTTTACACATGCTGGGGTCCAGGGCGGGGGTGAGTGCCTCCAAAAGCCATTATAATTAAAGCGCCTTCGGCATCATGTGTATTCAGCATCCTGCACTTGACAGTGGCAGTGGGGGCATTTTAACTAAAGCTTGTTCGATGAGCTTTAGTTAAAAATGCCTCCACTGCCTTTTTCAAGCATGGGGGTGTTGAATACAGGGCCTGGAAACTACTGGAGTGTGTTAATTAGCACTCTCCAGCACACTGGATTAATCAGTTCTGCTCTGATGTGTGCCAATTAGAACTTGTTAGATCAGACATCCAGCATGTGTATAGGTGCTCCAAAAGCCTAAAGCCTATTCAAAGCCACATGAGAAGGCTTATTGCTATTGCACACTGCTGGGCTTTGCAATCATGTCATGTGGAAATGCCGACATTCTACAACGCTAACAAAACAAGACCTTGTGTATTTTTGGTTCTAAATGAAGCACAAACAGCAGTCACAGGTCTTGTAAGAAAAAGTCCTGGCAACAGTCAGAAAAATATCTTATTTTTAACACAATTTACAGGTTGTAGAAAATCTTATCTGTAGGGTCCAAAGGGATTTTTAAAAACGACTCAAAAGGAACCAAACTTTAACATTAGAATAAGAACAGCTTTACTTCTAGAACATCTCCTTTACTCCTCAGCTTGATCCTGGAATGAGGATATAATACAGGGACAATACTGGACCAAAAATAAGATACAATACATACCAAGATGCCATGTGGCATGACAGCCATTTTTAAGCTCAGTATTACGATGGGATCAATGGGAGAGATAAGGTAGGGCTGCATAGAAGACCAACTCTGATAACTAGAATAGGTGGCAAAGGGAATGCTGAAAGATGAGGTGATATTTAAAGGTGTTCCATCCCCAGCGTGAAATGCTCCTCTTTAGAGGTACCTTCCACAGAAGACACCAAGGAAAATGAGGGGCATTAAAGGAGAAAGAATACCAGAGTCAGATTTGACTGGTCATTGTGCAATAAAGAACAGTCTTCTGGTGAGGCAGAGCCGGGGACATTAACTCCAGATTTCTTCACAGCTATCTTAGACTTCTCTTTCTTCCTTTAGTGACTGCATTTCCTCTAGCTAGACTTGTTGCTGTACTAGCCACTGCTTGAGGAAGCAAAACAGTCAACAGCCTGAAGAATGGGGAGGAAGGAGTAACCCAACAAATGTAATGGCATAACCTTATAATTAAGAACCCTAACATCATCTGAAGGCTGGAAGGGAGCAACAGTTTCAACTGCAGTCTGCAGAGCAGCAACAAACAAGGATGATGTTAAGCTCCGAAACCAAATTTAGCAATACACCCCCACCCTCAAAGAACGGCTGTAATAGAAATGCAAGTTTCCCATTCCACACTGCCCCAAACCCCACATTGCAGCAATTACAGATGACAGCAACTGAGCAAGAATGCTCCCCCATCTAAGTGTGTACCCAAAAGGCCTAGGGCATTTGCCACATTCAGAACTACACACCCATCAGCAGCAACTGTTTTGTTACAACTGGGCTCACTCAAAAGGCCACAAAAGTGCCCAGGCAGAGTTTCTCCGCCACCTAACACCAGGAACCACAGGTAAAGCACTTACCTTTAACTCTGAGGTTGGGTTGCTGTACTAGTTTTAGGGGTAGAATCAGTTACTTGCTTCCTTGCTGTTCTTTTAAGTTCCAACATAGAAATCCATTTGTGAAGAAGCGGTGCACAGATTTAAAAATGAAGCTAAACTTTGTTCTGTCCAACAGAGGCATGAGACACCAATGCTTCACTACAACAACCAGGCCAGCAAATAACAGCTCCCTGAAATTAAGCTGGATAATGATTCCAGTGATTCTAGCTGCAGGCTCACTTTGGCAGCTAGGCAACTGCTTCCATTCACAGAGGAAAGACCAACTCCAGCAAAGGCTCAACAGTCAGCACAAAGGCTATGACCACTGAAGCCGTTACAATAATCAAGACTGTCGTCTTCATTTTGAGATTTGCTATCCACCCTCATTCCTCTCAGCCTTCTTTTCTACTGCTCCAGCATTAGTGAAAAAAAAACTATCTGCAAAAGCAGAAATGGGAGGCAAGAAAGCCTTGTTCCAGCACAATTAAAGGAAGACAATTATCTTGTGCTGCAGCACCTGGTCTGCACATGGCTAGGGAGATACTTGCATGTGATTTATTGGGCCTACATTAAACAAATGGAGAGAATGAAAGTAGCCTGATGAACCACAGAAAATAGATGGTGGTTGTATTAATTTGCTATTGACACTAGTGCTAGTCAGTTAGCTGAACTCTCATTGGGCAAGTGCAGTGAGGTGTTTAGTATCACAGAAGCCTCATGCTTGCCTGCTAGCCTAAGCCATCGCTACTGATCCTGCCCAAGTTTAACTACCAGCTGGAAAAAGTGGCAGGGGAAGTAAGTGACTAACTCGGGAGCAATCCATGGTTTGTGGCCATTTCCCCTCTGCTGCAGTCCTGCATTGGGGTTCATTTGGTCATTTATTCTTGCCTGTTTGGGATGATTAGTCACAGTGCCCAAACGGGAGAAGATAAAGGCAGTATCAAAAACAGACCTCTCGGTCAATCACAACCCCAAGGCAGGGTTAGCTGCATTAATACAGCCAGTACATAAGAACAGCATGAAAGTGCTGCTTTCCATCCACTCCACAGATACTGCTAGCTCTTATTTTAATGAATGCCCATTCCAAGTGGCAGAAGAGAAGTTCAGTCTGGAAGTTCTGCTAAGACTTTCGAAGGAGC
Source organism: Caiman crocodilus (assembly GCA_030014935.1). Classification (NCBI taxonomy): domain Eukaryota; kingdom Metazoa; phylum Chordata; order Crocodylia; family Alligatoridae; genus Caiman; species Caiman crocodilus. Next base: position 4,655,505 of record JAGPOW010003310.1, read on the forward strand.
AGTGGCAACAGAATCCTAGACCCACCTCCCATCACATCCTACCCCATCTGATGAGCTATCTCCTCCTCTCTCTTCTCTGCAGGCAGGTCCTCTTACAGAAGGTAGGGCCAAGTGCAATACGAGCCATCTGGTAAACAGGACAGCAGAGATCCTCACATGTGCCTCAGCTCTTTTGTCCCAAGGTATATTTAAAAACAGCAGAGCAATACAGTCCTCTAAAACCAAAGCTGTTTGTTTTTTCCTGCAGTAGTAGGTGGTCCTGTCTGCTCCTGCCACCAGAGTATCAATGAAAGAGCACAGTTCAGACTACTGGTTTTCATCACGCATCTGTTCCATTATGCTGATGAGGCTTTCCAGCCCAAATACATAACCCATGTCAGGTCCATCATGCACAGTGGGATCATCTCGAAAACCTTTGAATGTGCTGTGTGCGAAGTCAATCATGCGCACATCCACCTTAGGCTGGGCTGAGGGGCTGGGTTCTGTGCTTGTGCCATCCTGCAGACTCTCACAGAGAGAGCTGTCCACTCGCTTCAAGCGCATCTCTGCCCTGCGCTCCAGAAACATCCCTGCCCTGCTGTCCTTCCCATCATAAATGATGAGGAGGGAGCTTGAGTAAAAGCGGTAGGAGGCCTGCCTCACCAACACAGCTTTCAGGCTCCGGAGTTTGATGAGTATAGGTTCAAAGAGGTCCTTGCGCAGCTCTATGCCATTGTGGAGATACTGGTAGAGGGCATTGCGGAAACCTTCAATGGAAAGGCCACGGCCATAGTATTTATTTCTGCATAAGTAATGGCCTGTATCCAGCTGATAGACCTAGAATGCCAGAGGAGGCACGTATTAAATGGGAAGCATAGCAAGATCATAGTGCTATGCAGAAGAACTAGACTGGACTACCCCCTGAGCCACATGGCTTTCCAAACCTTCATGGTCCCTCCACATGGTACCTACTTACTGGTTGCCAATCAGTGTGGTGCATGTTTAACCTGGATCACTCACTGCTGCACAATCCTGAAGATAGATTTAGACCCCTAAAAGGACAAGTCTTGAATAAAATAATAAGGGGGGCAACTCCATCTCAGCCACGGCTGGATATCAGGTGCTACTGGACACAAAACCCTAAAGGCACTACTGTTCTGGCTGAAAAGTCAAACTGCTAGACCATCAATATGTAGGCTTGCTGGATTTTAGCACATCTTCAAAACAAGGGGTATTTTGCTGATGTACAAAAGTAGGTCACAGCCTACACTATCCTAAAAAAAAAGTCAGATCCCCTCACTCTAGTCCAGCAGACAGAAGCAATGTCTTGAGCACATGCTCTATGAAACAAAGCAACATTTGCGATTAAGGTGCCATGCAGCTTAACTGAAGGATGGAAGTTCATGCGCCTAGTAAAGAGTGTTCCCTTTGGGGGCTCCTGAAGTTCTAGGAGGAGTGGAAAAAGGGATCTATGCCACAGGAGCACTCCAGAGAGATCCCCTGGGAATACCATACCTGCATGCCACAGACTCTCACACCCAGTGTAGCTGAGGTGCTCTGTTCACACTTCTTCATTTGCCGAGCCGCCTTCTCCTCAGAGGCATCATCTCCATGCTGTCTAGTCCCCATCTTCAGGTCTAGTACACAGGGAAATCTGAAATGGTGCACCACATTCTCCAGCAAAAGAAACTCTGGAAAGTGTGTCAAGGATAGCATATCTGTCAGAGCTGCCCCCCATCGGTGCTACCACAGCTGGGCTCAAAAGAGGCTTTGAGAGATGCTAGAGTTAAAAGTAAAAAGAATGTGTGGGAAAGGAAAAAACATGGTTCAAAAACAATACTGTCAAGAAAAGAGGAATAGAAGAGCAGGAAAGAAAAGAGAAAAGGCTCAACAAAACAAGAAAGGAAACAGCTACCAAGGCAATGCTACTGGACAGAAATACACATGCAGGCCGTCAGAGGAAAAGAAATTGAGGAGAGATGATGTAGTGAGACAGCTAAGGCCTAGCCAGTGGATGTGGCTAGAATCCTTAAGTTAAGAACTTATCCTTCTCCCAGGTCTCTGCCACTGAAGGGTCATACTGGAGGAGTAAAGGAAAAGGCCCCCAACACTTGACATAGTTGGTCACTATTTGTGCTAGCTGAGGGGAAGCATGTGCTCCAGGTACAGTAGCCTGAGTGCCAAGTGCTAGCCACTCCAGGCAAAGGTGTGAAGCAGAGGCAGCAAGCAGCACATGGCTCTGCTTTCCAGAGGATACTGTAGAGTTTTCGGTCCTTGGACTCTGATCGCATACGGCTCAGCTGTTGCTTGTGACATCGCAAACTCCATGGGTTATAGCTAATCTTTTCAGAGCTAAGGCCACTGTTTCCATCCAGCATCTGAAATGGAACATCTGAATGGATGTGCAAGTCCATCTTGGGACTCTTCATTTCCTGGATGCTGCTGGAACAGAGAAGAAAACAGATCTCCTTGGTAGTGCTTGTATGCAGCAGCTGCCCTTTCAGACACAAATTAGACTACAGTTCCAGAGTGCTTATAAAGGCACAAACAAACATAGCCTCCCATCACACAATGTTTCCCTGTTCCTCTCCTACTATACACCTCACACAACTCAGAAGTGCCAGCTTCTCTGCAGCAAACCAACACCTCTAGGTATCAGAACAGTGCTTTTCAGGTTTCAGTTTAAACTGCACCTGTGCTAAGTTTACAGAATATGTAGAAGGACAAGTCTGCAGTCTCAAGATGTCACAACACCATACCTAGGTTTTGACATGAAATACAAAGATATGAAAGGGAGGAACCCAGTCCCCCAATCTATCCTTCAGGTCAATGAGCTGCAGGTAGAATTCTCATCATTCTGAAATAGTGACACCAGTATCTTCCCTACCAGAATGGGGCTTAAAGGGTACAAGGGGACCTCAGAGATCAACTGAGGTCATGCTTTCACATACTAAATTAATAGGAAACAGACATGCACTCCAGACCTCTCAGCCAACCTGTCTTCTCATTTGTACTTGGATGGAGCCTGTGTTTAGCTATTCTGCCTACACTTACATAAGAGAGAAGCGGGCAGTCTGCACCAACTAGAGACAATCCATCTGTGCAGAGGTTAGAAATCTTTGACTCACTTTGAGGCATGGGACTGCTTGCACTCTGAAGTCTGGCTGGTCCCATTAAGAGCTGTTCCATCAGCACAGTCCTTTGCTTGGGCTGCTGAAAGCTCAATAGACCTGGCAGAGATGTTTACAAGTGCCTGTCAATGTCCCTAGTGTCCTGTCTAAGGGAAGAGATTCCTGACCCAAGGATCAGGTTATACATTAGCCAGTTGCAAGAACTTCATATCAGAATTCTAAGCAATCCAGGGCCTTCCTAGCAGCAACTGTATGGCACTCAGACTGCTCACAATTAGAGCAAGCCAGCCATTCATTCTGCTGGCACCTACAACAGAGCCACAATGTTGTGTCAGATTATAGGAGCTTGCTCTAGCAGACACCATAGGCCAGCCAGGAAAGTACAGCCTTCACAAAGGAAATCTGAAAGGTTTTCAACTTTCCTAAGGCTGCCCCAGTGAGTAGAAGAGAGTTCCTTCAACAAACCTCAGGAATGCACAACAGAGCCAGCCTTTTCACTAGGGCACACCTGACTCTAGTGTGATATCTGGAAAGAGCTGCTGTCCAAAAATGGGGCAATCCTGTGGCAGTCAAGGGTTGGTACACAGAAGCAGGAATGTGACAGAACTCCTACAAAACTCTGCAATTGCTAAGATAGCAAGCATGTGACATTCAACATACCACGTGCAACTGGAGAACTGTTGTTAGGGAGCACAAAGCTCACAGAAGAACATGAAAGTGTCTTCCCTAAAAGTTGTGTTGTCCACAGCCCACAGTTCCTTTACCTCTCAGTGCTGTCACTAGCCAACCCAGGTTTCTCCTCTTTGTGTTCAATGCTACTGCTGGATCTGTGAAGGCTCCTGCGTGAGTGTTTGCGTCGGGGTTGGTCCCTCTCAGGCATGTCATCCTGTTCCAAAGTCTCATTCTCCACAAAAGGGTATGCTACCAGGTTGATGTAGCCATCACTGTCCCCTTCAAAGCAAACAGACACAACACCTGCAAGAAAAAGGCAATGTAGGTCAGTTCTAACAACTCATTTCCCAGCAGTCCCTCAGCAGGAAACAATGTATACATGCAATGGAAAGGTAATAACTTTCAAAAGAACAGATACTGAAGCAGCACAAATTGAGAACCATGTAACAGGGCTGAAGAGACAAAGCCCTAAAAAGAGACTGAGATACTTCCACGGATTACAGTGCTCTGGGCGGCATGCTGAAGGAGTTCGGTGCACAGGTGGTATTCTCTTCCATCCTACCAGTGAACGGACGCGGAAGACGGCATGAAAACTGCATCAGAGAGACCAACTGACAGCTTCAGCAGTGGTGTCTCGAGGCAGGCTTTGGGTTCCTGGACAACAACCCGCACATTATAATGAGGGACATGCTCAGTTGGAATGGGCTTCACATGTCCCCCAAAGGTAAGCGTGTGTTTTCTTCTAGTTTGGCAGATCTCCTCCAGCAGGCTTTAAACTAGGCTCATCGGGGGGAGGGGAAGATGAAGGCTGGGGAAGCCGTGGACCACCAAACCATGTGGCACCCACAAGGACAGCCCAGCCTGAAGAAGCCCAGTGGGAACCTACAAGCCATGGGGCGGCCAGCACTACAGCACAGGTAAGCAACGAGAAGGTAAGAAATAAGGGGCCCCTTGGGATTCGGAGCTGGGAGGCAGTAAAGGCACCAGTCTCAGAGCTCAAGTGCCTATATACTAATGCTAGGAGCATGGGAAACAAGCAGGATGAACTAGCACTCCTGCTTGCACAAAACACCTATGACTTAGTAGGGCTAACG
>JAGPOW010003310.1:4660480-4737978 GCA_030014935.1 Caiman crocodilus
GCCTATATACTAATGCTAGGAGCATGGGAAACAAGCAGGATGAACTAGCACTCCTGCTTGCACAAAACACCTATGACTTAGTAGGGCTAACGGAAACCTAGTGGGATTCATCCCATGACTGGGTGGTACATATTGAGGGTTATAGGCTGTACAGAAAGGACAGGGTGGGGAAGAAAGGGGGAGGGTTGCGTTCGATGTCAATGAGCAATATACTTCGACCCTCATCAAGACGGAATTGAAGGATGAGGAAGTAGAAGGATTGTGGGTTAGGTTAGATGAGGGGCAAGGAGAAAGGGATTTGGTGGTAGGGGTCTGCTACAGACCCCCACACCAAGGGGAAGAAACAGATTCAAGGGTCCTGAGGCAGCTCTGAGACCATAAAAGCTAAGGAGGCAGTAGTCATGGGGGACCTAAACTACCCAGACATCTGCTGGGAGAAGCAGACGGCAAAGTCCCACCATTCACGCAGGTTTCTAACTTGTGTACAGGACCTCCACCTGACACAGGAGGTACATGGTCCCACTACAGGGAATGCTATACTGGATCTGGTATTGGCAACAGGGGATGACATGGTAGGGGACCTACAGATCGGTAGCCATCTGGGGACAGTGATCACCTAATAATAGAATTCTTCATAAAACGTCAAGTGGGAAAGGTAACTAGTAGGGTGAAAGTGCTAGATTTTAGGAAAGCTGATTTCAATGAACTCAGGCGATTAGTCAAGGATGCACTGCAGAGTAGGAGTTTGGAAGAGATGGGAGCCCAGGAAGGGTGGCTGTGCCTTAAGGAAATGATCCTTCGGGCACAAAGCAAGATGATCCCGATGCAAGGAAAAAGAGGGAAAGGGGCCAGGAGGTTTCCTTGGCTGACCAGAGAAATCCAGGGCAGCCTAAGGGCCAAAAGGGGAGCATATAAAAAGTGTAAACAGGGAGAGATCGCCAAAGACAAATATACCTCCTCTGCTCGTGCTTGTAGGGAGGCAGTTAGACAGGCCAAAGCTACCATGGAGCTGAGGATGGCATTCCAAGTAAAGGACAACATGAAATTGTTTTTTTAGCTAGATAGGGAGTAAAAGGAAGTCCCAGGGAGGAATAGGACCCCTGCTAAATGGGCAGAAGCAATTGGTGACAGACAGGGGGGGACAAGGCTGAACTCCCCAACGAGTTCTTTGCCTCTGTGTTCCTAAGCGAGGGGCAGGACAAGGCTCTCGCTGGGATTGTAGAGGCAGCAGCAAGGCGCCAGATTACCAAGCATAGACCCTGAGATGGCGCAGAGTTACTTGGAGGAACTGGATGCCTTTAAGTCGGCAGGCCTGGATGAGCTCCATCTGAAGGTGCTGAAGGCACTGGCCGACATCACTGCACAGCCACTGGCAGGAGTATTTGAATGCTTGTGGTGCATGGGTCAAGTCCTGGAGGACTGGAAAAGGGCCAAAGTGGTCCCCATTTTCAAGCAGGGGAGGAAGGAGGACCCAGGCAACTATAGGCCAGTCAGTCTCACCTCCATCCTTGGCAAAATCTTTAAAAAAAAATTATCAAGCCTCACATTTGCGAGAGCCCAGCAGGACAAATTATGCCAAGGGGAAACCAGCATGGGTTCGTAGCAAGCAGATCGTGCCTGACTAATCTAGTCTCTTTTTATGACCAGGTTACAAAACGCCTGGACACAGGAGGAGGGGTAGATGTCATATACTTAGACTTCAGGAAGGCCTTCGATACGGTATCCCACACCATACTGGTAAACAAGGTAAGAGGCTGTGGCTTGGATGACTACACAGTCCAGTGGGTGGCAAATTGGCTAGAGGGTCACACCCACAGAGTCATGGTGGATGGGTCGGTATTGACCTGGAAGGGTGAGGACAGTGGGGTCCCACAGGGCTCGGTCCTTGGGCTGATACTCTTCAATGTCTTCATCAGCGACTTGGACGAGGGAGTGAAGTACTCTGTCCAAGTTTGCAGATGACAAAAAACTATGGGGAGAAGTGGATATGCCGGAGGGCAGGGAACAACTACAAGCAGACCTGGACAGGTTGGACAAGTGGGCAGAAAACAACAGAATGCAATTCAACGAGGAGAAATGCAAAGTGCTGCACCTAGGGAAGAAAAATGTCCAGCACACCTGCTGCCTAGGAAATGACCTGCTGGGTGGCACAGAAAGTGGAAAGGGATCTTGGAGTTCTAGTGGACTCCAAGATAAACATGAGTTGGCAGTGTGACGAAGCCATCAGAAAAGCTAATGGCACTTTATCGTGCATCAGCAGATGCACGATGAATAGATCCAAGGAGGTGATACTTCCCTTCTACCAGGGGGTGGTCAGACCACAATTGGATTACTGCGTGCAATTCTGGGCACCGCACTTCAAGAGGGATGCAGATAACCTGGACAGAGTCCAGAGAAGGGCCACTCGCATGGTTAAGGGCTTGCAGACCAAGCCCTACGAGGAGAGACTAGAGAAGCTGGACCTCTTCAGCCGTCGCAAGAGAAGGTTGAGAGGCAACCTTGTGGCTGCCTATAAGTTCATTACGGGGGCACAGAAGGGAATTAGTGAGGTTTTATTCACCAAGGCACCCCTGGGGGTTACAAGAAATAATGGTCACAAGCTAGCAGAGAGCAGATTTAGATTGGACATTAGGAAGAACTTCTTCACAGTTAGAGTGGCCAAAATCTAGAATGGGCTGCCAAGGGAGGTGGTGCTCTCCCCTACCCTGGGGGGCTTCAAGAGGAGGTTAGATAAGCATCTAACTGGGGTCATCTGGACCCAGCACTCTTTCCTGCCTATGCAGGTGGTCAGACTCGATGATCTATTGGAGGTCCCTTCCAACCTTAACATCTGTGAATCTATGAATCTAAGCATCTTGCAAAAGGAAAATCCCTCAGACACAGTATACCATTCATTTGATGGCATCTGTCCATGGTATGATCCAGCAATTAGTTGTCCAGAGCGCCGCAGCCCTCAGAACTGAACACCTAGGGCGCTTGTACATGTGTTTGTCAATAAATTAAATATGTTTATTAAGATTGAAATGATTTGTTTTAATTTGATACATTATTGTTTACAGGTGATAGCCTTTAAATTGAATTAAGCTCAGTGCACAATTCAGAGTACATTACACCAGGGGGAGCAGCATAACAATCCACCCCCCTGATCTTTATGGTAGTCAATTACAGAAGGGCGCACTGCAAGCCAGTAATCCCCTCACTCCCAAAACACAACCTCCCCACCCCTCGAAGCTGTAGCTGCCCATATGGAGCCCCAGGCCAATCCACTTACAAAAAAAAAAAAAAAAAAAAAGCACGCCATATCCAGAAGGAACTTTATAGTATATAAATAATGGTTTATAATAAATAAAGGTTTTAATTTATAAAAATATCAAGTATACTATTTTTATCACTTTAAAATAAATAAATAAATGAATGAATGAATAAAAACAGCCAACATAAATAAACTTTTCCTTAACTGGATGGGGCCAGCTGGACAGTGGCATCTTCTATTTCTATTATTTGTTATCTTACTATTTTCTATTTCTATTATCCTTTTCTATTTTTATTTTTGATCATCATGCAATCTTCTATTTCTAATCTTCTAATAGTCCTGCAGGTGAAGAAAGAAGATGGGTTTTGGCCTATACTCCCAAACCTACCTTCTTCACCTCCCCGCTACAGGCTACAAATCTCCCATAGGAGATTTCTCCAAGCATTATGTCTGTCAAAGTCTATGCATCACCCAGGATGAAGCATAGCCCGGGGGAGGGGTCTGGGATGATACCTCTGTTGTGCATGTGTTTTCTGGAAGGCAATAACAGAGATGCAAGTTATCCCAAAATATTAAAATGTTAACATGTGCAAAGGCACACCCCCTCAATGGCAAACTTACCATGTGCTGCACCTGCTGTTGCATCCCTTGCAATGCAGGTGGGTGCTGGGGTTTGTGTGGTTCAAGGGCGCGGATAGAAGGAGTGGAAACATTACCACTGCAGACAGTGAGGGCGGTAGAAAAACCATCACCATATAAAAAGCAATCATGCCGGGGGGGGGGGGAAGCAGGTAAACTGGGGTGTGTCTCTCCATGTTTCTTTCTTTCCCTTGAAGAAAGCAAACCGGAAGCCGAACTCCATTTCACAGTGCCCATGTTGCTGTGGCTGGTTTCCATGGACACTCCAGCAGTGATAGCACAGGCCTGGGATTTGTGTGCTGGCAGTGCATGCAGCCACATGTAATTTTGGGGGTCGCTTTGCCCCCTCTAGCAGGGTGCTCAGCATGGACCTGCACTGCAGCTGGCTTGGCACCTTGCAGTGGTGGCAGCATGGTCCATAACTGGGGCAGAGCCACAATCTGCAGCCTGCATGTTCCAGGCCATGTAGCCCCTCTGCTCCCTACCACTGCCAGCTGCTCTGGCCACTCCTAGGGTTTCCACCATGGTGGCAGCCTCCCGCCCAGTACCCAGCAGCTGGTCCATGCATTAATCTGCCTCTGTGTGTGTGGGGGGGGGGCAGGGGGGGAATCTTTTCTGACACAAAGGGAAACTTTGGCACACATTAACCCAGGGGTGGGCAAAATGCAGCCCGTGGGCCAGATGTGGCCTGCCAGGACATTTTATCTGGCCAACAGGGCTCCTAGAAAATCTAGAAAATGAATATTTATCTGCCCGTGACATGCAGCCCATGACAGCAGGATTCGCTCCCACCAGTCAAAGCTGCTAGCATGGGCCCAGCCCCTGCGACTGCTGCTCCATAGGTTGATCCACGGACACCTGTCAGCCACCAGTTCCACAACTGCCTCTCAGGTCTCCCAATCCACTGCACAGGCTATTTGCCTGGTAGAGCGAGCCGTGATTAGGTTCTGCCAGATTTTCGCAACTTAGCAGAAGGCTCAGCGTACCCTGCATTGCAATAAGCATCTGTGTCTCTACAGTGTCGACTGCATCCAAAGCCATCAACAGGTGATCCTACTCCATTCGCTCTTCCTCGCTCAGGATTCCTTGAAGCCATGTTGTTTGGCAGCGCAAAGCTGTTTAGCCCACAGCACCACCAAGGTTCACTGGGGATCATCTAAACAGCTAGGGCTGCTGAATACAATCTATTAGCATCATAACTGCCCAGATTTTTGCATTTCACTGCTTACACAGCTCAGGAGGCCATGTCCTAGGTATAGGACACAAGAGGTTTTGGCCTGTAGTGAGGGAAAGGTCATGCTCTGCAGGTCCACTGAGAACTTGTGGGGTTTAGGATGACCCCAGAAAACCATCATACGCCCTGGGTGCAAACACTGCCATTTACCGGACCAATGAATAAGTACACCCAAGAAATATCACCCCATAATGTACCCCACCCTGGATTAAGCCAAATTTGAAACATGGGTGTGTGGGGCCAGCACTATGTTTCAATAGCTCTCATTAGCACAAACATCTATGCCAGGCAACAAGGTCCCAGAACCATCAAGTCCTCTCACAGCCACTATGGCTCAAAATAGACCCACACCCAATTTTTGAATAGGGCACTATTAACACCCATGCTACATTTCCACTGGTGAACACACCAGGCTCCTGTAATCTGGCTACCTCCCATAATTTAGTACTTAGGGTATTGTGCCCTCTATCCCCCAGAAACTCATCAATTGTTCATCAGTAAAAACAGGTGCAGACAGCCAGACATTCAATGAATGAACCTCGGACTTTTCTTCCCTTCAGACCAGATAGAACCCCAGAACAATTGAGCACTACTAGGTGGTAACAGTATGGGGGAGGGGGCTGTATGCATGAAGGAAATGCTGCTAGCCAAAGACACTCGGGCGCAATCAGCAGTGAGCCATTATGATCTACTCTTCTGGACAATGGGGGATGGTTTAGCCCAGGCTATGCATATTACCGGTGCTTTGTTCAGAAAGGTCACTTGAGCAAATTCCCTTGATTGCCAGTACTGAGGCAGACACACAGTTCACACCTTCATAGGTATGCATACATGAAATTTCTAAAAAGAGTTCTTTAAACACGTCTATATAACAGCTCAAAAACTTTGCCAGAAAGTATTTCGCGACTGGTGGTAGCATATCTGGCCCTCTCTTGACTCATTTGACCACAAAAAAAGTTCTCAACGTCGATGCTAAAGAACAAATCCAGTATGCAGGCTATGGAACAGGAGCCTGATACATCTATAAGCCATGGCCTCAACTGGACCTGGGAAGAACTTAAAGGCTTGATCGATATTTGGTTGGAGGAAAAGATTATTTAGCAGCTCCAAAGTAGATGGAATAAGCCAGTGTATACGGCCATTGCCAAGGAAAAGAAGGTGCACAGGCACAAACAGGACCAGACACAGTGCCACACAAAGACCAAGGCCCTGAAATGTGCTTTTCACTGGGCTGAGGATTACTCTCATTCTGGGGCAACACGCACAATTGCACCACTCTATGAGATGCTGTCCATCACTCTCACCAAGGATGCAGGTAAGGCTGGTCTTCGGTCATTTGGGACAGGTGTTCAGGAGAGCACACCTAACAAAGAGACCACCGACTGTCCTGATGTTAAGAATAACCTCGAGCCATTTTCCTAAAGGCATGATAAATGGCCACAAGCCATCCTCCCGAGACAGGATAAGAGACGAGACTAGAAGACTGTTTTGAGAATTACGCCCATCTGCAGTGATAAGGAGGAGACAGCTGTACTAGGCAACGGGCCTCGAAGACAAACAGCGAAATACACTGAAAAATAGGTGAAAGGGCTCATTAGAATACTAAAAAACACACCCCCAGGTGGAGAGAAAATATGCTAATGAAACATACACGTATGGAAATGAAGTACATGGTAAAGGGACATGCTCAGTAGAGAACTTTTGCATCATTTACCTGTAACCAATCACTGAATATTATGCTTGTAGATTTTAGTATAAAGGATGCTTAGAAATAGTTTTTGGTGTGTTTGCTACTTTGCACCTTTATTGCTTGCAATAAAACTTTTTTCTTTCAAACTTCCACGCTTGGTATTCATATTGGCTTCTGTATACCAGGCACGAATCCAGACTTGGGCTGGAGCACAACAGTGAGACTCAAACAGGAGATATGCTGGAGGCGTGGGGCAACTACTTACAGGAGCTGTTGGACAGGGACATACAAGAGTTATCCTGACCATGCACCCAGTCTCCCCGATACCTTCAGCAGTGAGCACAGAGAATGAAGACAAGTCAGATGAACCTGTTTTTCCTCTCCAATGTGTTTGACATGTCAGAAGTTCCCAAGACCCAAAGATCTTTTGTTTTGAAGATGCAAGAGGACCCGCAGCAGGGACTTGTAAGTATTGGGAAATGGGCATTATATCCATTTGCGGCACTATGGCAGGCAACGTTTTGCTTCCATTGGGATGGATATACTGGGGGGGGTGGTTTCTACAAATAGCGTAGGTGAGTGTTAATTTTTTCTTTACAAGTTGGGGATGAGATCTTTGACCAAAAACACTTTGTTTTCCAATTCCTGTTACCAGCTACTGCAGTTGATGGAAGCCAGGGACATGCATCCAAACTGTGGACACTGGCTTACATTGGAGCAGAGCGAAAGCAGGAATTCCGCTGCAGGCAGCAATGCTCCAGAGAGAACATGATGGAGTCTGTGGTAGAGGCTGTGCAATCACGAGTGATCATTGCAGATGACTGGCAGGACAAAGTCCAGGGAGGTGCTTAGAGAGACTAATGAGAGGGAGATGAAAAGCATCGCCAACACTAGGGAATTCCAAAAGGATCTCCTAGACCACACAAGCCAATTTCATGATCTGACCTCTCAGTACTGTGCAAATCTCCAGGAGACGCATGCAATGATTAAGGATCGGATCTTAAGCATGTGAACAAGCCCTCGATTCGTAAATGGAGCCACCCTGGAAGACTGTCCGTGAGCTCCACTAGGCTTGCCTCTTTCCAGGAGGTCACCAGCATTGAGACCACTGACCCTGATCCCCCATCCACAGTGCCTGCAACCAAGGGATGCTCCAATTCCAGGAAAGCACCACTACAGTTTAGGGAACAAGTGGAGGTTCAGATAGGGGGTGCATGGCTGGGAAAGAAAACCATATGATGAGAGAGGGGTTCCTATTTGGTAATGAATTTTTATATACAGGAAATTGGGGAGTTGGCATTCCGTGGTATGTCACTGTCATTTAATTAAGTGCTCTGGTCTAATAAAAAAGTATTTCTCATCCATATCTACTTTTGTTATTGGAAAGAGTTAATAATGCCTGGTTCTGAGTGCTGGCTGATGTAAGCATAGCCAAACATTCCCTGGCTCACTTCAGACACATACCAGTAATGGGAGTACTTCTCCACAAGTGGACAGTGGATGGGGGGAGGGGGCGCAGAATGGGGGTAACTTGTGGTACACTGGAACAGAATTCCAGTAGTGGGAGGGGGCAGGTCTGATGTCAGCTGCCCACCACACGAGCTGCCCCATTCTATAATATTGGCACTGGTGCCGGCAGCCGAAAGCAAACAGCAGGGCAAAAGTGGGAGCAGGGTCAGCCGTGTCGCCTGCAGCCGCACCATGCACCTCCGCACGTCCATGGCTAGAATAACCCCTCATGCTGTGTTGCCCTTTAATCAGCTCCTGGTTCCTGTCAGGGCTTAATAAATGCTTGAGTGCCTAATGTGGGCACCTGGAGGCACTTTCAGGGAGCCCTGCCAGTCCTGCACCCACCATCCATGCGCCTGGCCCTAGTGCCGACCTGTGCTGTGTTCTCCCTGGCTCCATTTCTTTTTATCCTCCCTCTCCCCCCCTGGCTGGTTAATAGCCAGCATTTAAAAGGAAAGTGCCGGCTCATCAAGAGGCAATGGCCCATCAAGAAGCAATGGCCCAAAACACACCAAACGGATCCAGACCATGCCATGTCAAGAAACGTAAAACCTGCCAACGTATCTCCCCCACAATTACACCCCAGAACAGAACCATCAGTATTCTTGGATCTTACAGCTGCACCTCCAGAAATGTAATATATCTCATCCTATGCACCAAATGCCCTCTATGGAAAATATGTAGGAGAGACCAAACAACAATTGTGTACCAGAATGAGCATACACCTGATATCTATCAAAAGACAAAAAAAACAATTATCTGTGGGGGGACATTTCTCACAAGAAAACCACTCTCTCTCCAATCTCTTAGTTCTAATCCTCAAAGGGAATTTAAAAAACATTATAGGCCTTTCACACATAAGCCTATAAATTTCATTTCATCAATCTACTAGATACAAACAATCATGGACTAAATATAGACATTAGATTTATGACGCATTACAACCTGCCTGACATCTGATTCACCAGGTACCTGCCTGACCTGATCTCTAACGTTTTCTTTTCCCCCACCTTTTCTCCCCTCACCTCCTCTATTTTTCTGATCTTTGTCTTCTTGATTTCTAGTATTTCCTTTTCCATAGCCTCTTTTTTACCTTTTATTACTACCACTTTAGTGTCTCCTTATGGCCTTCCCTCCTCTGCTGCTTTCTTCCCTCTCCCTTCCCTTTTTACCTTTTATTTTTCTAATTTTTATTCATTTACAATCTCACTGACATCCTGCCACACTTTTAGCTTCTCTCATTTCTTGGAGTCTCAGAACAGTAGAGATGCCTTATGCCTGAAGAAGGGTGATTGTGCCTGAAAGCTTGCTAAGAACTTTTTTCCAACTACTCAGTTGGTCTAATAATATCACATCTACTCAGATACCCTTGCTTGCCTATTTCTTTAGACCAACATGGCTACAACTAAAAACCCAGAAACCTTTTGTGAAATTTTGCAACATTTCACAGATAAGATGATCAGCACCAAGTGCCGTCCACTGCTTTTTCTCAGATTGGGGCTTGGCCATGCATACAGATGCACAGTGAGAATGGTAAATCAAACAATCAGACCTAATAACCAGGAAACTGCTGGATGACTCCTCCACTCCTCTTCTCAGCTTGCTCTACTGTAGCCAGCGTCCCACTGGGTGATGGCTGCAAGTAACTGCTGCTGCCACTCTGAACACTTTTCCCCACCTCCCACCTGCCCATGCAGGACAACCTCTTTGTTCTACTGCTGCACAGCTGTTGGCACCTGGCTCATCATGCAGGGCTGCAAGACAACCTTTGTGAGGATCCTGCCACACAGCTACCACCCCACGCCCCTTGCAGGAGCCTCCCTGGGGAGGTGCCCTGGGGATAGTTACCCCCCACAATGCCAATGTGCCCAGAGCATGCCACCGCTGCATATGCCCTACCCCATGTACAATGAGCTCTTTGTATAGGCTGAAGGTTGGCCAAGCCACTATGCCCTGCGGTTGCTGATACTTCTGGTTCCCTGGACACATCTGCATTCCTGGGTCAGGAACCTTAGCTATGACAGCATGGGGGGGCAAGCCTACCCTGCCACAGAACCTCTGCCAATGGCTGGATGGATACCTGTCACAACGCTACATGACCCTGACCCCCAATACTGAGGATAATGTCACCACGTGATCAATGCTTTCCTCAGTGTGTGAGCAGTGCACTCATGCTCAGCACTGGGGAAAAGAAAACAGGATGATAAATAAATATGTGAACCTTGTCAAGCCTGTGTGTGTGCTGTGCTGGTGGGAACAAGAGGCCAGGGTGGTGCTGTTATGCCATCCCACCCTAACAATAATCCTAATCCTAATCCTATTCAGAACTTCATTTAGAACAATCATGCTGTCAGCTGCTATGGCAGATTCCAGGCAGATCACAGTAACGAATGTTTGCTCAAAGTAGAAGAGCTGACCAATTTTACTGTTGCTGCTGGCTTTGGCCAAAGACTCACTGCTCAGGGCCCTCAGCTCTGCTCACTATTGCCAACTTCATTGTGGCAAAAATCATGAGACAAACTCTTAAAAAACAAGAGATTTGGAATGTAAATCATGAGATGATATTTTTGAAGTGTGTGGGGGAAGGGGGTTATTTGTGAAGGTGCGGGGGGCTGTGTGTGCATGTGGGGTTTGGAGCCCAGGGGATTGGGTTGGTGTCAGACACTGCTTTAAAGAGTTGGTGAGTTAGGCAGTGCAGGGAACTGCAGGACAATGCACAGCAGGGAGGCTCTCCTGGGCAATTGTTTGCAGCTGTTCATGGCCTATTGTCCAACAACTTGAACAGGCAGGAAGACCTTCTCAGTCATTTTTGCCCAACTGCTTCATATCAGACAAGATATGAAGCCTGTTAAGTGTCTATGCAAAACAGTTAAAAGATGCCTTGGCACAGCTGTGTTGAGCACATTGCAAGCACAGATGCAAAGATTTTCCTCTGTAGCGCGAGAAAAGTTTTGGTGCGCGGTCAGAGCCCGCCAAAACCTTGCAGCTGCACCAGCGAGTGTTTGCTTGCAATTGGCTCACATTAAATTATGCATACATGTCAGTCAGCAATTGGCTCGCTGACCGAATAAGAGGCTTGGGCGATGCCCACCTCAACTGGAGGAGTGCTCGGACATGCATGAGGAGAGATCCCGCGTGCGTTTCCTAGCCACGAAGGAGGCCTGATCAACCGACAATGACTCCCCACTGGATTCATCCGATGCCCCATACCCTGTGTGAGTTTGAGCTTGTGTGTGCCTGAGTTCCTGTTTGAGTTTGTAACTTCAAAGAATGTGCCTACAGCCTAAGAACTGTAAGTAAAGTTTTTTTTGGCTTCCAACAACCTACATGTCTAGCACCTCAATTACACTCCGTCAGCAGCCCCATTCCGCCAGCGTTTCTCGGCCCCCACATTAAGAATGCCAAGACACAAAGGATCGTCAGTGTCATCAGTACCTATGTGGTATGGTTGTGCGAAATTGCAAGACAAGCATGTCATGTCTGTAGCTGAGTATCATCCAGGCAACACAGCAGGAGACAGTCATGAAAACAGGAGAGAGAAGGGCAGTCCAGCTTGGAAACATAGAAAACAGTACTGCTTTTCTGCAGTGGAAGTCATTGATTACTGTTTGTTTGTTGTTTTAAACATTCAATGCCTATTGTTATTGCTAGTTGTTCTAAAAGTTGTTAATTATTGCTTGAGGTTTTAAAAGTTGAAGAGTAATGAGTATTTAAGAGTTGAAGGGTATTGTTTGTTGATCACCATTACCTTGTAAATGCTGTGGTATTTGGTAATTTATGTATATTATGCTTAATATATCAGTAATAGCCAATTATATAAATTAGTTTTTCTATTTTCTTTTCTTTCAATGAGAGTCATTAGGAGGTCATCAAGCCAGGCTCCCTGGCTTTGTTCTCATCACGGCCAAATCAACTGCTGCTAGCACCAATAGAGGGGGTTATTAAACCCATAAAACTGGAAAAACCAGTAAATCCCCAGTTGACACCAGCATGGCACAGTGGGGCAGGGTACTGAGGGTTGAGAGTGAGGGGCAGCAGCAGGCCTGGGAGAGCTGTGGCTTGGGAGTGAGGGACAATGCAATGAGCAGGGCCAAGGCAGTGGATTATCACTGCCCCCCACAATCATATACAGGTGCATGCAACAGGTGCCCTCTTTTTTGGAACTGGAAGTATGGCAACCCTAGTAAAGGTGATGTTGTCAGTAAGGGCTTCTTGCTGCCATTGCAGGAGCACCCACGGATCTGACTGTGGGGTAAGCTTGTGCAATCATGACCGGCATGGCGTGGCAGCCAACACAAAGAAAAAAAAATTATGAGCATGGAGGCTACAGTCAGTCCTGTAAGAGGGCAGGCACCATTTGCTCTGAAGGCAAATTAAAGCAGTCAAGGGTGCCCCCTTTCGGTGCCCAAGCGGTTCTTTATTCCTGGACTGAACTGGAGCAGATTATGGGGTGACAGTGCCATTCTCATTAAGGGTTGCCTGCTGCCATGGGTCTGACTGTGGGGTGCACTTGTATGTGGAGGCTATGATCTAAGATCCTGTGATCAGGAAGGTGCCATTTGCTCTGAAAGCAAATGAAAGCACTTCCCCCTTTAGGCAGCCAAACAAATCTTCATTCCTGGATGGAACCAGGGGCAGATCATGGGATGATGGTGACGCTGCACCCCAGCCAGGGCATGGCTGGTGGAGGAAGGAGGGGTGTGGGTATCCATGCAGGTGAGCAGAAAATTAATTCATGTCGGGCTGGCTGGACCACAACACTGGTGTGCAATACCTAGTGTCCAAAAAAATACATTACATCCAAGTAACTAAGAATTGCAGGTATTTGCTTTCTCTCCTATCTGCAATTCAGAGCAACATCTCGTGGATAAAGGAGTTTACGACACAAAATTTGCAATGGCATCTGGTGGACAAAGGGGCTCATTACACATCATTGAGTGAATTTCAATTTACACGTGATTAATCCATGGATGCATCGGTTTAATTCATGGTTATCTGGTTCCTTCAAAACCACCATGGGAAACAGTCTCAACTGAAGGCTTTCTATTTCCCCTGCCATTGGCACTGCAGCCAGAGGGTAAAGAAGGATTTGCTTGGTATAGCATATTTCAGATCGTCACTCCAAATATCAGTGAATATTATGCCTTGAGGTCTCTTAATGTGTTTTTCCAGTGCCTATTTCTAATGGCAGGGCAGGAAATTCTTGAGTACCTTTGTACCCTGAGTACTCAGTACCTTGAGAATACCTTTCCCAACTCTGGCTCCATCAGAAAGGAAGGGTCCAAGCTGACTTGCACCTGTCCAAGTTGTCTCTCTTGGAGATCATTTAATTTTGGCAACAAATACTAATATCCAGAGAAGCATCACTCTTGGGCCATGAGCTGTCTGTTACTGGTGAGTAAAGCATTTTCACATGTCACATGTTGCCTCTTGATTTTACTTTTAGTCTAGTATCATTGTTATTATGAATCATTTACACAACAGCAGCAGGTGGTTAGAGTAGAAATACATCACCTAATGTCATATTTGTGCCATCATAAACATTTTTAGAGTGGCACAAATCATGAAAAAATAGATGTCCCAATTCTTTGTTGGCCACAACCAAAGGTAGTGTTAAATAGTATCACAGCAGATGTCTATTTCCTCTGTGGTGAGAAAGCGCCAGCTGTCCAAAGGTGCCTGCGCTCTCCAGCCACACCATGAGCAGGTGCTGCTGAAGCTTGAAGAGCCTGATCCTGGGCATCCTGGAAATTCCCACACAGGATCAGACCCCTCAAGCTATGACTTTCCCTACTTAAAGGGATGTGCCCCAGGAGATTTCAGGGGGTGCTCTGCAAAGCAAGGAAAATCAAGGTTCCTTGCTGACAGACACATCCCCTGTGATCTTCAGGGAGTATCATCAGTGGGGAAAACTTGTGGGTCCCAGCATGGAGGCAAAAGGACTTGGAAAATCTGTGGGGCCCTACGTCTCTTTTCCAGAACCCATGCTGACCCGTGCATCCATATGAACTATAGGTCAGCACAGGGCCTGGCATGGAGGCACCAGACACCAGGAATTGTGTCCCTGGGTCCCACACCGGCCCCTATGTCACATGGAGGCATAGGTCAGTGTGGGTCCTGGTGTAGAGGCATGGGGCACTGGGGATTCTCCAGGTCTTGTGCTGCCCTACACCTCCACACTGGGACACAGTGCAGGTCCTGGCAAGGGAGCACAGGACAGCGAGGAACACCAAGCTTCCCCAGACAAAGAAAACATATTACTCATTGTCCCAGACTGCATCCCTGTCTGATGCAGGACAATAGTCATTGCATGTTTTGCCAATGAAAAGGATGACAGACACATCCCCTGTGATCTTCTACACAGGATGACCTGCTACAGCTGATCTGCTTCATTTAACAACATCTGTTTTTACTCTTACCTTGATAGTGAACTAGATTAAAAGCCCTATAGTATGTTTAGATAACAACTGGATTTCTGTTTACAGACCATTTTTCAATGCGGTTTAAAGCTGCTTGCTTAGTTACACTGGTTTGAGAACAGGCATGGCAGTTCAAGGCCGAGGCCCAAATTAGCAATGATCGTGTTAGTTGGGTGAATAGGTTTCCACAATATAGTCCACTCTAATTTAAAGCTTTTTATCCAGAAACAGAAAAAAAAAAAAAAAGGGGGTGACGCTCCATACAACATCCATATCTTTTGATTGCAACCAGAGAGAGCAATCCTCCAACACCAACTTCAGCTCCAGAAGTGCATCTTTCTTATATTACCACAAAATCTGACTTGACTGATGGGGGATGGAGACCAAAGCCCCAAGGTAAGTGGGGAAGTGGGTGACCTGGAAGAAGCACAAGAGGAAGGGGCAACAGGGAAGGTGTTCTCATTCTTGCCAAAACAAGAGGGCAGTCAGCTAGTTACCTCAGGTGCACAGGTGGAGGGAAAAAATATTATTTGGGAGCTAAGCATGTGCATGTTTGTGTGTGCTCACACCCTTCCCCCTCAAGCAGGCAAGTCTGTCATGGGGAAAGGGCATGAGGGGGCAGATTGAGGCCCCCACAATGAGGAAAGGAGTGGGGCAGAAGCAGGGGCTGGCGTAAATGGGGCCCTGGGGTGGGTCATGGGAAATTTGGAGCCTGGGCAGCTCGTCCAGGGGCACTGGTGGGCTTCCGCCGCTGCGTGCACACCAGCGAAGGCCCAGGGGGCACAGGCCTCCCCAATCTGTGCACATGGCAAGGGAAGGCTGGACTCTGCACACTGCTGCCTTTGCCTCGAGAGCCACACGATGCCATGTGCCTGCCACTGCCGTAGGACAGGGTGCAGCTTGGTGGTGGCAGGCACATGGCATAGCATTGCTCCCAGGGCAGCAGTGAGGAGCACAGGTCAGCCCAAAGTGTCAGCCCGCTTCCGCCCTGCACACAGATAGGGGGCATGTGTTCCCCCTTGCTTTCCCAGGGTGCAGCCAAGGGCAGGGCCCCCCACACCCCTAGATGAGCTGCCCAGTGCTCTGACAGTCCCACAACCCACCCTGGGGCCCCATTTACCCCAGCCCCTGCCTCTCCCCCACTCCCTCCCTCACTCTGGGGGCCTCAATCTGCCCCCCTCCCCCAAGCCCCTGTCCCTTCACAGAGTAGACTGAAACTTGCCTGGCTGCTGTGCTGAGCAGTAACCCACATGCCAGGGCAGTGATCCTGGCTGCATGTCTGAGTGTGCACAACTGCCCTGCTGCAGCAGCCCAGAGCCTGTGGCTGAGCTGTTCTGTGGCCCTATCCACTGTGTCACTTGGGGGGGAGTAGCCCCTTCTTTCTACCGCTTACACTCAGGTGTCTGTATACAAATGCAAGCAGCCTAGGAAACCTACAGGAAGAACTGGAAGTCCTCACAGAGTCACAGAACTATGACATGATTGGAATAAAAGACTTGGTGGGGACAGCTCACATGGCTGCAGTTCTGTTATGGATGGGTATAAACTATTCAGGAAGGACAGGCAGGAGAGAAGAGGAGGAGGAGTTGCATTTTATTTAAAAGAGTTGTATGACTGGTCAGAGTACCAGTATGAAACAGTAGAGAGGCCTGCTGAAAGTCTATGAGTTGGAGTCACAGGGAGACAGCGGTAAGGATGATGTTGTGGTAGGCATCTCCTGCTGACCACCAGACCAGGTGGATGAGGCTTTCTTCAAATGGCCAGCAGAAGTCTCCCGATCATAGGCCCTGGTTCTCATAAGGGAATTCAATCACCCTGATATTTGCTTGGAGGGCAATACAGCAGTGCACAGACAATCTAGGAATTTTTTGGAAAGTTTTGGGGACAGCTGCCTGGTACAAGTGTTGAAGAAACCAACTAGGGGCTGTGCTCTTCTTGACCTGCTCCTCAAAAACAGGGAAGAATTGGTGGGAAATGTAGTAGTGGATGGCAACTTGGGAAGTGGGAAGTAGTAGTGGATGGCAACAAGATGATTGAGTTCAGGATCCTGAGGAAAGGAAGGGAAGAGAGCAGCAGAATAAGGACCCTGGACTTCACAAAACCAGACTCTGACTCACTCAAGGAACTAATGGGCATGATCCCCTGAGAGGCCAGTCTGAAAAGGAAAGGAATCCAGGAGGTCTGGTTGTGTTTTAAAGAACCTTTGAGGGCAGAGGAACAAACCATTCTGACACATGGGAAGACTTGCAAGTATGGCAGAAGATCATCTTGGCTTAGCACTCTTCAGTGAGCTAACACAAGAAAAGGAAGCTTACAAGAAGTACAAGCTTGGACAAATGATTAGGGAGGATTATAAAAGTATTACTTGGGCATACAGGGTGGCCACAGCATGGTTGGAGTTGCAGCTGGCAAGGGACATGAACAGTAACAAGAATGGTTTCTACAAGTACACAAGCAACAAGAAGAATAAGGAAAGTGTGGGAGGAAACCTACTGACAGAAGATGCAGAAAACACTGACATACACAATGCCCCTTTTTTACCTGCCTTCACAGGCAAGGTCAGCTCCCAGACTATTGCACTTGCAACACGGTCTAGAGATATGAGCAGCCATCTGTAGTGGAAGAACAGGTTAAAGACTGTTTAGAAGAGTTGGATGGGTACAAGTCCATGTAGCTGGATGCAATGCACCAGAGGGTGGTGAGGGAGTTGGTCAACACAATTGCAGTCACTGGCCATTACCTTTGAAAAATCATGGCAACTAGGAGAGATCATGAATGACTAGAAAAGGGTAAATATACACTGCCCGTGTTTAAGAAAGAGAAGGAGAATCCAGGGAACTATATACCACTTGGCGTCACGTCAGTAAATGGAAAAATCATGGAGCAGGTCCTCAAGGAATCCATTTCTATGCACTTGGAGAAGAAGGTGGTTATTAGGAACAGTCAGCATGGCTTCACAAAGGGCAAGTCATACCTGACCAACCCGATTGCCTTCTGTGAAGAGATGACTGGCTCTGGGGATGTGAGTAGAGAGGTGGACATGATCTACTTTGACTTTAGCAAGGCTTTTGATACAGTCTTCCACAGCATTCTTGCAAGCAAGCTAAGTATGGGTTGGATGAATGGACTGCAAGGTGAACAGGAAACTGACTGGATCGTTCAGTTCAGAGACTATTAATCAATGGCTTGATGCCTAGTTATCACCTGGTATCAAGTGGAGTGCCCCAGGGGTGGGTCCTTGGGCCAATTTTGTTCAATATCTTCAACAATGACCAGGAAAATGGGATGGGGTGCACCCTCAGCAAGTCTGCAGATGACACCAAGCTGGGAGTAGTAGATATGCTGGAAGGCAGGCTAGAATTCCAGAGGGACCTACACAAACTGGATGACTGGACCAAAAGAAATCTCATAAGGATCTCATAAGGACAAAGGCAAAATCCTGCACTTAGGATGGAAAAACCCCATACTCCAGTACAGGGTGGGGACCATCTGACTAAGCAGTAGCTCTACAGAAAAGGACCTGGGAGTTACAGTAGACAATAAGCTGAATATGAACTTACAGTATGCCAGTATGTTATTTCTGCGAAGAAGGTTAATGTCATACTGAGCTGCATTATAAGAACCGCTGCCAGCAGATGGACAGAAGTTATTCTTCCCCTCTATATTTGGCACTGGTGAGACCACATCTGGAGTACTGTGTCCACTTTTGGGCCCCCCCCACTACAGAAATGATGTAGACATATTGAAGAGAATCCAGCAGAGGGCAACAAAAATCATAAGGACATATGACTTGAGAGGAGAGACTGAGAGAACCAGGCTTATTTATTCTGAAAAAGAGAAGATTGATGGGGGATTTACTAGCAGCCTTCAGCTATGTAAATGTGGTTGCAAAGATGATGGAGCTAGACCAGGGAAGGGCAATTATTTGGTTGAAGGGCTGCTTAACAAATGCCGGTGAGCTGTCAATGGCTGCAATGATAGCTCTGCCCCTTGACAGGTGCCTCACGATTGCCATCTTGGGACTGGAAATGCCACCACTGACCCCTGAATTTTGCCACCAGAAGTCCTTCCACTTGCCCCTTGCTACCATCTTGAAACCAGAAAAACACGGAAATTGTAAACTAAAAAAGTCAAACGTCTACTACAACTTATTTTAATTTTATTTTTTTTTTATATTTTTGTCCCGATTTACATGCATTTGCATAGTGTATTCAGAGGCAATTTCATAATAGTTCATAATATAAATTGCTGGGGGTAAGGGGACAGATGTGGGTGGTGTGGCTAGGGAGTGGGTGTGCATGTGGTGGAGTGTATGGGTGGGTGTGGAGGGGTGTGTGTGGGGTTATAGTGGGAGTGGGAGTGTATATGGGAGCATGTGGGTGTCTGCATGTGGGGGACTTCATGGTGAATACAGCAACAGCTTGGCCAGGCCTACACACAAAATCTTTGTGACTAAATTAAAATAACAGTGCATCTTGCAAACAAAAACAAAAATGCAAAGTGGCAGCTGGAACCATACAAAATAGAGCAACCCCAATTGGTTTTACTCTGTGCTAGATTATGTCAAATCAAGAAAATGGTCAGAGAACTGACATGCTCATCACGTGTGTGCGTCTCAGAAGCCAGTAAAGGCGAGAAAGCTACATATGCATTTAAATTGAGCTAGCAGCTAAAGAACACAAAAGGCTAAATATGCATCTCAAGAGAAACTTTTATAAGATACAGAAAAGATGTCCTGTAAGTGATAAACACCTCTCCCAACAAACATCCTAAGGTATACGGTATTAAAAATGTCTGAACCATTCAACGTATGTTTAGAGTTTGAAAAACAAACCATCACCTGTACAAGCTACTGCATTGATATACAAATACCCCAAGACAGGTTTGGTGACACCTCTAAGTATCCTGTCTGACTGCTCAAGCCCATCACCTGTAAATTGACCTACAATTACAGTCTGCAGAGATGTACATGTTTTTACACCTAGACAATACAAGAACAGGAGCCAGGAAATTAATAGTTAAGATATGATGATCAACACCTTTTCTTCCCTGTTTGGACTCTAATCGGCCAACTATTAAGGAAAAATGGTTTGAAGTTATACAATTAAACAGTATAAGAACTAACAGAATTTACCAGCAAAGCATGCACTCCAGGAGAAGCAGAGAGCGATCATTGCTACATCGCACCCAACTTAAGTAGCAACAGATCCTGCTTGGTGAAAACTGCAAGACTGAACCAGCTTCCTTTGCTGGCATTCATGAGAGAACACTATTGCTGCTAAATATTTACTAGGACTGTGGAGTAGCTCATTTTATTTTGGGAAGAAGTCTTTTTCTGTATTTTGGTTTTATAAGCTTGCTTGTGGTATTGTTACTAAAGCCTTTCTGCTATTGATCAACCAGGTGTTGTGTCAATTCTTGGGGCACTAGGTTTACCGGAACGTGCAAGTCCCTGGATCTGCATGTAGACGCAGTGGCAGCACACGAGGCCAGCCTGACCTAACCCGATAGCAGATGGCTCCCTGCGCTCCCACCCCTCTGTCCCAGCAGGAGTCCCTGGCCTTGACCCAGTGGGGCCCATACCTGAATTCCCACTCTTGCAGGCAGGGAAGCTGAGAACAGCCACAGAGTCACCAGCAAAAGCTTCTGTCAGGCAGATGCTTCTGGTCTCTAGCGCCTCTAACTTGGGTCTGGGATGTGTCAGGCCAGGCTGGGGTTGTGGGGGCAGGGCATGGTTGCTTAGCAACCAAACCCACACCTCCTGCATGGAGGCACCGACTTGCAGAGGGCCAGGGCTTACAGAGGGCTTACGCAGAGGCCCAGCAGGCTGGTTGTAATTGCCTGGTAGGTTAGATCCAGCCCACAGGCCATATTTTACCCATCCCTGAGCTATCATGTTCTCAGTGGTGGCAGATGACAGAACAAGAAGCAATGGTTTTAGGTTTCAGCAAGGGAAACTTAGGTGGAATATTAGGAAAAACTCTCAAGAGGAGAACAGTGAAGTAGTGGAACAAGTTACCCAGACAGGTTGTGGAATCTCCATCTTTTAAGATTGTTAAGACCCAGCTAGACAAAGGCTTGGCTGGGATGATCTAGTTGCGGATGGCCCTGCTCTTGTGGTCCCTTCCAATCCTGATTTCTATGATTCTGTGACTGAGCAGCTACTCAGTTCCTAGGAGTATGTTTGCCACAAGACTAGAGGCGCAGTCAGGGAACTGTGCTGTGCGATAGCACTGGAATCCAGCAACCTATGAGCTCAAGGCTCTTCTTCCACTGCCTGCTGCGAATAATTCCTGTGCATGCATAACTTTTATTACTGAACCCTGGCCTATTGGGCAGGACTCTGTCCTTCTCCCTCCATTTTTACAGATACAACAACTGAATATGCACAAGGTAACTTCTTGTGTAGCTGGGGAAATGCTCAAGTCAAGTCCTTTGGAAATGAATGTGCTACATTTTATTCACCTAATCAGTCCATAGCCACTCAACCACACTTCCTATCCAGAGCCAGGAATAGAATCCAGGACTCTAGCTGTGCCACTTAAGGTAAGGTAGACTAGTTCCATTAAAAGAATTATAGTTGGTAGCCAGTTTAATCTTCATCTGGTCCTGGAACTACAACATTGGACAGTATCAAAGGAACTGGGTTCTAATCTGGACTCTACCTCAGACTTCCTGTAACTAGGATCTTTGGAGATAGTTTTAATATCTGCAGGCCCCCTCCACAAATACCTCTCTGAATTCTTTGGCTTTGGAAAATAATGCCTTAGAAACCTTAAACATTCTATATTCAGCAATGCCGAGGGAATGGGCAGAAAGAATTTCTTCTTGTGAGCTGCTAGCCAGCTCCACCCCAGCAGGATAGGGAACACTGAGCCATTCACAAGTATGGATAAACTAGTTCAGTCCTGGGTGTGGCACCAAATGAGCATATTTTGACTTGTTTAAGATTTAGGATCCAGGTTTCATTCCATCCAAGAAGAGCACACACCAACTGCTAAAGCTTCCTTAGCCTGACAAAGGGTTTTTGAACCCGAAAGCTTGCTTAATAACTATTCTCCAACCATTTGGGTTGGTCTAATAAAAGATATCAAATTCAGGCTACAACCTAAACCCCAGGATCCAGGTTAGTACATTTACTGTCAGGAACTTTCTAAAGCTTGCAGGTGGGCAGTGAGGCAGATAGCAGAGAGGAATCTAAGGGTGCAAAGAAATGATGTCAGGCTACAGGACCCATACTGAGTCTTTAAAAGCAACATTAGTCACTGATGCAGGCATACCTAGACATGCAATCTTACTGCAGGTCCATTACTGAGATGGTGTTCTGTGTCTGGGTCACTATGATCTCACTTTACCACTACAATCCAGGGCGGAATTAGTAGGGGTTTAGAAATGGATATAAACCTATGATTTGAGATACTCCTGATATAAGATTTTTAAATTGTCCATAGAGATTAGGATGTTTCCTTTGACAGAAGTGCTGTACATAGAAGCTTATTTCCAGTAATTATGGACAGGGGTCACCCTAAATGATGGAGGCCCAGAAAAGCTTCCTGTACCCCTCTGGTACATGAGACTCTGCAACCCTGAACCTATGGATTAGAAAGCCAGTTAAGATCTCAGTGTTAACTGCTCAGTCAAAGTCTCCCATACTAACTACAAAGCAAGTAAATGGAACAAGCAGAAAAAGGTTGCTAGCTAACAACCTCAGGAAGCACCCTCAGGCACTGCTTCTCCCAGAGCCATAACTCCATCCTGCAGAGCAGGGGTTGTCAGCTAGGAATACACATATCCCCACATATCCCCAGGGGTACTTGAAAATGTGCTAGGGGGTATGCTAGGAGATGAAGCGCCACCAACCACCACCTCACAACACAGCCAGGGGAAGGGCGAGGGCAGCAGCTCCCCTCTGCCTGCCACACAGGCACTGCCTATCTCGCTACCACTGCCATCCACCATCCCACGCCACCACAGGCAAGCCCCACCCCTCCCCACACTCTGCATCTGGCTGCCACCACCAGAAGGGGCACACTCCTTTAAACAGGTTGAAAACCCCTGCTCTGCAGGGGTTGTAGAGATGTCAACAAAACCCGGAAACAATACAGTATAAGTACCAATCAGGACTACTTTCCATATTGGTTCCCAATATGATCTGCAGAGGTATGTTGACATGGTAGTGCATGCCACTGCTTCCACACATACAACCACAATTAAAGAAGCTTACATTGCATTCAGGAATTCCTTACAACTAGTTTCCTTCACATAAGGGAAATATTTCCACTTACAAGAGAATATTGCAATAAGGGGCTGCCATTGCTATGGAGTAGTTGCAGGGATGAAGCAGCACCTTAACTGGGCATTCCCTTATGTCTACAAGTATACAGATTTTCTCCATATCTCACACACTCATGGCGGATAGGTAGGGAGACTAATGATCAGCTCCTGACATTCTATTGGACAAATCAAGGAATCTGAAATTCCAAGACCTACAAGGCCATGGGAAACAGGAGCCCCATTTTGTGGCAGTGACCTGCCCTGATGGAATTACTTTCAAAAGTAAATAACTCGGAAGGTCTTCAGACAGGGAAAGTGCTGAGCAAGTGGAATCCCAGCTGATGCAGGGTGTGTAGAGGTACTTCCCACTTAGTACAGATTCCCAGAAAATATGGAAAAGGGAAAAAGATGAGGTAATACAGGAAGTCTATGGCACAGCCTGGGAGGGGTATTCTAAATCTCTACCATCTTGGACTTTAACTGCAAGACCACGGCATTTCCCTTTATGAAAATCTACCAGTCCAAAACACTGGACTCATGCACAGCATGACTTAAATCAGGAAATAAACACCACTGCTCAAATTAGGAAAAAAGCTAACTGCTCAGTCCTCCTCATCCTCAGAAAAGACTAGAAGAGAGACAGGACACACCAAATGCCCCAAAGGCCAACAAAAACTAGCTGTGCCAGTCCAGACTACAGAAAGAGTTGTAAAGCAGCAGCTCTTGCCACTTCTGTATTTTCGGTAATTGCACTTAAACTGCTTCCCACTTGGAAAGAAGTGTTTCATTTTAAGCAAAGGGAGTCCTTCTGAGAGGATTTTCCAAACTGGACACAATTAATCACAGCCATTGTATATACATCTCTCTGATATCCATGCAGACTGAAGTTAACCAATACTAATTTACAGCAGGTAAGTGCCCAGCCAACTGTACTCTACAAACCAAAGTGTGCATATAAAAGAGGTATCTGTGCTGACTTCATCATGTGCCCACTAATCCATCACCCGGAGGCTATATACCACAGGGGCCGCACACTACACAGGCAGACCTCCCAGCTCCCCCCTACACTGCGGTCATAGCACAGGCAGCACAACTCCCTCCCACAGCAAAGTGCATCACTCACTCCTCTTCCTACTGCATACACCATCCGTCTGCAGTGTGTGCAGCCTGGCTCCCTTTGCCACACAGCTTGGGCACTTCAGCCCTCTCAGCCACAGGGGCAATAGCAACTGGAAGGAGGAAGAAGAGGCAGGTGGGAGCCTGTGATCTGCATGCCAACACTTTTGGGGCTGCATGTGGCCAGTGGACTGCCAGCTGGACAGCCCTGCCCTATAACACTCAACTTTAAGAGAAAAGTTGCCAAGTTGAGAGTAACACTTGTGCATAAATTACTTTCTACCAGTTATTATTGTTAAAAGTAACACCAAAATTATTCAGTGGCGGGGCTCCAGTAGGAGAAAATATAGTTTTCCTTCACGCACACGGCCGAATATTACTGGGCTTGGTGCCTCACTACAACAAAACTGCACGTGTACTCAGCTCTCATGCCTCTGGACAGCTCCTCCAGTCCTCCATGAGGATCAGAATTTAATTTGCTGCTGTGGCACAGCATACCTGCTCAGCTAAGAGCATCTGTTCTTCAAATAAAAAAGTTGGCTACCCTGCACCCTGTATAGCTAGAAACAGGTAGGTATCATATGGTAAAGAAACAATTCCTGGCTAACCAATGGCATCTGCTGTTCACATCAACCCAGAGACAGACTTTGAAGCAATTTCTTTTTAGAAACATAGAGCTATTTTAGACATCTTAAAAGGTGATCATGTGCCACACAGAGGTGCATTCTGATCTGGAGTTTATGTTGGACTTGTGATATATTCCTAACCCAGAACCATCCAGAGATGATAATGCTGACAGGCTAGAGGAAAGCCAGGAAACAGGCTCTTCCTTAAAGAAGTTCTTGTCTAACATTTCATATTTCAATATAAAACACAGTTCACTTGAGAGAGGGAACCCAAATGTACCTCTAAGAAAGGTAGAATGACTGAACAGCAGGCAAGGCACCCCTCTATGCTGAGACAGCTCATGCTTCTTTGCTCCTGCCTATTGCACTCCTACTTCCTCAAAAATGTCAAGCATACCAAGAAAAAGTGAGGTCAAGTTTCAAACCATCAGTTTAAAATGTTATCTTCAACAATTTACTCTGCTATCATTTTGCACAGGGCACCTATTCCTGTACATGGGTCCCTTCAGAACTAGAGTCTGAAAAGTAGAAACAATTCTAACAAACCCACAAAGCACAGACAGAGAAGAATCGCTCCCCATGGGTGGCTATGATGCCCCTTGGTGGTCAAATGGTTCCTGCCCTGCTCAGCCTCTAAGATACTCTCTCCCTTTTCATTTACCTGCCACATCTTGATCTTTTTAGCAGGTTTCAAAAGGTAGGCTACCCAAGGGTCTTAGACTGAGCCTTAGTCTATCTTCCTGCCAGCAGATCCCTCACAGATCCCACTGATCTCAGCTGAATCCCCTCCCCTCAACAAACCCCTAATCTGGCCTGTACATGTCCCCAGGGGACCTGTTGCCTTATGAGCTGTTCATAGCCTCTGACCTTCCCCCACAGCCATGCCCATGCCTCACATAAGTGATCTTTCACATAAGTGGAGGTATGGTCCCAAATCTCTTCTCTAATGATTCAGGCCTCTATGCCCTTATTATTCGCTGCCTCTTGTGGGCTATGGGCCCAGGCTTTGCCCTTCCTGGCTCACTGGTCCTGTTTAGTCTCTATCCCTCTTGAGCTATGGGCCACTGGCCCTAGTTCTCACCCCTCCAGGGCCATGGGTCACTAACCCTAACTCTGTCTCTCTCAGGCTTTGGGCCCTTGGCCCAGTCTCTGTCTCACTATCATTCTCCTGCTGGACTGCTGGCTCAGATCCTTGCCCTCTTGGGCTATACTGTAGCTTGCATCTTGTCCTGGCAAACTCCAGCCTAACGTGTTTCCCTGGCACTCTGGGACCTCCTATCCTCCCCAATCAGTCTCATCTGGTGTACTGGTCCAAACTCAAACCAAGAGAAGTGCATTGGCTGCAACTTAAATCTAAGTGCATTGGTTGTCTACTAAAAAGTCCGATTCATTGAGTGTCTCCATCCCCTATCAACCCTCAGTTCATCACTTGTTCTCATGCTTGACAGGGTCTCAGTTAGTCAAACACATGCAAAGGCTGAGAGGGGATCTGGTGGCCGCCTATAAACTTGCCAAGGGGGACCAGCAGGCAATGGGAGAGTCCCAGTTCCCCAAGCAGTAAGTTAACTGAGAGTAGATGCAGGCTAGATATCAGGGAGCACTACTTCGCTGTCACGGCGGCTAGAAGCTGGAACCAACTTCCAAGGGAAGTGGCGCTTGGGTCTTACCCTGGGGGTCTTCAAAAGGAGGCTAGATAATCACCTGGCCAGGGTCCTTTGACCCCAGCATTCTTTCCTGTCCATGGCAGGGGGTTGGACTTGATGGATCTGCTCAGTGGGGTGATGAAACCTGCAGCAGCCATCTTGCAGCAAGGATCTTTCCCCTTTGGCCTCCAGGGCCAGACTGACCATTCTGGTTAAGGATCTGGGTTTACACATCTCCCAGGCCCTGCCCTCTTCCATTCAAGTGAGTCCCTGGACTAGCTGCAAGTGTTTCCAGGTTTAGCTTACTGGCTTAACTCCAAGGTAGCTTACTGCTGCTGGTCATTCCTGCAGTACTATCTTGTCTCCCATACAGGGCTCTAGCCTACTGTACTACTGCAGAGCAGCTAGCTCTGCAACAGGTATTGGTAGCAGGTAAATCCCTGGGGACCTGCTCTCTGGCAGATTATAACAAGCAGCCTCCCCTTCATGAGGCTCTCCTGGCTGTTTTTTTCATCCTTAAAGTAACAAGAGACCTAGGCTCCCTGTTGCAAAAGGTCACTTTATTGTTCTATTTTCACCCAGTGTGAACACAGGGTGATACTAAGAGCTCTTCAAGGAGGCTCAGAGGAAGCAACATTTTCATTTCTGCTTCTGTCAAGCATTCAGAGGCAGAAGTTAAATGCTGTCAGGTACCTCTTCTCTTCTCCCCTACCAAAGCCTAGATCATGAGTACTCTAAGTACACAGCTGAAGAAAGCGAACTAATCCCTTCCATTTAACTGTTTCCTTGACTGATAAGAAAAGATGGAGTAATGTTTCTAATGTGCCCACTGAGCTCTGAACTGAGTTAAGAGGAGAATTTCACTGCCTTTCCATCTATTTGGCATACATCAAATATGACTGAGTAGGGATCTGTTTAAGGACTTTATTAGACAGAAGCCTGGCAGTACAATCAGCACTCTACTCTAGATGTCTCTATATGCATCTCCAGCTGCCTGCTTAATGTGAATGCACAAAGAAAGCCTTTCTTCACCTTAGTTTCTATCAAATTAATAGTTAGCAATGGAATAGAAGGACTTGAAATGAACCAGATGAAGACCGTAACACCACAGCAGCACATCAGTGTTTCCTCAGTCAGAAGCCCCATGTAACATGCAGTGGTGTTGGGACTCACCTTTGTACTCAGGTGTGAACTCCTTCATTTCTGGGGGCAGGGACTCATAGAAGCGCTGTTCTCTGGTAATAAGAGGCTTGCACACGGTGTGGTCGTCGTAGCGCATCATGCTGCTGTGGCCACCCACCTGGTGAATGAAAGGCTCCAGCAGGACCCCTCTGTCTCCAGCTCGACTGGCATTCTTGCCATACTTGCCCACCTCCATGGTTTGACAAACACACATTGCGTTGGGCACCGGTGACACAGTTGGGGCATGGGAAGAGCCACATGGGCTGGGAGGGAACAGCAAGTCACAGCTAGAAAATCCCTGGTATTAGGATCCTTCTGATAATCTGGAAAACAAAAAGAATCCTGTGAGACAGGGTCACACCATCAGAGAAACCCCAGACTCTTTGGGATATTTTACAACATGAAGTCCAATAAAGTTTTCTACTAAGGAAAACAGGTCTGCAGCCTTCCAATCACACTCCACTTACTATTGCTACTTGTCTTGGGGCCAGAGTTCCTTGTGCTCCCTCCTTACTACTACCTTGGTCTTCATGAACTCAGATTCTTTACAGCCAGCATTAATTTTCCCCTTTTCTAGAGTCTCTCCTACACGTATTTGCCAAGTGCCAAAAGAAAGGTTGTATTAACTAATATTATGATTCTACCATCAATATTTTGATTCCACCACTTTCCATGGTGTAGCTGGCCATCCCATTACAGCAATGTCACAATGTAGCACAAGTTACAAGAGAGAGAGCCTCAGTGAGATACCAAACCTCTTCCCCTTTCCCTACCAACACCAAGCTTCTGGTAAAACAGCACAGATGCACCAAAAAGTCCTCTGGAATATAAATCCCGCCACTACATTTTTAAGATCTAGTTGACTAAACTGATACATTCTAGTTTGTCTTCTCTCACTTCCCCTTCCTAACATCTAGTGCTTCCCCTTCAACTCACTTGAAATATGGTCCAACATCTTTCCAACTGCCTGCACTGTTCCCCTCTGAAGCTGTTCACTGGCTTCTTGCTTCATTATTAGACACTACATTTGAGGTTCTTGCTGTTGCATCAAGGTATTCCACAATCACAGCTCTCTCTCTACTTCCTTACTTCACCCTCCACTTTGCTACATCAGCAGTGTCAGCTTCCACACTTTACTACTCCTTCTCCCTCAGCCATTTCCACATATTCATACCTGAGCCATTGTTGTTAATGTGAAGTCACATTAAAAATCAAAGATGGTCGAAATTAAGCTTCTTAGATTATACCCGCAACCTTCCTTCTGTCAAAATGGATACTTTCGCTGCTCTATGTAACTCAGGCCTGCATCTGAGGCAATTGCTACACAATCTCTTTAGAGCAGGGGTGGGCAATATATGGCCCTTGGGCTATATACAGTCCACCAGGCACTTTCATCCAATCCACAGTATCCACCAATGAATTGTGCCCTGCCCAGCCCTTCAACTCAAGTGTGGGAGCAAGTCATCCATGCATATGCATACCTTACAACATACCCTATTGTGTCTCGCTCCCACTCTCATGGGCAGAACGGCCCAGCCCCACCAGCAGCAGCTTCTGGTCAGGGCTGCTGCTCCCCCATGGGAACCTGCTTGCTTTCCAGGTGTCCAGCTTGATCTGGCCAGCAGGCAGGGAAGACCGTGGTGGTGGTGGTGGCAGGGGCAGAGCTGGTGGAGCTGTGGCTGGGTGGGAGCACAGAGGGCAGCTCAGAGCCCACACCTAGAGGGGCAGCAGAAGCACAGAGCTTGGCTTGGCAGGGTATGGGTGCAAGGGAGGTTGGAAGGTGTGGGGACCCCCAAACACTCCCCAACATGATGCGCAGCCCCCACTGCTGGCAGCAGCAGCAACAGGCACAGGCTCTCAGGTGCTCATGCCAGGCACAGGTGCTGGCCCTCAGCAGGGTATGGCTCCAACCAGCACCATGGACAGTGGGGTGAGGAGTGCAGCCATCTCTATTGCACACCACATGCCTGTAGCTCCCACACTGGAGCCAGCTACCTTCACTGCCCCTTGCTGCACAGGTCCCCAGAGTCCGCTGGGAGTGGAAGGAGTCCCCACCCCCTGTTTCCCCACAGAGTCCAACATGGGACTTCCCCCAGTATGTGTGTGGGAGCTGCAAGCATGCAGCATGGAGCCCCTGTGATAGAGGCAGCCAGGCAGGGTGCAATCCCCACCCCCAACTCTCGCATGCAGTGCTGGTCAGAGCCACACCCTTTTAGGCACTAGCACTGGTGCCGGGCATCAGTGCCCCGAGCCCCTGCTTCCCTCCTCTCCCCCCGCACCCCCCACTGCCAGCAGCAGGGGCTGCATGCCATGTGGGAGAGTTTGCAAGGGAGCCCCACAACCCCCATCTTCCCTCACACCCATGCCCCACCCTCTGGAACCAGCATGTGCCAGAAGGGGGATCCATGGGTCCCTCGCATGCTGGATCCAGTGCTGCCAACTCTAGCCAGTTCAGGATTGTGTTGCAGTGGTGCCCACTCCAGAACCTATGCTGCAGGTGTTATCTGCCCCAGACCAGCTGGAGCAAACACCACACATGACTTGCATCCTCAACCAGCCAGAGCAGGAACTGTGGGTTCCAGTATGTGTGGGGAAACAGGAGGGGCCAGGGAAGACTCTAGGCCCAGTCCAGTTTGCAGGGTCAGCCCCACACCATTCATCCAGCCTGCAGACTATCACAAGAACTACATTTACTGGGTCAGATAATACTGTATCCTGTGTTACACAGTGGTTGAGAGTGGATGCTGAAAGAGGGAGTTAACAGACTATAACCAGAGTTTTTCACCAGTTCCTCTTCAACTTGCAGCCTTGAGCATTTAAAACCTAGGAAGTTCCAATTCAGAGGCTGTATCCCTAGCTCCAATGCTCAATAGCTACTAAGGCACCTTTCCGCCAAGAATCTGTCCAATCTCTTTTTGAATATGGTTACATTGTCAGCTTCTACATCATCATGTGACAATGAGTTCTACGCTTCCATTATACGCTGCACGAAAAAACTTTCTTCTCTTAGCTTTGAACTGACTACCTATTTGTTTCATGTTGTGATCCTGAGTTCTTGTATTGAGAAAGACTGTAAATAATAAATTCCTGTACAATGTCCCCCCTCAAGCATCTCTTTCTAAAACTGAACAGACCCAGGCTCTTTAGTCTCTCCTCATATAGAAGCCCTTTCATACCACTAATCATCCTTGTTGCCCTTCTTTGTACCTTCTCTAATCCTTCTATATCCTTTTTGAGGTATGGGTACCAAAACTAGGCACAAGTATTCAAGATGTAGATGCACCATGAGTTTACAAAGGGACATAATGAACCTTTCTGTTTTGTTCACAATTTCTTACCTAACAATCCCTAATATTTTATTTGTCTGACAGTCCACCTTGGTCTTTAAAAATGTGAATAATTTTGTGTCATCCAGAAATGTGCCCACCCTTCTACTCACCTCTTTTTCCAGATACATTATGACTATGCTAAGCAGCATCAATTCCAGAACAGATCCCTGGGCGACCCATCTTTCCATCCCAAACACTGACAATTTATATTCACTCTTTGTTTCCTATCCTTAAGCCAATTTCTAATTCCTGAGTAAACCTTCCCTGTAATTCCATGATTACCTAATTTCATTACAACTTGTTGATAGGAGACCTTGTCAAGGGTTTTTGGAAGCCTAGACACGCTATATCAACTGGATTGCCCTAATATTCCTGCTTACTAACATCCTCAAAGAACTCTAGTAGATTTGTGAGGCAGTTTCCTTTTGACAAAACCATGTTGGTTTCTCCCCAGAAAGTCATGTTCATCTATGTGCTGAATAATACTTTTATTATTTTTTCCACCAGTTTTCCAGGAACGGAAGTTAGACTCAGTGGACTAGAGTTCTTTGGGTCCCCTCTAGAGCCCCTTTTAAATACTGGAGTTACATTAGCAACCTTCCAGTCCTTTGGAAATTGCTGAACTCCAAACTGTAACCAATCTGAGGTCCTTCTGGAGCCTAAAACAAATGCCATCAGATCCTAGTGATTTGCAACTGTTCAGTTAATCATTTTCCTTCTACAACCTCCTCTACTGAAACCTCAATTTGGGTCAGCTCCACAGACTTGTCCCAAGAGAGGATGGATCTGGTGAATCTCTCTAACATCTTCCATGGTGAAAACAGATACAAAGAATACATTTAGTTTCTCAGCAATGGCCCTGTCATCCTTTTGTGCTCCTTCTACATTGTAATCATCCAAAGGCCCAAAGGGCAAGATAAATCTGACGTCCCTATTTCAGGCAGTTTTAGTGCTTAATGGGCACTCAAGAAATCTGGATTTGATTCCCAGTTCTTTTACTCTATTTCTGAGACCTAGGGCTATGTCACCTCAATTTCTCTAAAACAGGGACAAAGACAACTTCCTCACTGGGAGATTATGAGGATAACAGTCCTTTATGGACAAAGACTGTGGAGACTGAAGTCACATCAGTAACTGAGCAGGTCAAAGCCCACATAATGCTGTTCCTACAAAAGTTTTTTTACTACTTTGCCACCAGCTCCTAAGCCCTCAAGATAATATTTTTACCAGATAAAATGTTGTATCTGTATCTACTCAGTAACTCTTTTTGGTAATTTTAGGTGTCAACTAGGTCCTGATCCATTTCTAGCAGCCTAGCAGCCAGTCCAGGGAAAACTATGTATAGAACAGCAGCACAATTATGTTTGTCTTGAACTAAGAATCAAGCAAAAAGGAGACTAAACATCACAGGCTGCAGAATAACACATTCAAGAGCTATCCTAAACATTCACGTGCAGGTGCCATGACCACAAAGAAAATGATCACTGGAAATAAAACGTTCAGAATTAAACACACTAGACAGGGTATGGGGACATTTGGCTAAGACTGCTGCTCTGAGAAAACAAAGCACTAGCTGTAGCCCATTGCAAGTACAGCCAGAAAAAACACATTCATACTAAATAATTTATTCAATAGACTGAACTCTTTTCAGACAGTAAGTTTTCTGCAAAGCCTTTTTCCTAAGGGCTTTTTTTATTCACTATTCACAGTTGCTCAAGCATACTTCTTTGACATGCGATTAACAAACACTATGTAAAAGATTATTACACAAATACTACACAGAAAATAAAGTTAAGAGCAGCCTTAACCCACTACAAAACTAACAGGGCTGTTACAGGTTACTTTTAAACCATTCTAAATCTGTGGAATGCTAGAAGTTAGAACAGTTTCAGAGCAGTTGCAGCTTAAGGTTTAATGCCATCTCTGACCTGCACAATTTTGACTTGCCACTAGAGGGCCTGGTGAGCAGGGGAATGGCTAGGAACCAGGACTCTCTATACCTCCTTTGAGACTGGACCCCTGGGGGTGAAGCACAGCAAGAGGATGGACTTTAGGGAAGCATGCCTCCACAGGCTCCAAGCTCTCACCCCACTTGCTCTTGACAGCCTTTTGTCCCCTTCCCCCACAGGCATATAGGCATATAGGCCAAAGACAGAAACTACCTCCTCCTTCCCCCCTCCAATTCTCCAGGCTAATGGAAAGCCACCCAGATGAGGGGTCAAAGGGGAGAGCCCAGGGGCCTACACTGGGTCTCCTAGGGTCCTTGGGGCCAGCAACTTAATGCCATGTAGGCTGGGGTCATACCCACTGGGGGCAGGTGGGGATGTTCGCTTGGGACTGGTACTACCCCTTGGGTAGTAGAGCTTTGGAGGATAGAAAGTTTGTCAATGGCAGAGGGTCTGGTAGCCATGCAGCTGGGGATGAAAATTTGTTGCTTAAGCTCTGTGAAGCAGACTAACAATACCCTAGCTCAAACTAGGCAGAACAACTCAACAACATCCCTCAAAGTGGTGTATCCAAGATGCTTAGAGGGCACTTAGCACAGTTTAACACCCTATAAAAGCTCCTGGTTTAATTGTATTTAGTATGGTTTAAAGGTAACCTGAAACAAATCACCCCAATACTGGATACCTGAACCCTCAGAGTGCCTGTACACATCATGGATTTTAAGCCTCGTTAAATTAAATATTAAATTAAATAGGTTTATAACATTTAAACTTATTCTGGAGCATTACACCTGTGTTTACACGCACCAGGTTTTCAAACAAATTAAGCCAGGTCACTGGCCAATGCCACAGGAGAGCGGGATGGTCCAGCACTGCCCCCCCTGTCTGGGGCCCCCACCGACCCCATGCCGTACCAGGCAGTTGTGGAAGCATGGAGATGGCAAACCACACAAGAAAAAAAAAAGCAGAAGCAAAATGAAAGTGAAAGCAATTCAAAGGAGTGAAGTACAAAAAAGTAGCAGTGCCATCTCATAAAGAGGCTCATTACACATCTTTGAGTGCCTTTGTGTTTGCACACAACAAATCCATGAATGCAATGCTTTAATTCCCGGCAAACCAAACTAAACTATATCAAGTTTTAGTTTAATGCACAAGAAAGACTTTTAAAGTGTTGGGAAATTCTGCTCGTTCAAACAGATACACAGCTGCAAAGCATGAAAGGGCAAAAATCATAGCAGGTACATGAGCCTTTAAGGATTACTCATACTGTCTCATAATAAACAACCGGGGCATCACATCTGCTATTTTAGCTTACTGCTGTTAAAATTCATAGTATTTGCTCTGTGCATAATGTAATCTATTACTGAAAACATATTTGAGAGAGACCAGTTCACACAAACAAATTCTTTGATTACTGTCCAGAGCAGCTGTGTTTGTTCCTATTATATAGCAAATCGGGGCATGATAACGACAGAAGCGTACACATTTAGGAAGACATGCTGCTACCCACACTGTACTGTACTGGACTTATAGAAAAAGGTCAAAGAATCCAGTTGTCAAGGATTACATAATCACATGCAGATCAGCAACTTTCCATTAAACTCCCCCTGCCTCTGACTGTGAACTAAAAAGATTTCCATTAAAATGGTGTACTAAGAGGAAGCTGACTCCAAATTTTGAGTTTAGACTCCCATCTACCGACATCTGATTTAAATCATGTGTCACTGTTGTGTCTCAGTGTCAAAACAGTGATTTTCAACAGGAGTGGCATGGCTGTGGAACCTTGGGGTGCCTTAAGATCCTTTCAAGGAGACCACGGGATTCCATGCAATGTTAGCATTGTTAGGTGTGCAAATATGATTTGCAAGATAAACCCAGAGATTTCAAATAGATATCCACCTAACAGTGTCTTGCACGCAACGCTTCTATTGATGCATCCCAAAATAGCATCTGCCTTTTGCGCAGCTGTATCACAGTGAAGACACACATTGAGTCTGCAATCTACCAAGACTCCCAGATCCTTCTCCATAGTGCAGACACCCAGACAGATGTCACACATTTTGTATTTGTATCTTTGACTATTTTTTCCATAGTGTAGCACCTTGGACTTGTTAACACTGTACTTCATTCTGTTAACTTCAGCCCAGCTTTCCAATCTGTTGAAATCCTCCTGAATTAATGTTCCCATCTACCAATGTGGCCACACTCCTTCCCAATTTTGTGTAATACAAAATTTAATACAAACTAGGCTTGACAGGGGTCAGGGAACTGGTGGTCGAAGAGAGCCCAGGCTTGGTAAACCACAAACAAGACACCAGATCACACCAGGTAAGTATTAAGGGGTTGGTAAGTCATAAACAAGGCACCAGACCACACCAAGTAAGTAATAAAGGGAACACACGCCATCAAGGCACAGGGGCACCAAGAGCCCCCTTTGAGGGACTAAAATGTCTTTATACAAATGCCAGGAATATGGAGAACAAGCAGGAAGAGTTTGCACTCTTGCTTGCTAGCACCCACTATGACCTAGTCAGACTAACCGAGACATGGTGGGATTCTACACACGACTGGGCGGTAGGCATTGAGGGGTATAGGCATGACAGAGTGAGGAAAAAAGGTGGCGGGGTAGCACTTTATGTTAAGGAGCAGTATAAGTCTTCCACCATTAAGGCAGGGGTGCAGGAGGGGAACACCGAGGCATTGTGAGTCAGGATCTGGGGGGCCGGGGGGCAGGCAGGTCCAGGGGAAAAGGACGTGGTTGTGGGGGTCTACTATAGACCTCCTCATCTATGATCCATTGTGGTCCATTCCGATTCTACAATCTATGAATACAAAATTGCTCAAGAAGCCTTCTGCGTCAGCATCCAAATCATTAAATAAACATGTTGAGCAACACTAGGCTGAGGACAAACCCCTGTGGGACTTCACTTGAAACTTCATTACCCTTTGCTTATGGTTATTGAAACAGTTATGCACCTTAAAGTCTTTTTGTCCAGCCCACGTCTCTGATTTGTTTATGAAAAGATCGTGTGGAACCTTGTCAAAAGCCTTACTGACATCCAGATACACTATATCTACAGCATTCCTTTCATCCACCCAAATAGTTATTTTGTCAAAGAAGATCAGGTTTGTTAGAAACAATTTGTTCTATGCTAGCTGCTTGCGATCAGCCGTTCCTCCTCCAAATGTTTGCAAATGGACTTTCTTTGGATATGTTCCAGTAATTTTCTGGAACTGAGGTGAGGCTAACTGGTCTGAAGCTCCCTAGGTCCTCCTTTTTGCCTTCTTTAAAGGAGGGGAACTACACTACACTGGCCCTTTTCCAGTCCTCTTGTACTTTGCCTGTCTCCCACAATATAATGAATATCACTTCCACAGGCTCTGAGACCACTTCATCCCAGGGTACTGAAGAAACTGGCAGAAGTTCATCAGGCCATGCTGACCTGAATTTGTTATTTTTCTGTAGTAAAAAAACAAGTGAAAAATTAAGGGCTGGTATCTTCTACGGACTGCTTTGACTCTAACAATGGGTGCCTCACGTTGAACAAAGAGTACCTCAAGTCTAAAATGGCTGCAAACCACATATTTGTATCTAGTAAAATGGACACAACGCATTTCTAAGCCCCTTGGAAGACATTACATTTGAAACAGGTTTAAAACATGAATGGAGCAACAAATTGCAACATGCCACATATTCAAACAATTTGTCACCTGATAATGAGCCACAGAAATGGTGATCCAGCCTCAAAGATGTTATTTGTTAACTGCAGAATATTCTTGAGGCTCATTCACATCACATGTTAATTTGCAAGCTGGCACATTACATATAGGGTGGTAGGCTTGGCAAATCCTTCAGTATCTCATGATGGATTACTCTCTACCCTACCCTGCCTTCTTCCAAGGGGACTCTCTGTGACTCACGCTGAACTCTGCTGCCCCAGAGTGCCTCAGCAGGAGATGTCATGACTCACCACCCCTCCTCCCTTTCCCCAACCATCCTTCAAGGCCATTTCTTTAAAAAGACATTTAGTACCTTTTCCCTATGAGTACCGAAATCACAGCAGCTGCAGGCAGATTTTTCTGGAAAGACTAGGGGCCAGGCAGCCATTATCGTGGGCCAACTGTAGCAGGGCCCACTACATATGTCTGAAAGACCAAGAGGTCCCTAAAGTCCCATCCCTCTCTGGGGAGGGATTGCTTGCTAGTAATAAGGCATCAATTAATGGCTTCTGGGGGCTTAATCCCAATTACGCCCATGGTAGCCATTAACTAACGCATTTTTAAGCAATCTAATCACCCATTAATGGCTTTGATGGGCTTAATTAATTTATGTGCTTCCCGGTGTAACTTTTATGGACGGTGCCTACACTGGGTACATCAACGCAAGTCCCTGTACTTCAGCTTTGTAAGTAAAGCATTTATTTGTTATATCGTCTTTTGGATTTCTTGAACAGAAGAAGTAGAAGAAAAAGGAAACAAGGTTCCATAACCCTTTCATCCCCAGCCTGTTCGGATCAAGGGGTTAATTCCTCCCCCCTCCCCACCATTTCCCTACCACACAAAGTTTACAGCAAACAACTGTATAGCAGCAAATAAACTAAAAAACTGTGTTAGTTTAATGTAACCTGTGTGAAACTAGTATAATTTAAGTCTTTCGTCTGTCTGTGCCCTTAGTAACCAAAAGGCAGTTTTCAACTCTCTCTTGGAAAGATTGTCCAACACAGGATGCATCTACATGAGATGTTTTAATGTGCAGCAGACTAGTTTGCTGTGCAGAAAAGCATCACTATCTACATGTGCAGGACAATTAGGGCACAGTAGACTAGGCACAGTTTACTGCACTGCCAGACAGTCCCATAAGATACAAGTGGTATCCAGCAGCACAATAAATTACTGCAATTAAATGGGAGTGTAGATGGTGACATTGGTATTAGTCTACTCTGGCTCAAATTGAGCCGGAGTATACTCAGTTGCTTTAACTGCACGTGCCCACAGAGGAACAG
Source organism: Caiman crocodilus (assembly GCA_030014935.1). Classification (NCBI taxonomy): domain Eukaryota; kingdom Metazoa; phylum Chordata; order Crocodylia; family Alligatoridae; genus Caiman; species Caiman crocodilus. Next base: position 4,698,344 of record JAGPOW010003310.1, read on the forward strand.
ACTTTTGTAACCAAAAGAAGACGACTTCTATACTTTGTACGCATGTGAAAAACAGATGCAGGATAATTATGGCCCTTGGCCTCACATTAATTCTGGAAACATAATACAAAAGCTGATATGGAATGTAATTAATAATTAAAATATGGGAATTTAACTAATGCCAATCAACATGATTTTATACATAAAAAGCCTTGTTAAACAACACCAATTTAATTCTTTGAGGCAATCACAAGTCTGGTTAATAAAGGTAGCTGCATAGATATCACTGGCAAGGCTCTTTGGTTTAGCCCCACATGAGATTTGCTTTAAAACACCATTTTTATATGAAGTCAATAAATCACGTTAATTAAAAAGACAACAACTGACAAATTTCAAAAAGGTACCTGTCAATGGAGAAATATATGGGAATATTTCTAGCTGGAGTCCACAGGCCCAAAGCCATGCATTAGTATCAGTGATTTGAGATTCAACATAAAATCACCACTAATAAAATTTGTGGATGAGAAGTCAACAGAATGGTAAATCATGACACTAACAGAGCATTCATTGATGGGACATATAGACAGAGGTAACTGTGCTCCAAGTATCTTTTAAAGCAGTCAAAAAAAATGCGAGGGGGTGAGGAATGAATGTATGTGGCACATAGTGGAGAGGTACCTGTGGAGGCAGATGTTAGGCAAGTTATAATGCATCATAAATCCAATGTCTATATTTAGTCCATTATTTTTTTGTATCCAGGGAGTTGATGAAGTTAAGTTCATAGGTTCATCTGTGAAGTTTTTTGTGATTTGTGAGGTGGCAGTGTGAAAAAACTTCCTCTTGTTTGTTTTAAGCCTACTACTTCATTTACTTTCCTAGCACCGTTTAGTTTTTTGTAAGCCTTTAGGTCTTCCTCCATGCATTTCTTTTCTCAGATAAAAAAAAAATCTTAGCCTATTTAGTCTCTTCCTCATATTGACTAGTCTCTTCCTGATATTGACTGCCCTCCATGTTCCTGTTCATCCTTGTTGGCATTTTATGTAGCTTTTCTAGTTGTTCTGTATCTTTTTTCAGGTGTGCGCTGAGCACCAGGGGAGGGAGGGGTACGAGACAAGACACCAAAACTGCATACAGTACACAGGATGAAGATTATTCTATGAGATTTATAAAGGGACATAATCATATTCTGTTTTGTTTATAATTGTCTTCTTAATAATGCTTAACATTTATTTGCCTTTTTGACTGTTGTTCCAAGATTTTTCCTGTGTCAATGTAGAGCCCATCATTATGTAAAATGTATTTTGAATGATTTTTCCCAAGTTGAGTTTGGAGCAATAGCATCCAAACAGTCTGAAGAAGTCACATCAGTAACACAGTCATTTAACACTTTTAGGACAAACATGCACTTGGAACAGTTTCAAAAAGGATAGCATGGGAGGGACCTGATGCAGCTGTATGGAAGATGGCCACCTCCAGAGCCAATTGTTGCACTGCTGAGGCAACTTCCCCAGTAAAACTGGGGAACAGATACAAGGTTCTAGCATCACTGGGGGAGACAGTAACAGGAGAAGCCACCTCCACAACCACCACCACCACAACCACCAGCATGCAGACTAAGAAACAACCAGACAGCTGGAGGAAGAGATGCCTAGTTGACGTAGTGGGCAACTCCCTCCTGAGGGGAATGGAGGGAGTCATCTGTCACCTAGATAACGTGGCATGGGAGGTATGCTGCCTGCCCAGAACCCAGATCCAAGACATCACTGTGAGGATTCCTGACCTCATTAGGCCCTCCAACTACTATCCCATTGTCCTCAACCACGTGAGAACAAATGATACGGCCAGGAGTAGTCCAGGCCTGATCATGAGTGACTACAAGGCTCTGGGGGCCAGGCTTCAAAGCTCATGGGCACAGGTGACCTTCTTGTTGATCCACCTAGTCAGTGGTCATGGTCCACATCGAGACAGCTATATTAGAGAATTCAACTTGCAGCTCCAGAGCTGGTGTCATTGTGCAGGTTTTGGCTTCCTTGACCAGGGTCCATACTTCCAGGAAAGAGGCATGCTGGAATGAGACAGTTTCCATCTCTCTTTGGAAGGTAAGAGTCTGTTCTCTTACAGGTTGGTTGATCTCCTATGCAGGGCTTTAAAGTAGGTTCATCAGGGGACAGAGATGCAGAAGATGGAAAGAACCTAGGAGCAAAGGACCAAGAGCCACGCACTGGAAAACTCCACATAAGTATTGCAAGGTCCAATAGGCAACAGCACAGAGGGGTACTAAGGGCACCCATCAGGGGGCTTAAATGTCTCTATACTAATGCTAGGAGCATGGAGAACAAGCAGGAGGAATTCACTCTCCTGCTTGCAAACAAAGACTTAGTTAAACTAACTGAAGCCTAGTGGGCCCCTACCCACGATTGAGCAGAGGGCTATAGACAGCACAGACACAATAGAGTGGGAAAAGGGGAGGGGAGGCCTTACTGTATTTGGTGTTCGTTACAGGGGACAACCTGGTGGAAGATCTGTGGATACAGGGTAATCTAGGAGATAGTGACCACCAGCTGCCGGAATTCACTATCTGTTGAAAGGTAGGAAAGATAAGTAGGGCAGAAGTGCCAGACTTCAAAAAGACTAACTTCAAATCAGCTCAGGAGGTTAGTAATTGAGGTGCTAAAGGACAAGAGCCTTGGTGAGGTGGGAGTCTAGGACAGGTGGTCATTCCTAAAGGGAACAATCCTTCAGGCAAAAAGGAGACAATACTATTGCACGTAAAGGGTGATAAGAGGGCCAGGAAAACCTCTTGGCTGAACAGAGAAATCCAAGAAAACTTAGGGATGAAGAGAGACATACAGACTGTGGAAGTGGGGGTAGTCACCAAGGAGAAATACACCTATTTGGCTACCATTTCCAGGGAGTCTGTAAGAAAGGCCAAAGCAGCAATGGAACTCAGGATGGCAACAAAAATTAAAGACAACAAAAAGTCCTTTTCAGTTATATAGGGAGGAAAAACAAGGTACAGGATAACGTAGGACCCCTACAGGACAGGACAGGGCAATTAGTAAGAGACGGGTGGGACAAAAGCTGAGCTCTTCAATGAGTTTTTTCATCAGTATTCCTGAATACAGATAGAGACATATCACCAAACTGGACTATGGACAGGCACAGGGGGGCACTGTGCCTTTGGAGTCAGTTAGCTGCCAGGTCTTCCCAGCTCTTGATGTTGGCATCTACTTTCTTGATGAAGCACAGAGGATAGGGCACTTTCTAAGGACACAGAGGATAGGCTCATGTCTATGCCTTCAATGTGTCCTTGTAGCATTTCCTTTGGCTTCTAGAAGATCTCAGGCTATAGCTAAGCTGGAAGTCAAGTCAGGGATTTGCACACAATGTCCAGTCCAGTGAAGTTGGTGCTTGAGGATCACTGAGTCAATGTTGGTAACACTGGCTTCAGCAAGAAAGCTGAGTGTTTGTGCAGTGATCTTCCTATTTGGTGCAGAGGACTGAAAAAAGAATGTGGCACATCCAATGACTGTTTTGTGAATCAAAAGAGCTTTTTACTAAATAGTTATAACAGTTTTAAAAAATTGTGATTAAAGTGCATTACAAGAAAGTTGGGAAATGGCTTTATTGTGTTTTTATTGTTCACAATCTCTGGAAAAACATCAAGATACAGGTTTTCAGTGAAGTAGTCATCCTCACTCTCCTCTACAAATGTGAAACATGGGTGACCCAATGCTGTCATCAAGAGCCTGGAGAGGTATAACCAACCATGCCTCTGGAAAATCCTCTGCACCAAATAGGAAGATCACTGCACAAACACCAGCATCCTTGCTGAAACCAGTGTTACCAACATGGACTCACTGGACATTATGCGCAAAACCCTGACTTGACTTCTCAGGCTGTAGCTAAGCTGGATCTTCTAGAAGCCAAAGGAAATGCTACAAGGCACTGAAGGCATAGACACGAGCCTATCCTCTGTGTCCTTAGAAAGTGCTCTATCCTCTGTGTCCCATCAAGAAAGTAGATGCCAACATCAAGAGCTGGGAAGACCTGGCAGCTAACTGACTCCAAAGGCACCAGAACCACAACCAGCAGCAGACTACTTCAAGGTAAAGTATCTTGTCCTCAAAGCAGAGAAAGAGTGAAAGAAGGAAAAGGAAAGAAATCCTGGCTTACAGCCTACTCTGGCCAGCAGAAAGAACTGCAACTTCTGCAGAAGGACCTGTGACTCAAAGATTGGACTTTTAAGTCACCTCAAGACCCATAAATAAGCCATAGCAGAGATCATCCTCAAACTGAGGAATTGTCACTGAGAACAAGAAAGTGATTTACAAGGTGGGGTATGGCAAATGGGAATGCTCTGTCACCTGGAGGCTGGGAAAGGAAGAGGCTGGCATACAGCCAAACTGTGGCTTGTCAATACTGATGCTTACCTCTACGGGTGCTGGTAGGGCAGGGCTGTTGGTGTTGAGTAGTTCTTACACTGGAGTATAGTTCTGTAAGGTTGCACAGCTTAGAGCTGTAAAGGGTAGCTCTCCCTATGACACATCACAGGGTTGGGGGGCTGATCAGGAAAACCACAGCCTTAGCGAGATACCAGTTCAAGTTCAGGACACCATGTCGCAAGGCACTGGGAGTGCCCGCCACTGGAGGAGATCACGACAGGACGCCGAGCTTGCCTGCCGCTGTAGGAGATCGCGGTGGTGGAGCGCCGAGCCCGCCGGCCGCTGGAGAGTGAGTGGTGGGGCATTGAGCCCACAGACGCTAGTGAGCGCGGCGGGGCATTGAGCCCGCAGCCGCTGGCGTGAGCGTGGCGGGGTGCTGGGCCTGTCTGCCACTGGGGGAGAGCGCGGCGGGGCGCTGAGGGTGCTGCCGCTGGTAAAGATCATGGCAAGGCACTGGGGGTGCCTGCCCCTTTAAGGCCCTGGAGCTGGCAGCCCCCAGGTGCCTGATTAGGGCAGCCATTTTGGGACATGGACAGCCTATATAAACACTGGCAGTTTGACTGCAAGAGGCCAGGCAGCAACATTGCCTGGCTGGAGATCTGCTGAGAGAACACCCGGAGGTAAGGGGGAGCTGCAAGGGGATGGTAGGAGGCTCTTGGATGTGGGCATGACCTGAAATTGCACCCTGCCGGGAGTGGGTGGCCTGGTGGGGCTCTCTGGTGCAGGAGCCCCCAGGAAATGCCAGGCTAGTTACCACCCCGGTGAAAGGGGAGTCGGGGCGCCATAACCCCTTTGCCCCCACTGCTGGGGGGGGTTACCCTGTGGTTTGTGTTTGGAGGGCCCAGAGGGTGGACCCAGTGTGAGAGAGAGAGTGGGGCTAGAGACCAGCCTGAGCCAGTGAGTACCCTCGACTGGCCCATGATGGGGCCAGAGCTATGGGAGCTAAAGGGGCCGGGGGCCCACCGCGAGGGATGCCCAAAAGCTGGGGGCCTGGAGTCCCAACTGGCCTGGAGGTGGGCCAGGGCTAGGAGCCGGAGGTCCCAGGGGGACCACACCTGAGGGGGCATGGAGGCACTGCGGTTGTCCCCAGGAGGCAGGGATAGCAGCACGGGTATGGCTTCGGGGGGCTAGGTAGCTTGGATGATGGCGGCAAGGCCGCCTGACCAGAGGGATTGCAGGAGGGTCCTGTACAGAAGATTCTGGGGCCCAGCGTGGGGCCAGCAATTAGTATAAGACTGAGATGCCATCAGCAAGGCGTGGGCTGCGGTATGGGGATGGAAGGAGCTGCAGATATCGCCCCCTGGCATCGGGGCATGAGTGGGCAGCCTTCCACTTACTAAACATCAGTGAACCTTTAGATCAAGTCGTGGCAGGAAAGAACAGGCGGGTGGTTGGCCCGCCCGAGACAGGCAGGAGGGCTGTAGAGTGCAGGAGGACAGCCCAAGGATGCCTGCCTGTCACACACCAGATCTGGATCTTTTTGGTGGAGGCTGCTGTGAGTAATACTGCCCCTGTTGAAACTACTGCTGGTGCTCAATGCTCGTTGTCTACCTGCTGAGTATGGCTAAAGGCCTACTGGATGTCTCTCCATCCAGATGGTATCCATCAGCATCTCCATAGCATTCCTCCTGGCCTGGAACATAGCTGTGCACTTGGCTTGGGAGATGCCTTGCCTCACCAGGTCAGCACACCAGTCTTTGTGAAGTTCCATCCTGAATCTCAACTCAACAGCTCCAATTCTCCTGATGCCACTAGCTCACTCAGCATCTCCTCGCTCCATTTTTTCCTCCTCCAATGTTGGGAGATTCTTTGCACTGTGATCTTTAGCTCAGGGTTTGGGGCCTCTGTGCCTACTGCTGTGGGAGCTCCACTTAAGCAGGTGTTGAAACGACACTAAGGAAATAAGCACCTTTTGTTAAATGTTGGTGACATGTAGTATTCTACAGATGAACTGTTTAGATCAGCTATAGGCAACCCCTCTCTATGTGCTCTCCTGTTGTTGGAGGAGATGGTTTTGCCCAAAGATCTAACCTTCTGGAGAAGGTAAGCCTGCTTTGGTGACTCTATGGAAAGAAGAGGAATTCCTTTCAACACAAAGTCTTGGAAGTCAGAGTATTTCAGAGAAAATTTTAATACCTATCCCCAAACAACTGGGAGTCAACGAAGAGAATGTCATGCTTCCTAGGCCAGGAGAAAGTAAATAACAAAACCCATACAGCAGCTGCAAACACCACACAAGACTTATAGGCTCAAGGTACCCCACCCATTACAGCCGCCTGCTTCCAGAGAACCCTGGTTGCTAACCCTGCAAGGCCTCCACTGAACTCTGGAAGTGACCCAAAACAACTAGCTGAGACATCTCACAGTCTCCTGCACCCCTGGGTCTGACCCCCCCCCCACAAATCTCAGACATTAACTGGATCTTCAGGTGCCCACCTGCTACCACCACAGAGAAGGAAGGAAGCCAACTTGAGCTGCAGCCAACAAACTGTTTCCAGGACATTTAGAGCTGTTTAAGCAATCAAGAGATATCTGAAAGAACCTGACTGTAGGACTGGCCTTTGTGCTGTGAAAAATGCAAGTCACCCCATTCACGGCCCCCTCCACCCTTACTACACACTGTCACTTGATCAGGCAAGAAAAGAGAGTGAGGGGGTTGGGCAGAGAGTTACTGTGCTGGGATTCCCTGTGTTCAATGTGTATAGTGTGTGAAACTGATCCTATCCTCTGTGCCCTTAGAAATTTTTGCCCTACTGTGAACTGCTATGATCTGTCACTGTTGGGAGGCTGGTCATAGGAGGGTTGCAGTCTACTTGTAAGCACAGTTTTTTCTTCCCCCCCAGCATCCCCAACCCACTGCCTTAAATGAGATTGGTAGCCTTACAAAATAAAAGCATCACCTAGGCTAATTACTCTTCTTTTTTCCCCCCTGAATGAGCAATCTCTTTTGCTCTACAGTTGAGGGGGAATTACTCTGGGGTAGAAATGTGAGGTTCCAGGGCAGGTGGCCTTGGGTATTTATTTGAGACTTTCTGGGCAGTGATTAGTGTGGGGAGGAGAGTAGTAGCAGTGGCAATGTTCCCATGAAGAAGGCAGGGTAGATTTGTACCTTACAGATTAACTCAGTGCTGTCCAAATGGTGGCCCCATGGGCCACATGCTGCCTGTGGGCTCCTCACTGCCCTTGCCCACACTACTGCTCCTACTGTGACAGTTGAGTTCTTTGAGCTCCCTCATCCTCCTCTACCTTCTACTTCCTACCCCCACTCCTGGGAGAAGAATATAGAAGCAGAACAGGGTGCCCGTGCTGCAGGTACAGCAGGGGAGGGGACTGGGGTGCCCGCACTGCAGGTGGGTGCATGGCTGAGTGGGGAGGATGCTGCATGTGTGATGGTGGCAGCAGAGCTACCTATGCTGCAGGGAAACAAGAGTGGGGAGGGTTCCCCACATGGCACAGGTAGAATCAGAGGGGGAGCGAGGCTGCCCACACTGTACACAGGATGGGGGAACAAGTTAAGCCACCTGTGCTATAAGCATGGCTCTTAGGACTGCAGTCTGGTCTGTGCACATGTCCCGCAACTGCCCAGAAGTTGGACAGACCTGGACTAACTACATCAGAGATGTATATGCAAAGCTTGGCCAACCCAATGGATGAGAAGTGGCCTTGAAAAAAATAGAAAGTGATGAATTCTAGGGGATTACCTGGGGTTTCATTTTCTCTCTGTTTATTTCATGCTTACATGACTGCTCAGCCAACAATAAGAGGCATGGTCAGGAGTGTCCAAAGACAGGGTTGGGGAGCAGGTGGTAGGAGTCACTCCTGAGCAGCTTGTCCAACCAATCAGCAGCAGCGGGGGAATGGTGGAGCAATGCCTAAAGCGTTAGCCACTGTAGCCCTCTCAATGACCAAGAAAGGGGGGCAAAGAATGTAAGGGAAGAGTCCTTGTTGCTTTCTTACCACCTCAGAGGTAGAAGAGGGGAAGAGTTGCTGTTAACCCCTTCAGGGAGCAAAAAAAAAGGCTAAGCTATCCATTGGTGAATTACGTGACAACTGTCAGAAACATCCACAAACAACACTCTGGGGTAGGCATATACCTTCTTTTCGCAAAACTAGATTCATTTATGCCCTTTGAAGTAGATCTGGTTGCTACTATAGTCTGGAAGTAAGCACTAATCCTCCCTGTAACAGCCCTATGAAGACCCAAGTCCCAAAACAGCAGATCATAGCATAGTATGTTAGCACCTCCCCCACAAACTCTCTGAACATGCTACTCACAAAGCTAGCACTCTGATACCCAAATGACAGCTTCCAACTGGAACCCCACCCTTGAGCGATTCAGAATAAATATGCTTCTCTTGGCTTCAAACACCCTAAAACCATATCTCCCCAGGTAGGTCAATTCAGGGTTACCCATGTTCCTATTAAGTAAAAATGTGCTCCCTCCCCACAAGCCTAATTATGTCAGAGGTCTCTATGTCAGGGTGAAGATGAGGGTGATGTAGAAACACTGGTGGTATCACAGTGCTAAACTGCTGAAACTTACCAGGCGACTGTCCTTGTTGTCTGCGTCTCCTAGCAGTTGGCTCCCAAGAACGAGGAGAAAAGAGGGCTGGCTTGTTCAGTACACGCATCTGCCTACACTGGAGGGGGAGGGCAGGGGTGAAAACAGGAAAGAGGTCATTCACTAGTAGTGGCAGAAAAACCGCTGGCAGAAGTGTTGCAGGAATATTGGTCTATGAGGACAGAAGAATGATGGGGCACAATACACAGTAGGGATGAGATTGCAGATTGTCAATGTCAGTTATAGTGCTGTCATGTCTGGACAGATGGTAAGTCTTTCAGTTAGAGCTCCTGAACAGAAGGGACTCCCTAAAGTCATCCTATCCCTCCTGTGACTGGTTCTCAATTGTGACAGCAGAGACCAAAGTCCTCCTGCACCTCCCAGTCAGAACTGTTTCAGGCCTTGGTTAACTTCAGGGTTGACAAAGCAGGGGTCTATTCTGTCACTGCCAGACAGAAGCTACAACAGGTCCTTGTATTAGGAGCATGTCACTCTCCAAACACCTAAGATGCAACTGGTGTTGCGAGTCTTCTTATGCGTTCAGTACTTTGAACTTGGCACAGCTCTGGTGCCAGTCACAACTGTGTTCCCAAGAAACTATTTCAGAGGCTACATGCTCATAAACAACCTGGTTGCAGTGGCGCATCCTTAGTGAGCGCCAGGTTTTCTCATCACTCCAGAAAGCAAAGAGGTCCAGTACCTCTGTCTACCTCCAATTAGTGGAGTGCCTTATAAATGCAGCAGAGGATAGTGATGCTAACGTTCTCAATGTAAGCCAACACATTCCAAGGGGTCTTCACCCAGTTCTGGTGCAAAAGATGCCAAGTGCTTTGGATGAGGGCCCAGCAAAATGAGGGTATAGCACATCTTGACACCTGGCTGTAAACAAGTGAGGTCAGACAGATCCTGTGACCTAGGGAGGAGCCTGTTTGGTGAGTCACACAGGTGGCTTCTCACAGCATGGGAGGTAAGTGGGGGGGCAGGAAGCACTGCAGGATGCTGGAGGACTGATCAGTTCTGCTGGAGGGTACATACATAATATGAAGCAATTTACATTAAAGCATTTCGAAGTTGTTTCTGTTTTTTCAGGGTCATAGAAGGTAAGCTGGAAGAGACTTCGGAAGATCGTTGGGTCCAAACCCCCTGCACCAAGCAGAAAAGACAACTAGGGTCAAGTGACCCCAGCAAGGTGACTGTTCAGTCTCCACTTGAAGATTTCCAGGGTAGGTGATTGCACCACCTCTGGAGGGAGCTTATTCCACAGTCTAGACATCCTAACTGTAAAGAGGTTTTTCCCAATGTTGAGCCTGAATCAGTCTTCCAGGAGTTTGTGGCCATTACTCCTGGTTTTCTCCTCAGGTTCCCTGGTGAACAGTTGCTCACTGAGCCATTGATGTACTCCCCTAGTGTAGCGAGTGGTAAGTGGCTACCAGGTCCCCTCTCAGCCTTTTTTTCTTCAGGTTGAAGAGTCCCAGATCCTTCAGCCTTTTCTCATATGGCTTGCTGTATAAGACACTGATCATACAGGTGGCTCTTCTTTGGACTCTCTCAAGCTTGTCCATGTCCTCATTAAATTGTGGTGCTCAGAACCAGATGCAGTACTCCAGTTGCAGTCTCACCAGTGCTGAGTACAGGGGAAGAATCACTACCTTGGTTTTGCTGGAGATGCATCGATTGTTGCATGCCAGAGTATTACTTTCCCAACTGGTTACAGCATTGCACTGCTGGCTCATATTCATATTGTGGTCTATTATTACCCCAGATCCCTTTCATTCATGGTGATAGTCAGTTTGGTGCCGCCAAATCTGTCATGTAGGGGGTTGTTTGTCCCGAGGTGGAGCACTTTACATTTCTCAACGTTGAACTTCATCAGATTCTGATCTGCTCAACTTGCCAGCCTGTCTAGGTCTGCCTGTATCTGTAGCCTACCTTCAAGTGTGACCATGCTTCCCCATAACCCGTCATAACCTGATGTCATCTGTGAACTTGACCAGTGAGCTCTTCATCCTCACATCCAAATCATTAATAAAGATGTTGAAAAGTACTAGACCAAGCATTGACACCTGTGGGACACCACTGCCCACTTCTCACCAGGATGACACAGATCCATTCACTATGACTCTGAGTCCTGTCCTGCAGTCAACTCTGAGACAGTAGGTGGGTGAGGAGCTAAGCCCATAATCCTCCAATTTTCTACCACAGACATTGTGGGATATTATATCAAAGGACTTTTGGAAGTCAAGGTATACAATGTCAGCCTGCTCTCTTGTGTCCAGGTGGCATAGGAGATGAGGTTGATAAGGCAAGGAGATGAGGTTGTTTATGAAGCAGAACAATGTGGATTTGAAGAATCATCACTAGGTACTTCTGTACCCTCCCTTTTTCAAGCACTTTAACACACCTGAAGAACTTCAAGTGTTATGTTTGTCTCTTCAGTTTCATATCATGCCCTTACCGGGCCTAGTATAAGGTCTTCATAGAAGCCCTTTTCATGAAAGAATTCTCCAAACCTTGCAGAGTATTTGCAAATCAGGCTAACCATTGGAATACCTTTGCTGCATGTCTGAGAATCAGAAAATTCCAATGCTAATTTCAAACCCCTATTGTCAATGGGTGTACCTACACATGCTGTTAGGGGCAGAAATAAACTGCAGAGCTCATTGCTCCAGTTTATGGTTCCTGGGAAGCTCCCAGGCACACATCTGCATGTGCGCCTAGACCACAGCACACTGAGCCTGTCACAGCAGCCCTGGCTGGCAGGGAGCCCATGGGGTCAACCTGCCAGCCCAGAGCTGCTCCAACCAGGCTCAATGTGCTGAGAAGGGGCTGGCCAGGGCACAAAGGTGCTTCAGTGTGAGGCTAGCCAGCAGGTAACCCTAGTACTGAAGCACCCTCATGCCTCAGCCAGCTGGTCAGAGTCTAGACTTGCGCTGCTGCACATGAAAAAACTCCGCAGCAAGGTAGAACTTGTATTTACAAGTCCTACCCTGCTGTGGAGTTGATTAGTTTTGTGCATCCTAATAGGGGTGCACGTGTAGATGCTGAGACATTTAATTAATTAGGCAACTGTGCAGTAAACATCTCGTATAGATATGCCCACAGTAACTCTTAACTGGGTCACAAAGGGGTTTAGCTCTGCATACTCTAAAATGGATGGGCAAAATGCAGCCCACAGGCTGCAGGCGACCCACCAGGCCAGTCTATCCAGCCCGCAGGGCCCCTAAAAAAATTAGAAAAGTTAGAAAATTAATATTGAGCTGCCTCTGGCTGCCTGTCATGCAGCCCTTGATGGCTTGCCAAAACTGAGTAAGCGGCCCTCCACCCAAAATAACTGCTCTAAAAGCAACATTTGCTCCAATTGCACTTGCCTTCATTTGTGAACTCAAGTAAAAGAGCTTCAGGGTCCTCCTAGCAAAATGCTATTTTTATAGGAAAATTAAATAAATATGATTTTCTGCTTTTATTTTTTTGTTGTATGAAAGGTGAAACAAAACAATTTTCAACGCACAGTGCTGACAGCTTGTCTAGTCTCTCCCAACTACTGTATTTCCTTGAATTGAGGATGAGGTCCTGCCCCCCATCCCACAATTAAATATAGGCAAAGAGAACCTCATCTTAAATTTGTGTACCAGCCTAGGGCAGGAGGCTGCTGCTGCTCCAGCTCCAGTCTGGGGGAGACTGCATAATATGCAGCCCTGAAAGAACTGCTGTGGCTCCAGCTACAAGGCCACTGTTGCTACTACCTGGCCAGGACCAGGGCCACTGTGTGCTCCGTGCCCCAATCTGAAACTGAAACCTGAGCCACCATACAGGATAAGCAATGGCGGTGGGAGGGAAGACACCACCAAGTGCCAAGTGATGGGAAGGACAAGTGGAAGTGGGACAGGAGCTGGGAGGTGCAAGCAGCAGAAAGGGGGTGGAAAAGGCACATGACATCTTCCCACTGCTTATTTCCCCACTGCTTGGCACCCTGACACTGCTTTCCCTGCAGCAGTTTGGAATGCGAATTTAACATGACCCTCCAACAAATTAGATTTTACATGCTGAAAATGACAATCAATTGTCCATGTATAGAATCTAATTATTGTGGAAGTCATCTTAATGTCAAAGTCTTGGATTCAGATGAATACGGTATACAGCTGATCCACCAAAACATTCTTTCCTCTTGTGTATTTCATGGACCATCGTGGTTACAGCCTTATGATTTCCAAAATGCACACACAAGCAACTGATTCATAAAGCCTACTGATGTAAAGCCACGCGGGGGTGCAGGAAGAGCATGGGAAAACCTGTTCTTCACTGATGTTTCTTTCAGAGTTGCCGAAGGGCAAGTACCAGAGCTCCAGGCTCTATTAAAAATTAACTGAAGAAAGAAATATCAAATCTTGATGTTTTGGGCTTCACCAAAATATTCAGAGGCTTCATGCTGAAAACTCACTTTTGGCCTCATATATGCAGAATTCAAGCAAAAAATCCTAATTTCATTATTTGTTGCAGTACCACATTTGTATTAAAATGTCACCTCTCCACTGCAGGAGATTTTTTTTCATAGTTTCTAGGGTCAGAAGGGACCTGAACAGACCATCAAGTCCAACCCCCTGCCCTGGGAAGGAATGAGTGCTGGGATCATAATACTCCAGCCAGATATCTATCCAACCTTTTCTTGAAGAACCCCAAGGTAGGGGAGATCTGTACCTCTCTACTGCAATGATTGTCAACCAGACTGCAACAGCACCCTGGGGTGCTTTGAGATCCTGTCAAGGGTGCCACAGGGCAACATGCAATGTTAGCACTCTTAGGCATGAAAACATGATTCACAAGATAAACCCAGAGATTTTAAATATTAATCCATAATGTCAAAAAACATTCTGACCCATTGCGATCTTACTAAGTTATTTAAACCAGAAGAACATCTCTTTTTAAGTAAAAAAAAAACAAAAAACAACAAAAACAAAAAACCCCAAAAAACAAAACTAATAGTTGGCATTTACCAAAGGGTGCCTTGAGTCTAATGATTGAGAACCAGTGCCCTACAGCTTTGAGCAAGGTATGCCATCTACCTATCAGAAACATCACAGAAATGTCTAGAAAACTTTTTTCAACACTTGGCCCTACTGAGTAACAATAAATATCTTTTGAAAACATGAGTTAGTTCTAGTTGGTTTGTCATTTCCTCTCCAAATCTGACCTAGCTAATGCAGTACAAGTATCATCTAAAATAAGCCTGTGGCTTGTGTGAGAATTGATACACAGACCCTAGCTGAGTAAGGGAGAAGTAACATGGGTGAGCTCAGAGATGGAGATGCAATATTACGTTACTGCACAACTAAGGGAGTGCAGCCACTATTTGTAAGAGAGATGGGCAGTCCAAGTGCACTAAAGCAAGGATCAGCAGCCTGCAGCCCACAGGCTGAATCTAACCCATGGAGCCATTTTATCCAACCCACACAGGTGGGAGCTTCTGTGGTAGCAGCCTTCACCCACGCGGCAGGAAGAAGTGGAAACAGCAGCACAGGCTGAGTTGCAAACAGCCTATGCTCAGACCTAAGCACTATTTAAGTGGTCACCCCACTCCAAACACTGCCAACCCCTGCATTAGAAATCTCAGCCAGCAGATCTCTACCTACTTTTAGTGAGAAAATATGGTTTTTACCCTCCAGCATCAACCTTGATTGTTACCCTTAGCTTTGTCCATGCTAGGATAAAATGGAATCATTTTATCATGGAATGCTCCATGTTAACTAGCAACTAACACGTCCATCAAATAGAAGGAAAAAATGTACTTCAGCAAATGCAAAGGTTAGACAAAAACCTAGCAGAGCCAAGGGCTGACCTTCCCACTAGACTAGTTCTGAAGTGACATTTCAAACAGGCTTAATTATTTCCAAGTCAGTATTACTTTACGTATAACTTGTCTTCACTAGGAAGAAAGCTATATTTGTCTGTGCATAATGGTTAAGAGATGCCTCGGCACAGCTTGTGTTGAGCACGTTATGAGCACGGGAGCAGGGAGTTCCCCCTGTAGAGCGGGAAAAGTTTCGGCGCACAGTCAGAGCCCACCAAAAACCTTGCAGCTGCACCAGCAAGTGCATGCTTGCAATTGGCTCACGTTAAATTATGTATACATGTCGGTCGGCAATTAGCTAGCGGACCAAATAAGAGGCTTGGGCGATGCCCGCCCAAACCAGAGGAGAGCTGGGACACGCATGAGGAAACATCCGCATGTTTCCAAGCCACGAAAGAGGCCTGATCAACTGACAATGACTCCCCGCTGGATTCATCCAACGCCCCATACCCTGTGTGAGTGTGAGCTTCTGTGTGCCTGAGTTCCTGTTTTGAGTTTTGTAACTTCAAGGAACGTGCCTACAGCCTAAGGACTTCAAGTAAAGTTTTTTCTGCTTCCAACAACCCGTGTGTCGTCTAGTGCTCTAATTCCACACTCCATCAGCGACCCCATCCCGCCACCGTTTCTCAGCCCCCACAATATTAACACCAATTAAAATTATGGCATAAAAAAGTTTTAGTTTTAACATATTAACTGGTTGAGATAAACGAACACAGAGTTTACTTCAACCAGTTTACATATAATGCCACAGCTCTGCAAAACTAGCACGCCAAAGCAACTTTGTCATCATTTGGATATTAGCACAATTTCAATACACTTTTTTCCAAAAATAAACTTGTTCAATGGGTTAGCCCAGATTTCTGTAGTGAATGTTTCTACCAAATCAGGCAACAGTGCGGCAGGAAAGCGTTAAGCCCAAAAATCAGCTTGTGTCAATTTAGGTGTTCTCCCTAATTCCAGGTTACTTTTATATAAAAATTCAGATCAAATGGTGCCTCTTTGAAGCCCCTAATGCCCCACGGATACTTTTCAACATAAAACATACAAGATCGTAGCTAAAAAAAAGAGTACAACAGCACCACTTTGAGAGGACATGCTCAGAAACATAGCCTGTAGCCCACTTATATCTGTTTAGATCACCTTTAAAGATGCACTTCATCACTTTGACAGAGTTTCACCCTGTTTATCATTGATCGGGTCTGCTGCCAATGTTTCAATGAGCCTCTAAACACATGGACTTACAACTTAACATCCCTTATGAAGAATCAACCAGGTCCCTCCATAACCACACGCCACATATTTGGAATGAAGTCCAAGCCATACAGATAAAAGAGGTCAAAGTCTTTGTCTAGGCTTTATAAATAATCACATCAACCTTTTTATGAAGAAAAGATATACAGCTTAAATTTCAGAAGTACTTACCACTGGCTTCACTGGGACCTGAAGGAACTAAACACTAAAAGCCTCTCTTCACAGAAACACTGTACCAGGAACACTGATACTTTCTGAGCACTTTAATGGTTTTTAGCTACCAATTAGCTAAGGGAAAATTTTTCACTTTCTGTTACTTTTATCTTCTACATAGAAATTAAAGACACAGGAAAGAGTAAAGTACCCTCATGCTAGAGAGTAATCCTCTAGGACTGAAAAGACTACCTGGATAGTTATAATACAATCTGATTTAAGGGTTTCTTGAATGCACTGACACCCAGATGAGACTGAACAAAAAGAGAGGGGGGAGGGTAAATGGAACCAAGAACAAGTCAATGAGCACAAAGCAGCACGAAGACACTAAAAATTAAACTTGATACAGTTACTGTCCAATGGTTGTTCAGCAGCCTGTGAAAGGGAACAGTTCTTAGAAGTTTTTGGTAACAGGTGACCAATCACAATGTAAACACCACCATTACAATGGGTTTTCTTACTGGTAACATATAAGCACCAAAGACTGACAACCACAAGGAATGTTAGTGAGACAATAAATGGGAAGTAATGTTTCTACAGCCTCTGTTGTACCTACTTTGTATATTCAGGATTTCAGCCTCTCAGGTTGTCCAATCAGCACAAAGCTTTTTATAAAGGGAAAAACCGTGCCAGTCAATTCACAAATTTTCCTAGTCCCAACAAATTAGCATCTGTTAAATCCTACTTTTCCTTCACTGTTTAATGAAGTCAACACAATTATCTATAGGAGGAACTCCACAACCAAAAGCATTTAGGTTTTAAAAACAAGCCAAAAGGTCTAACTTTAGGATAGTATGGTGTACAATTTTACAATATTAACATTTTTAAGGCCTTATTTCTTTACCATCAGATCCCTCATTTATCCTCTGCAATTCTAAGCAGCAACACAGTTGCTGAATTTATAAAAAGTAAAGTGTGCAACAGACTTGTGTGATTCATACTAGGTTAATGGGGCCATGGACAGACAACAGCAGCATATATAAATAGCACTGCTGATGCCAAAGTGCCATGCAACATTAGTACCATTAAGTATGTAAATGCTTACATGCAATTCAGAAGACAAACCCAGAAATTTCAAATAGGAATCCATATGGTTAAAAAAATTCTGACCAGTTGTGATCTTTCTGATATTTTTGCAACAAAAGAACTGTTATATTATTTTTCAGTAGTCAAAAAATAAATGGAAGTTAAAAGGTGGCATTTTCTGTGGGGTGCCTTGAGCCTAGAAAGGTCAAGAACCCCTGTAGGTTGTGAACCCCAGACCCACATCTATAAAAACCATGAGAATTCTGTTTCTCCAGTCAGGCAATGTGAACTATGGAGCTGCTTGTGGTTCTTGAACAGGAGAGCAAAAAAGTGGAGCGTGCTTAGTTTTTCCCACGTTTCTGGCCTTTGCTGGTTGCTACAGAGCCAGGAAGGAATTTTTCCCTTCTTCTTGCTACAAATGTCAGGGGTGCTTTATCAGGATTCTTGGGTGTTGGCCACAGACAACACTGAGGATTTGACTGGGATGTGCCAATGCTCCTGCTAGGACTAAAAAACCTTGAGGTTTCTGGTTAGAGGATCCTGCCCCTCCACTCAGACCAGTCACATTTGGGATCAGGCATGAATTTTACACAGTCAGATCACCAGAGATTGCAGGGTATTTTGTCTTCCATTCTAGCAAGGGACATAGTCCTTTCTTGGATCTCTCAAGTGTATTTTTAACAACCACATCCTATCCTTGCAGCAGCAGCAGCATGACATTGACAATGCCCTCACCCCCATGCCATACCTGCCCTTCCAATACCTCTTTTTTCCTCACTGCTGACACTCTGCCAAAGCCACATGGCTCGTGTTAAACTAAAGCCTGGGTATCTGGTCCATGGCCTATTAAAGGTTACTGGCCACTGGGCTAGAACAATTTTAGTAAAAGGAATAAATATGCACTGCTCCTTAACACTACAGATGCAATAAAGCTGTTGAACAGGAAGCTAGTGTCTTATGCAAATGTCATGCAAATATGTTGAGTTCAAATTAAAAACATGAATACATTTAAATCAGTGATTTTAATCACCTATTTCAATCATGATTTTAATCATCAGAAATTAGAAAACTTGATTTAAATCATCTATTTTAAAACTTGCTTTACATTTCTAAGAAAGAATTTAATAGGTACACACACAACATCTTAGGCAATTATGAAGCTTAATATAAATTTTAATTATTTTTAGGTGTTATTATGGTAGAAAATGGTGAATGATGAAGTATGAATACATTTTTAACTCACAATAAATGTCAATTTCTATTTGCATGGAAAATTAAATTTAACTGAATGCACAGAAGACATGTAATATTTTATTTTTAGTAAATAAAACAGTTTTAAGTACATTAGGTTCAGAAGAGAAAAATCCATAATTTTTGCAATTATTTTGTCTTTTGTACACTGCAGTACAATGGTGATTAGTAGAAATGCTCAAACATGGGACTGAGGACTGTAAAAACAGGAGCCTTATTTGCCAGACCGCAAAGACACAGCTCTGCTAGACAAGACAGCAGCAGACTCAACCTCTACGTACAGCAGCTCAAACGGAACATTAATTCCTCATTTTGCATGTGCTGCCCAACCCCACCCCAGCAGGTGCCTCCCATCACTGCAGAATTCAGCCCTTCCTACTATTACTGGGAATGGGAGTTGGCAGTACATGACAAAGGTGCCTGCAGGAGGCTTATGCACTGTGGAGAGTGGAGAAACAGTCTGTGGTTAGGGCCAGATCACAGAGGGCAGACCACCACTCTGAAAAGGTTGCCAATCCCTGCCCTGACACAACCAACTATGATTATTATCTTGGTACTACACATTTACATTCCTGGCTGAGTTAACTGCATAAGCACATTTCTTCTCACCAAAGACCATTGGTATATAATCAAAGGTTGGCTTAACAGAAGCAATGAGATGACAATGTACGGAGTCAGACAAAATAGCTAGGGCAAAGCTAACTGGGAAATATATAACACTTTGGGTCAAGCTGCTGACTTCTTTGCTTCAGAGTATTCAGACTAAAGAGACTGACTGTCACTCCTGCTGAAAACACTGATACAAATATTCAGTAAAAGCTCTGTTATCCAGCATCCCCCAAGAATGGGAGATGCCAGTTAATCAAATATTCCGGTTAATATTACCAGAAGTGCTACTTCCGGTTTTGCTTTTGCCACTTCCCTGGGATGCCAGTTAGAGTTTTCCGGCTAATAAACTGCTGGTCAACACAGCTTTTGCTGTATTTAAACAATCAAATGTGGGAGAATACTGAAGTCACCTCAAACAAAAAACCAGGAAGCCAACTGTACATGAAAACTGGATTTCTCATTATTCTTCATTTTTACCTTTTCTAAACTATTCCAACATACCGCTCAGGACCAAAAGACCTCAGGGTATATGCACATTTTTAAACCTCTTTTTTTCAGGTTACTACAAATACTAATCATTTGTCACTTCCAAGTTAGTCAAGAATGAAAAATGGGAGTTCTTCATCACTGAAGAAAGCCAAGGGAAAAAAATCTCAAACAATTATTTAATATTGGCACATACAATACAATACAAATTAAGAAATGAAGTTAAGTAAAAATCATTAAGGTATCTTAGCCCTTTAATGACAGAAATAGTCATAGGTAACTGAGGAAACACTACTATCAAGGCATATACAAAGGAAAATGCATGTAAACAGCTTCTTTTTTTGTTTTACAAAATTGATATAGTTAGTATTAACTGCACAAGGTCATGAAACTCCACTATGAATTCCACAGTAGTTAATGCATCCTGCACACATATTCTGGCATTAAAATCAGTCAAGCAAGGGGTTAAATTAGGATTACTATGGTGAAATTATACACAAAAATGGCTTACACACACACTTGTCTTTTAGTGCTAATTGTCTGAACTCTGAGACAATGGAAAAACAATGGAAAAGATTAATGTAGAAAATAGCAGATAACAGTGCTGGCAGAAGCTAACGAAGCAGTAACAAAGATGGACAATATATGAAATCATGTTGATGTCACTGGTGACCAGTGGGACTATGGGCACCTGTATACATGAAGCCACTACCATGTAGACATGATGAAAATGTCACTGTATGGTTTAATGGCATCACACTACACATGCAACAGTTTGTGGGGGAGTTTGCATTGTTGGAACTATTAGTCAGTTCATCCCCCAGCCATGGGAGAGACGAGCAGGCTTCACAGGAAAAAAGGTTCAGGCCGCTCTTTCTGTCTTCAGTATCTTCTAAAGGCAGAAGCAATGAGGGACACAAAAAATAAATAAATAAATAAATAAAATTATGCAGCCTGTCCACCTCTCCCAGATCTAAGGGGCCAAGCTGCCAGCAGGCTGAGCGGCCTCTGAGCTGCGGGGAGCCCTACTCCTTCCCTCCATAGTGGCAGCAATAGAGATGTGAAGGCTCAGAAAAAAAAGCAGAAAAATTCAGGGAAAAAGAACAGGTTTTTTCTGGTTTTTTCCAATGACTGTTTTTGGGTTTTTTTCCAAAAAATTGAAAATATTTGGAAAAATTTAAAAATCTCTTATGAAATATTTTCTTATAGAATGATGATAAAAGGTTTAAGACAAGGTGTTCATATACAGCTACCCTTTACTCCCCAAAAATGGTTTCTAATAACTTTGTAATAGGAAGATTTTAACGTAGATAGATAAGACTATCTACAGCAGGGGTTTGCAACCTTTTTGGGCCAGTGTACCCCTGGCAGCCGGATGCAGAGAGGGGGAGGGGGTGGCATGTAGCTGGACGCTGAGCAGGGAGGGTGACGTGCAGCTGAATGTGGAGTGGCAGCAGCTGCCACGTACGACCTTCCCATGCCCCCTCTATCTGGCCAGGCGGGCAGCACCTGCACAGGAAGGTGCGTGCTTCATTCCCATCCATGCATACCCCCTACGGCCTTTTTGCTCCTGTCCTCCTGACTAGGCCTCAAAGGACGGGGAGAGAACACTGGCAGCAGCATCCATTTGTTCCTGTAGAGATTAGAAACGAGGAGCTTATTGCCCTGCTTGCTCAAAAGCCTCAGGAGAGGAGACAGAGCAAGACTAAAGGCTCTGGAGTTAGAAGGAACCTGCCTCCTTCTGGCCCTGTGACCTTGAGACCCACAGCCACAGAAGCAGCACAAAGGAGCTGAAAGAAAGTACACTTCTTTATTGAAAGGCAAGAGTTTTAATTTCTCTGAATTCAGTATATTAAACTATATTTTAGGTGAATTAGTATATTTTCATAGCCTATGCAATTCATAATTGAACTCCTACTAATTTGATGTTTTGTGACAAATCACATAAACTTAGCAGTGAGGTGAGGCCTGCAGGGCAGGGAAGTTGTTCACAGTTAACTCTGAGGAGGCCTCTGCTCCATCCACTACTAAATTTGTACATGCTGTAGCTTAGTGTTTATATATGCAAGTTAGCCACTAAATCCATTTTCTCTTTTTCTCCCTCAGCAAAATGGTGCATTTCCACACTGCAAGTTATTCTGAAAAAAAAGTGATTTGCAAATATTGTCAAGTGAAACATGAATTTGAAAATGCTACTAGGATGACCAAATGCATCCTTGTATGTAAGACGTGTCCTTCAGACATTAAAAAAAAAAATCTTTCATGTGTGTAAGTAAGGAGGAGGTAGATCATGATGATGAAAGAGCAAGTAGCTCTTTCCAATGTTCTCAACCTAGAAGTCGTCCTATGGTTGTTGCTGCTGCTTCTTTTTCTGTAATACCAGCATCACAAAAGGTTGTCCAATCAACATCCTTAATTAACCAAATATTGCAACCAACCGTATACAAAAGACTCTCAATAGCTTCATTTGTAGACAAGATAACACCTGAAGATCAGGAAAAAAACTGACCAAGCTCTTGCAAGAGCAATATATTCTTTTGGAACGCCATTGTCAATAACTGAAAATGCATACAGGCCAGAAGCTTTTAAATTACTAAGACCACCATACAGTTTGTCCAGCAGACCTTCTTAAGCAAGCCTGTTTTAGTCAGAATATGAACATGTAATGCAATCTGTGCAAGGCAAATCAATGAAGCACTGTGTCTTGCAGTACTTATAGAGGGATGGACAAATGTGCAGGGAGGAGGAATCATAAACTTTGTGATAATAACATCTCAACCGTTTTTTGGGTTTTTTTACAGAAGCACTGAAACAAGAGAGAACAGGCATACTGCAGAGTATATTGGTAGTAAAATATGTGATGTCCTACAGAAGATTGGGAGTGGTAAAGTATTTGCTTTGCTGACTGACAATGCAAGGAACATGAAAGCAGCATGGGAGATCATAATGGATAAATATCCACATATTACTGCAATAGGACCTGCATCCCATGGGCTAAACTTACTTATTTGCATCATGAAGTTGGACACTCTGCAAAAGATCTATAGAAAAGCAAAAGTAGCTTTTACATGTTTGATAACTTCTCATACTGTAGCTAGTCTTTAAGAAGCAGGAAGAAAAGAATGCAAAGAAAAAAAATACACTCAAAGTCTGTGGTTAAACTAGATGGGGTGGAGTGGTGATCTCACTTAAAAGTTTACTAAAAAAGCAAAGAAGTTCTTCAAGAAATGGTAATAATTGAGGATTTTAAAAGTATTGTACCCAGAAGCGTAAGGAACACTGTACTTGATGAGGATGTCTTCTGGGTTCAGTTGCAGAACTCCCTGAAGATTCTAAAAATCAGCCAATTTCTTCAGCAATCACGGCATCTGAATCAGATAGTGTGCACTTTTGTCAGACATTCCTTACCAAATGGCCCAGATAAAAATCAACGGTTTTTGAGAATCTAAGTGCATCTCCGCTTACAAGTACAAAAGAAAGAAAAGTGAAAGACTTTATTAGCAGATGGGAAGAATTTTGTTGCCAATCAATTTATGCTGCTGCAAATCTCTTGGATCTAAGTCAAAGGCAGAAATGTTAGTGATGATAGCACTGCTACTGCATTTGATTGGATTACAGAACAAGCAACACTTAGGACTTGATGTTGGACAGGTAATTTCAAATGTTGCAGAATACAGAACATCTTCAGGTATTGGGTCCGGGAATGCAATCTGGGACCCTGCCAAAAATACCCCTCCTGCAACATGGTGGCAAGGCCTTTGCACAGCACAGCCTGCGACTCCTCTTGCTTCCTGCCCGATTCAGATTCCTCCATCTTCTGCAGCATGTGAAAGAAATCAGTTTATGTTTGGAAAAAACTCACCCCAAATGAAGAAATAAACTAAACGTGAAAGAGTAAAGAAGCTCGTCTCAACCCGGGAAAACCTTCAGTTTTCAGAAATCCATGAAGATGATAAAAATGAAGGATCAGAAGAACCTGAAACTGCTGATAGTGATAGCTCAGAAAATGAGACTGATTAGGCAAAGTTTCATGTAGCAAAATTTGTATTCAATGAGTCTTGGGGATTTTGTTTCTTTTTTTCCCCTCAGCTCTTTTTCTAAAAAATGAGTGCTTGTTGTATCTCTTGACACTGTGCAGGAGTCTAAGTCTAGAATACATAATAACTTTAATTGTTTTACTATAATGCTGATGGTTTATTCTATTTTCAATTTTATTTTTTGCCCGATTCTCAAACTGGCAAAAACTAAGAGACACTAGGTTCCTTAGGAGTTCAGCAGCTTGTAGCTCCACTTGTAACAAAAATTTAAAACATTTTAAAGTAAATTAAATTAGTAAATTTGTAATTGTCTGAATAAACTATACTTTTAAATTTAATAAATGTACCAAACATGATAATTTTATGAGCAAACCAAGTTATACATAATTCATTTAATGTTCTTAAAGTAGAAAAGTTAATTTAGATCTGTAAAGGGTGCTAAGAAAATAAATATTGCCTATATTTAAATTTTCCCTAAAATTTCCATTTTTTTCTGGAAAAAATGGAAAAACAATAACATTTTTTCCATAGTTTCAAAATTTCCAGAAATTTTACAGCTCTAGGCAGCAACCTCCAGGGCTTCTAGGGCAGGCTACTGCCCCAGTTCAGGGTCTGGGAACAGCTGGATTGGGCCGAGTGCTGCCTGCAAGCTGGGGTAGCACCTGGCCCACTAGCAGCCCACTCAAGTGGCCCCAGAAGGTGCCACCACTGTGGAGGGAAGGATCAGTTCCCCTGCAGCTCAGAGGCCACTCGGCCCACTGGCAGCTCATGCCCCTGGCCACAGGCAGGCACCACCAAAAATGGAACAGGCTCCTTACTGCAACAGTGACAGAAAAATAAAACCCTTAAATTGAAACAGTGGGTTTCAATTAAAAACCCACCATTTCAATTTAGGGGCAAAGAATGCAACTAAGGACTAAACTCGCATCACATGTAGAAGCACCCTTTAAGTATAAGAAATCCACTGTGCTAGCATAACTGTTCCCATAAGACATGCAGAGTATGAAAGATACACACACACTCACACTCTACATACTATGCACTCTTGGAACGTGCACTGAGCTATATAGGAAAAGAAAAGGAAAACATGGGGATATAGACCAAAATTTGTGAACATAAACATTTAGATTAGCAGCCTGGTTTCCAGAAGTGCATGCATCCATAATTTTAACAGATTTCATTGGGAAGTAGATTCTGAATCCCTTTTCAAATGGGATCATTTATTTAGGAGGCAAAATAAAGGGTGTTATTTGGAAGTGTTTAGAAGTTTCAGAGCAACGCAGGCACAAGAAATTGGCTTTCCAAGAACAGCTAGCAATGTAATGACCAGCAATATATCCACTAACTCAACAATGCTGAGGTACAGTACAAGGCTGACAAACAAGTGCCACTGACCCCTTCAGACTTGCATAAAGTTGCAGGTTTCCTGCTCACATAGCAAATTGCTACTTCCAATGGCTAAGTCTCTGCTAACAATGAACCAACGTTACTTGAATCTAAGGTGACCCTCCCCCCCAGTAATTAGAATCTACATATAGAAAAGTCTATAAATTTGTTACAATTTTCCAGCTACAGAATCTAATTATCAGAGGGTAGTCTTAAATTTGTCTCCTACTCACTGCTATAGCAGGGAAAGCAGTGGTTGGGGAAGGATTAGATGGCTGCTAAGGGGTGGGGAGGAGGGGTCAGGCTGTTCCCTTGCCCTCAGCCCCCCCACTTCTTGTGCCTGCTGCCTTCCTGCCAGTCAAGGTTTAAAGCAGGGGTGTCAAAGATAGGGCCCATGAGGCCCTTTAACTGGCTTCCAGTGCTGTCCCTGGGTCATAGATTCATAGACTTTTAGGGGCTGGAAGGGACCTCGCAAGATGATTGGGTCCAGCCCCCCTGCACTAGGCAGGAAAGACAACTGGGGATCAAGATGAGTAAGGTGACTGTCCAGTCTCCTCTTGAAGATTTCCAGGGTAGGTGATTGTACCACCTCTGGAGGGAGTTCATTCCACAATCTAGACACCCTGACTGTAAAGGAGTTTTTCCTAGAATTGAGCCTGAAGAAGCCTTTCAGGAGTTTGTATCCATTACTACTGGTCTTCCCAGAGGTCTCAAACGTTGAACCACATGCTGCTACACATGGTGCCCACCCTAGCTGGCTTGGGACCCAAAGGGCAACTCCTCAACTGAGCTGGACCAGCCTCACACAGAGTCTGCACAATTCCAGACCAGCTGGAGTAGGCACTGTATGCACTGGATCTGGCATGGGGGAGGAGAAGCAGGCATTGACCAGCTCCATGTACTCATTTGGCCCACTACGTTAAGGGGGGAGGTGGGGATTAATTTTTTCCCCCTCAGTCTTCCTCAGAAACACTGGATGTTGGATGGAGCCTAAGGATCCTGAGGTTTTTTGCCTACAGTGCTTTTGTTCCTCTGCTCAGAGTCAAATCAATCACCACATTTGAGGTCAGAAAGGAATTTTACCCCATGGTCAGATGGGTATGGACAGCTGCAGGGGGGAAGGGTGGCCTTCTTTGGATCTCTCAAGTGTATTTCAATAACCTTTGCAGATGCAGGACGTTGGGAACTGTTGTCCCCTTCCTTCACGGTGGCAAGTTTGTGCTAGGCTTTGTGATTGTATGATAGTAACAGGTTAAACAAAGATTTGCATGGGATGGTTTGGATAGGGATGACCCTGCCTCAGATAAGGGGCTGTACTTAATGACTTCCGCAGGTCCCTTCCAAACCTACTTTATGATTGCAAGTACTATTTACCTCCAAGGTCCTGGCTGAAGTCTTTGACGTATATGACACACAAGGACTCTCTTGGAGGCAGTTTTAGCCGCTGAAACAGTGGCAATATCAGCAGTGTATGATACCTGGCACATCAACAGGACACTGTTAGTTAACAGTAATTAATTTTTGCAGAAATTGGAATTCACTAGCTTTCCTTGCCGTGCTTCTAGCTCAAATAGATCTGGAGTCTTAACTGAATTATTCTTCTCAGCAAATAAGCAGTTCACCATGCTGAAGAACAAAAATGCAGGCCAACCCCCCCACCCCTCAAACCCTACAACAACAGAGAATCAGACTAATGTCTTGTTTTCATGGCTAATTTCTACCCCTTCTCCCTTACAGTTAAAACTCAGGGCCTAGGCAAAAAAGAAACAAATCGTTCTCCATTCCCTTTCAATCCTTGGTCTTTCAGCTAAAATGAACGGCAATAAGGACAAATGTACAAAAGAAAGATGACTGACGAATCTCTATACCAGTGATCCCATGATTCTTAATCAGGATGCCACAACAACCTTTCAAGGATACTGCAACATACCACACAATATTAGCAGTTAGGTGTGCAAATACCTATACATAATTCACAAAAGAAACCCAGACTTCAAATAGGAATCTACAGTATCAAAAACAATCTGACCTGTTGTGGCCTTTCTGAGTTCTTTGCAATAGAAAAAATGCTCCATTATTTTTCTGCAGTTAAAAAAAAAAACAAGTAAAAGCTAAGAGCTAGCTTTTTCCAAGGAGGGAGTGCTTCAAGTCTAACGAAGTTGAGAACCAGGCCACTAACAGCACAACTGAGCATATGGTTACTAGAGCCAAACCAGGTCATCTCTTAGGTAGTGACCTAGAGACCAGAGAAGAGAGTCTTTATCCCAATTTCCAATGTCCCCAGCTTTTGAGTTCTCCAACATACTTCATAAAACCAGGCCACACATCCAGTGTATCCTGGCTGAACTACAGGGCTTTAAGTTTAGTGTTAAATCTTTTTGGAAATTATTTGACAAAATCTTGTATCCTATCCTAAGGTCTTAGGTGTCAGTGGAGATAGACAGACTTTTCTGCTTCTCAGGGCAGACAGGCTCCACAACCTCCCTTTATATTGGGTCACTGTTACCAGAAAAGCCGCCCACAGCTAGTCACTGGTCATTTTTCCATTTGGACAGCTTCCAAAACCCTCATGCTCATCAAAGAGGAAAATGGGCAGTCATCAGATGAGTTGTCTCAACATTTCAGATCTGTCTGTTTACAAAGAAGGTCTGTACTCAGAGGTGCCCAAATACAGCTTCTGATGATCAGGAAAGGTGAGTGGTACTTAGAGGAGGTAGTACTTCTGATATTTGAGCCCTACACAGTTTCCCTCTCATCTCCTCTCAACAACAGGAGAAAGCAGTGGTGTGAAGGTACAAAAGCATTTGTGTATAGTTTCTAGAACTCTTCCACACTGGCAGCACAAGATACTGGCTACACTTCATTCTTTCTTTCTAAAACAGTTTCATTGTTCTGCTATTTTGAAAACACCACACAGAATTCAGTGTTTTCTTTTGGCTCCACTCTATTTCTGCCATTCAGAAGTAAAGTGAAGCAGAAATCTTACATTCTACTCACACCAAAGAAAAAATGGGAGGAGATGCACACAGTGAATAAATAAGTTAGTCTTATATAAAGAGTTCAACAGCTGTAAAAAGGAAGCACTCTCATTTTAAAGGAAATCCAACCCCATGGCACACAAGCACCAATAATCCTGTCCAGTTACTGGAGTATAAGCAACCACTTCATATTCTGGGCTTCTCTTCTCTCTGTTTCCACAATGAATGCAGCGCACAAAGCCCACTGGCATGGAGCAAAAAACTCAAAAAACTGGTCCCACAGTTGGGAATTTGTGCACAATTTCTGTTTCCCAGGAATTAGAACAATGTCGAGTTTTATCATTTTAAAACTAGACGGTTTTGTACAAAAGCCAAGTACAAACCTATCCTAAAATATTGTAAGGAACAAACTACCTTTCTAAATAGTTCTTGTTACAGGGCCTGTTTTGATTAATCCCCCCAACACACTGACTGCACTGGAGTTACTGTGCAATAGCGTAGCCAAACAGCTTTTATGTGATGCTGACTGTGAAGTAGCTTGTTACTACTATGCAATAGCACTGCATCACATTTTGGGCCACATGACGCTACTGTGCAGTCAGCATCTCATGTAGACATAGCCACTGAGAAGCTTCTCAGTGCTACCCAGCTTCTTCTTGGATACTATCCAACTGGCTGGTCCAATTTATGGAAGGGATAGTGTTTAGTTCCCTTTAATTTAAGAGATTTTCACAAATATTTAAACAAAGCATTCTAGTATATTTGGGGCTATTGTAAAGGGAGAAAAGTGGGGCGTAATCTAAGAACAGAACTAGGAGCCAGAATGCTGGTCTTAGTTCTTCTATGGATTACCTTAGTGACCTTAAATCACCATAGCCATGCTATAGCCCATTTGTTTGCAAAAGAATAATGCTACATATTTAACTCAGTGAGACTATATGACACAAGTATTTACAAATTGTTTTGAGAGACTCAGTTCTGCTGTAAGCTTATTTTGTTTTCCATGAAGAAGCTGCAGCTAGGTCCAGTTTTGATCTACCTACAGATCAAACTCTGAAAATGTTCATGGGTCTTTCAACCAACAAGTAATTGAATTTGTTTGTGTATCTAACACCTCCAATTTGAATCTGAAGATGCAGCAGACAATTTACGTAATCAAGATGCCAAATCCTTTGTAATAGGTTGCCACTCTTTACAGCAGTTTTATTTTCCCTGGGTCAAGCTTGGCCCCACAGGAAACAATGTAATCATAAAACAAACAAATACCTAAACAATAAGGGTTAACTTTCATCCTGCAATGCTTTCCCAGACCCTGAGGGCACCTCAAAACAAGGGCCCATGTGCTGCATACAGCACAGTGGACCCACAAGGCTTTTCAGTTGTTCAGAGAGAGACCATTATCACAATTCACCATCATCAGGCCTAACACCATACTTAGAAGTTTAGAGAGAAATTGTTCCAGTACATACTCAGGTATATTAGTTCAGTTGCCCCAGGACAGCCTCTGAAACCAAGTCTAGAGGGGTCCCACACCACCATTCTTTGAATAATGTTTCTTTACCCACAACTATATCCTGACTAAAACCAAAAAAGTCCTTGAATTTAGATTTTAGCCTTCTTTCCCCTCATTCCTAAGAAACAACATATCCCTATTAAGCCAAGACCCTATTAAGAAGTAGTAAATCTCAGGAAAGGGATTAGAAACTTCTGTTCAGACAAAGTAGAAAAGAGCGAATACAAAAAAAGTATTCTGCATTTGTACTAGTTGCTATTCCTAAACCATCCCAGATAGATCCTTGTTCAGCCTTTTCTTGAAAATGAAGGAGAGGGCACAACTTCCTTAGGCAGCTTGTTCCACTATCTTTCAGTTCTTACAGGTAGGAAGTTTCTCTGAGATTTAAACTACAGCAAAGCAGCTTTAGATTAAAACTGCTGCTTCATGTTCAGCCCACTGTGGCAAAGGACAACAGTCATTCTCCTTTTTTTTCATAGCAGCCTTTCAAATATTTGAAAATCACTATCTTTAAACCTTTGCTTTAATCTTCTTTTCTCCAAGCTAAACAAACACAGCTCTCTCAACTTTTCCTTGTATAGCCTGAACGACCTTTCATTTTTGTGGCTCACCTTTGGATCCTCTTCTACTTCTTTACATTCTTCTTCAAATGAAAAGCTCAGAACTGCCCACAGTCCTCTGGCCCTGGAGTAGACAACTTTTTCCAACTATGACTCAGAACAACCCACCCCGAGTCAGACAGACAGACTGGCAGGTACTATGACCCACCTACAGCTGGTGTTTGTCTCTGCAGCAGCAGTGGGAGAGCTCCCAAAGCCAAAGACCCTTACCTGGCAAAGCCCCACATATGGAGGGCCAGACCCAATGGTTCCACAGATCAGATCTGGGCAATAGATTGCTGACCCCTCCTCTAGTCTAATCAGCACCAAGAAGAATATTGTCCCATGTCTTGCATACAATATTTCCATGAATACAATCCAAAACAGCACTTGCTTTTTGTGACAGCCTCACACTGATGTTGACTCTGATCTGTTGTAGCCTGCAGATCCTTTTCAGCAGGGCTACTGACTAGCCAGTCAATGTTTTGTATTTGTTTATTTTCTTTTTCTTCTTTAAGTCAAGTACCTTACATCTGTTTCTATTGATCCTAATTTTCTCATCTAGAACCCAACTGTCTAATTTACCCAGATCTTCCTGAATCCTACTCTTATCCTCCAAAGTGTTTACAACCCTTGCCTGCTCCGTTTCATCTGCAAACATAATTGGAAAGCTTTCTTCTCCTACATACAAGTCACTAAATAAAACTGTTAAGCAACACCAAACCCAGAACAAACCCCTATGGCAAATCATCACCTACCTCGAACTACAGTTGATGTAACAGAACTTCTAATATGGGACTTGAGAAATCATGCAGTGCAACAAAAGCTTTCAACACTGCCTCACGCTCCAGACATGAGAGCTCTGGAAAAGCAAAATATTACTCCTCGCCTGGGCAGAAGCTATAGGGAAGTTCCAACACTGCTTCAGAATTGAGATGCTTTTGATTACAAGCCCCAACAGTTCTCACAATCAATGCAAAGGTCAGTCTATCACACTTTTTTGTAGCTCTAATGCTCTCTACTGAAATTAGTCTCTTTGGGTGCTGACAGAAGCAGGCGGATGCACTTTACTAAATGCAGCAGCATGTTACTCTGACCACTTCTGCAGCGTCTGCATACATTAGGTGCTTCAGTAGGGCTTTTTTGGTGCTTTTGGCTGAGTCAATCAGCTATTAGATGAAAGCACCAAAAAAGCTCCAATAAAGCACTGGATCTATATAGAGACATTGGAAAAGCTGGGTGCAACTAATGTGCTGCCTCTTCTGGGTGTATGCTGGGCTGACATGGGAGTGTGTTGAGTTTAAAGTAAAGGATTGTTTTGGGATTTCTTTCCAAGTCTGCAAGCAGCCTTTGGGACCACTGATCACTGTCAGGGACAAAACTAAAAGGTGTTTCCCCCCATCTTCAATCCATCTGAGCCTTCAAGAGGCCAAGAAGCAATAAACTCCCTCCTTCCCCAACTAACTTTATCAAGTCCACATAAAGACTTGAAGCAGTTTCAGTGGTTAAATTTGTTTATTTCATATAGAAAATAAAAGACTAACTTTAAATGTCTTCCCAAGCTGATAAGAGATTGCTGCAGACTGTTTCTACTGCTTGCTTTGGCAGACATCATGGTCTACCTCACTTGATTGAAATTTCAAAGACCATTTTAAAATACCCAATATTATTTTGGTATCAACAACAAACAGCACTTGAACTGTCACATATGTCCAATCTGACATGGTTTGAAATGTAAGAAGTTCAGTTTAGCCCTTGACTACACATGAAAAGCAGAGGTTTTGAACAGAGTTCAGTAGTAAGAATGGGACAGTTCTTAACTTTAGGTCATAAATCCAGCAGAGGAAGTGACTTGAGAATTTCAGTTTGAAGAGTTATATAGGCAGCACCTTTCACCAAACTAAACTCATAAAAACAGAAAAAGATACCCCAAGGAATCGACAGTCATCATCATTTTAAGACTGTTTAGTTAAAGTTCAAATACCATCTAACTAACAACCAATGCTCAAACACAAGAGAATTAGCGTTCAAAGCCTAAAAACATCCTACCTCTCTAAAGCCATGTAAGGCCAGTGGTTCCCAACATTTTTTTTGCCATGACCCACTGCTGAGAGCACAGTGTGGCAGCGGTGGCAGCCCGGGGACGGGGGAGCTCCTGGCACGTGGTTGTGGCTTGCCCTTTGTTTGCGGCATTGCCCCCGTAACCCTCATTTGGGTTGCGATCCGCCCAAGGTTGGGAACTGCTGATGTAGGCGTAAGCTACATTTCTCAGGAAAGTCTTATGCTAGAAGTCATGCTTTCAAAGGCATGTAATCCTATTTGAAAATAAACATCAACTATAAAAAGTCATCAGGCTTTTCACTGCATTTTAACATACTTATGAGGATGTCCCTTCAGTTCTCTCAGGAAGAGAAGTATAACCATACATCCATGGCTATATCTAGCCAAAAAGTTAAATGACACACAAAGAGGAACTAGCTTTCTGTTTGCTGGACATGTGCATCATTTGTATTGCTCACCATGTGTAAAGTAGATCAGTATTTCCAATAAGCCACATAAGTTCTGTTTATGAAATAGCAGCTAAAAAGGTAGAGCCAAGTTAATGCAGTTGGGATGAAGCAGGAAGCCAGGAGCAAGCCAACCTAAAAAAAGTGTGAAAAAAAATGAGCAGTTATAATAAATGTCTAAAGACATATGAGTTTAAACTAGTAAACTGCCTGTCATGAAGAAGGGGGGGAGGGGGGGAGGTGACATGGACAGGACAGAGCACCACCACCCAGCATCCCATGGTGCCACTGTTCTGCTTCCAGTTCTATGTGCCCCCTCCACCCCGCGCGTCCCTCCCCAACCCCCGTGTCCTGCCCCATGTGCTCCTCCTACCCCCTGCATCCAGTCGCATGGGCTTCCTCCCACCCCCTGCCGCTCCCAGTGTGGCCCCGTGCACCCCCCATATCCTCTGCCGCTCTACTGCCAGCTCCTAGGAACTAGCGGGAAGGGGAGCTTGCATACAGTGGGCCTGACAGGGGAAGAAAACTCATTTCTCCCCTCCCCCCAGCTGCTGCCATGTTGGGCTGGTCTGGGCCAGGCCCACTTTGCACCCCCCACCCCTACTGCCATAGTGAGCTGGCTTTTCCCTCAGCTCGGGCTCACTCCCCAACCCCCTCAATGTTGGGCCCGGGCTCATTCCTCCCCTGGCCCTACTGTCATCACTGATGCCACGGCACACCTGCTCCTCCCCCCGCCATCCTCCTAGGGGATGGAAAGAATGGACTCATGGCCGACGCAGGCGAGGGGGCTGGGGGAGGAGTGGGCCTGGGTCAGAGCGGAGGTGGGGGGAAAAAAAGGAGGCTCACTCCATCCCTCCCCCAGCCTCTGCTGCTGCATTACCTGCAGGGAGCAGGGCATCCGCTCTGTTGTTGCTGCCTCCAGGGAGCAGGCCAAGGGGCCAAGGCCAGCGCTCTGTCCCATGTCCTCACCATTATGGTGGTGGGCTGTATTCTGTCAGAACACTTCTTCATGCTCTGATTGGATGTTTCTCAACCAATCAGAGCACGAATAAAGCATTACGGACAGACAGACAGACTTAGGCTTTTATAAGAGCCTAGACAGACAGACTTAGGCTTTTATAATACTGGAAAATGCATTGAGGAAGCATGGGGGTGAGACATGTGCCCCGCCCCCGCAGGTTTCTGTTCCCAATAGTGGGACGTGGCCTGGGGCTGTAGCCTGGCCAAACTGGGACCAGCTCAAGACAGAAGATGCCTCTGCAGTCCAGTGCACAGTACCTGGTGTGGGAGGGAGGAGCAGCACAGAATGACTCAGTTCTGCTGCCACCAGAAGCCCCACACCAGGCTGCCAAAGTAAGGTGCTCCCTGCTTGCCTGGCAGCAACAGGGATGGTGGCAGTGCAGAGTTCTGCCCCTCCCCCACTGCAGCAGCGGGCAGGGGGTACCTCAAGTCAGCAGCCATGGCAGCACAGCTGGTGCAGGGCTCTCAGTGGTGGCAGCACCAGCACCAAGTCTCCCCACCCTGCACCACCCTCCAGCACTGGGTCTCCCCACTGGGCTACAGACACAGCTTCTACCTGGTGCTGGTCCAGCCAGGCTGCAGCCTGGAAATCCTGTTGGCACAGAAATCCAGGGTGGGGTGCCAAGTGGAGTGCTGCCATGATGGTGGGGACCAAGCGGAGGTGGTGAGGAACGCTGCTGGACTCGTCCCCCTCCTGCCCAGGCCTGCTCCTTAGAGGTGGCGGCAGCACAGGGTATTGGTAGAGGGGGACAGAAGGGACTGCAAGACAAGCTTTCCCACCCTCCTGGGAGGCAGTAACGGCATGGCAGGGGGAGTGGGAGTTAGGGTTATGGTTGTGGTTAGCAACCTTAAATTTATATATAAAATTGTAAATATATCAATTGTTCTCAACAGATAATACATAAAAATATATAATACATATATCAGTTGAACACAATATTTTATTGATATATTTACAATTTTTATACATTATCAGTTGAACATAATACTTTATTATATAAAATTGTAAATATACCATATATAGGCAAATTGCCTATCAAGAATGATAAGGGAGGGGGGAAGCTTGCTAAGCATAACCCTAACTCCCACACCCCCTGTTGTACCACTGATGCCTCCCAGGAGGGCGGGGAAACTTGTCTTGCAGTCCCGTGTCCCCCACTACCAGTTTCCCGCGCTGCTGCCGCTACCTCTGAGGAGCAGGGCTGGGTGGGAGGGGGACAAGTCCAGCAGCGTTCCTCACCACCCCCTTGGTCCCCACCATCACAGCAGCACTCCACTTGGTCCCCACCATCATGGCAGTGCTCAGCTGTGCTACCGCCTCCTGTCTGAAATGCTCCTGGAGCACTCTAATTGGTTGTTTCTGTAACTAATCAGAGTGCTCCAAGAGAGTTATGGACTGAGACACAGATGGACTAAGCCCTTTATTATATTAGAATAATATAATCTAATTAGAATACTGATATAGATAATCTGTTGAACACAATATTTTATTCATATATTTACAATTTTATATACATTTTAGATATATTAGTGGCGTTTCATTTTGATCACAGAAAAACACAGATTTGGGGGTTTTTAATATGAGAATTTAGGATATTTTTAAATCACACTATTTGGGATTTTTAAACAGAGAAAGCCAGGATCCCTGCTCATCACCTTCAGGAGCAACTCTACCAGAGAGTTGGCAACAGGCAGTTTTCACACTACTACATTTATGCCAGTTTGGGTTGTATTTTTTTAGATGCAGAAATTACACAAGCACAAGTTGTAGCATGGCTGCAGCTATACTATGCAATGGTGTAGTTATACTGGTATCACTTATTCTTTTTCTCTTATAGCATGAGCAAACACAATCAAGCCTCCTGGGCTGGATCCGGACTACAAAGAGCCTTGCAGGCTGGAACCAGACTCAGCAGCAGTGGCAGGGTGAAGTTTCCTGATTCACATTCCAGTCACACGAACAGTGAAAAGAGGATGCCCATAACTTGCTCTGTACTTGAGTCACAGCCACTTCCTCAATACCTTTGACTAGGTTCCTACTCTTTCCTGAGAGCACAAGCCTAGTTTCAATACAACCAAGCAATTCGAGCATTTGACAGGATTCCTATGGAGATTTCTGTATTTTCCTCAAGTCCTTCTTTCTTTGCACTGCTCATCTCAGAGCTAACCAAGGACCATTAGCATTTACTGAACAGGGTTGTCTGTTTGTTTGTTTGGACAGACTAATTTTCAGAGACTGTGAGAAACCATGAACAGAAGCAGCTGTCCTTAGGCAGCTCACATTATAAAGAAGCCAGTAAATACAGAGAAACAATTCTACTGAGCTGTTACTCAGACTATATTAGAAGTTAGGGGTGGCATGGGCACTAAGGCACACAGTTAACAGTCAAGAGCTCACAAGTTTGAGGCCACAGCAAACACTTCAAGCACAGGCCTGTCAGATTCCAACAAATCTGTGATTTCTGCTAAATACCTCATCACAAAGACAAGAAAAAGGAAGGGCAAAATCCAAATTTTGCCCAAAAGCCAGGCTAATTTGCTTGTCATGTTTCCAAATGTTACCCATTTACATTCTCACTGACACCCTGTCACACTTTTAGCATCTTTCATTCTTTGGAGTCTCAGAACAGCAGAGACACCCTATGCCTGAAGAAGGGCGACTGCCTGAAAGCTTGTCAAGAACTTTTTTTCCAACTATTCCGTTGGCCTAATAAAAGATATCATATCTACTCAAAGAACCTTGCCTGCCTGTGTCCTTAGACCAACAAGGCTATAACCAAAACCCAGCAACTTGCTGAGGGTGCCCTCCATCCCATCTTCCTAGTCATTCATGAAGATATTGAACAAAGCCAGCCCCAGAACTGACCACTGGGGCACTCCACTTGATACCAGCTGACAACTAGATATCAAGCCATTAATTACTACCCTCTGAGCCCAATGATGCAGCCAGTTCTCTATCCACTTTACAGTCCATTCATCTAACCTGGACTTCCTTAGCTTCCTTGCAAAGATGTTGTAGGAGACTGTATCAAAAGCCTTTCTAAAAATCAAGGTAGATCACATCCACTGCTCTCCCTGAATCTAAAACCCGTCATTTTGTCATAGAAGGCAAATAGGTTGCTCAGGCATTATCTGCCCTTGGTAAATACATGGTGATTAATCCTAATCACCTTCTCCTCCTCATCCAAGTACTTACAAATGAATTATTTGAGGACCTGCTCCATGAATTTTCCAGGAAGTGAGATGAAGCTAACCAGCCTGCAGTTTTTCCAGATCCCTCTTCCCCACTTTCTTAAAGATGGGCTTTTGCCACTGTTGGCTATTGACCTCCTCCCCAGACTGTTCCACCAGGTACAGCAGTCTGGGAGCTGACCTTGCCTGTGAAGATTGAGGTTAAAAAAAGGCATTGAGTACTTCAACCTTTTCCTCATCATCTGTCACTAGCTTGATTCCCCCATTCGCTAAGGAACCCACATGATCCCTCATCATCCTCTTGTCGATGGCACACTTGTAGAAACCCTTTTGTTACTACCTTCACGTTCCTTGCTAGCTGCAACTCAAACTGAAGGATGAAATTAGGAAGGCCAATATGTAGTTGATGAGCAATACTCTTATACTCCCCCACCTTCCCCCACAGTTATCTGTCCAAGTTTCCACTTTATTTCTAAGCTTTCTTTTTGTGTTTTAGTTCACTAAAGAGTTTCCTGCTAAGCCAAACTGGTCACCTGTAAGACCTACAACTGTTACAGTGTGCTGAGACGGCCCTGAGAAAGGTCTCTTTAAAGCATAACCAGCTGTCATGGACTCCTTTTCTGTCTCAGACTGGCCTCCCAGGGAATCCTGCCCATCAGTTCCCTAAGTGAGTCAAGGTCTGATTTTATGGTCCAGGGTCCTTAACTCTGCTGCTCTCATTCCTTCCTTTCCTCGGGATCCTAAATTCAATCATCGCATGGTCACTGCTGCCCAAGGTACCATCCATTTCTACAATCCCCATTTATTCCCGTTTGTGAGAAGCAGGTCAAGAGCACAGCCTCTAGTCAGCTTCTTCAACACTTGCACCAGGCAGTTGTCCCCAACACTCTCCAAACTTTCCTGAATTGCCTGTGCAGTGCTGTATTGCCGTCCCAGAAAATGTTAGGGTGATTGAAGTCCCCCATGAGAACTAGGGCCTGTGATCAGGAAATTTCTTCAAGCTGTTTGAAGAAAGCCTTATCCACCTCATCCTCCACAAAAAACTCTTGGTAAAGAGTTATCATTTTGATAAAAGGTATATCATTTTGGAACCAAGAGTTCTAGTTTTTTGTATTGTCTATGCTACTGGATGCAAACGATCAAAGTCATCACAGGTGTAAGAACCTGGCCCCTGACTCCAAGAGATCTCATATCATGTGTACTTCTCAATCAGGATTATCCACTGAGCCCATGTAGATCATATCAAATACCCATTTTAGTCTCTCTACCCAAGATCCAACTAGCACAGCTCTCACATAAAGGGGGCATAATTATAAATTTCCTAATGGAAACTTATTTTCCAGCTCATAGTAAAACAATCATCTGCTCAGTAACTACCAAGCCCCTGCTATTGGACATTTCTGGGTACTTCCATAGGCACTGCCTTCTTTTTTTTTCTTCTTGTTTTGCCAGTGGGCACTTGCAGGCATAAAAAAAAAGAACAGCAGCACTTTAACTCAGCACGTTCCCACGCCAAGTCCTGCACATATCCAGAAGCAGCAGAGCTGGTTTGAATTCATGCACTTCAGCATCTGTATAGAAAAGACCTTTTAGTTCAAATGAAACAAACAACCACTGATCCTCTGGATTATGGTGTACATGTAAGAGATCTGGTCAGATGCCTGACCAATCCATTTGTGGCGGACAAGCCCAATTCAAGAGCAACACAGCTTGTTACAAGTTTCACAGATACATATGCTGTCCGAGCTGGAGTTCAAATTTACAGCATGCTTGCTACTTTCTCATTTTACTTCCGTCCTTTGGATCAAAGCCACTTCATGTTGAGCTGTAACCAATGCCAGATGCTACCTCCGGATCAGAAGAGATTCTGCACACTCCTGCTAGCTTTGTATCATGAATGGCGCATACCCCCGGTGGCTGGGGGGTGGGGACGGGGACACGGACGACGACAACGGCTGCACTGGCAGCAGTGGCCAACACCGCAGGTGCCATCAGCACGGTCAGCAGTGGCAGGGGGTGGCAAGCGCTGACCATGGGTCGGTGACCATCCACAGGTGCCACTGGCAGCAGTGGTGGTGGCTGGAGCAATCAGGAACTGCTTGGAGGCACTGCCAACAGTGTCAGTGGTGCCTTTTTGCAGAGGGTGCACCGCCACACGCAGGGGGTGCAAGTGCACCCATGTGCATCCCCTACATGTCGCCCCTGCTTTGTATGTTGGTATTGCACAACTTCATATAATTTTGTTGAACACTGTGGTACCACCAAAGAGGGCAAGCCTGCTTTCTAGAGCCATCTCAAATATCACTATACAAAATATTCTTGGAAAAACGGTCTTCTTCCATTGCCCTGACATGGCCAATTCATCGCAAACTCATCTTGACAGTGGTTTTCAAGTGCATCAGTCCTGTATGCTCCGATACCTGTGTTTGATATTCTGTCTTCTCACTCTATTTTCAGGATCTTACACAGACATCTCACGTGGAAGCTGTTCATCTCTTGATGTGCCTAGCATATACAATTCCCATTTCTGAACCACAAAGCAGGAATGGGATGACGGCACACAAGTGAAATGAAGCAACTTTATGAAAAATGCTTCTCAGAAGGCAATGAACTTGAAGATGACGATGTTGGACAAGTAGGCAGAAAACAAAAGAATGCAGTTCAACAAGGAGAAATGCAAAGTGCTGCACCTAGGGAGGAAAAATGTCCAGCACACCTACTGCCTAGGGAATGACCT
>JAGPOW010003310.1:4738078-4785372 GCA_030014935.1 Caiman crocodilus
AAGGAGAAATGCAAAGTGCTGCACCTAGGGAGGAAAAATGTCCAGCACACCTACTGCCTAGGGAATGACCTGCTGGGTGGCACGGAAATGGAAAGGGATCTTGGAGTCCTAGTGGACTCCAAGATGAACATGAGTTGGCAGTGTGACGAAGCCATCAGAAAAGCTAATGGCACTTTATTTTGCATCAGCAGATGCATAACGAATAGATCCAAGGTGATACTTCCCCTCTATCGGGCGCTGGTCAGACCACAGTTGGAGTACTGCGTGCAATTCTGGGTGCCGCACTTCAAGAGGGATGAGGATAACCTGGAGAGAGTCCAGAGAAGGGCCACTCATATGGTTAAGGGCTTGCAGACCAAGCCCTATGAGGAGAGACTAGGGCACCTGGACCTCTTCAGCCTCCACAAGAGAAGGAGGAGAGGCAACCTTGTGGCTACCTATAAGTTTATCATGTGGGCACAGAAGGGAATTGGTGAGGTTTTATTCACCAAGGCGCCCCAGGGGTTACAAGAAATAATGGCCACAAGCTAGCAGAGAGCAAATTTAGACTAGACATTAGGAAGAATTTCTTCACAGTTAGAGTGGCCAAGGTCTGGAATGGGCTCCCAAGGGAGGTGGTGCTCTCCCCTATCCTGGGGGGCTTCAAGAGGAGGTTAGATACGCATC
This sequence comes from Caiman crocodilus, assembly GCA_030014935.1. Classification (NCBI taxonomy): domain Eukaryota; kingdom Metazoa; phylum Chordata; order Crocodylia; family Alligatoridae; genus Caiman; species Caiman crocodilus. Next base: position 4,738,745 of record JAGPOW010003310.1, read on the forward strand.
TAGCTGGCGTCATCTAAACCCAGCACTCTTTCCTGCCTATGCAGGGGGTCGGACTCAATGATCTACTGAGGTCCCTTCCCACCCTAACATCTATGAATCTATGTTGATGTCTGAGCCATTTGGATCAATTGGTTAGTAAACTGTTTTTGAACTGTTCTTATCAATTGCTTACCATATATTGCAAGGATAGAAAATTATAAATTTATGACAATATTAGCTTTTAATTACGTTATTTATGAATTTCAAAATGTTTATGGTTCAACATATCAATGGAAATGCTAGTTTGTGGGAGTACTTGTCAATTACACATTTTTAATATTACCCCTGCACTTTTGAAGTAAGCTTTATTGCTCGGTGTGAGCAGACATACAAGCCCTAAGCAAAAATCTCCTGTCCAGAATAACATTTTAACAGAAATGTATAAAAGTTTTAAACTAAAAATGTAAATTTTTCCAGCTGTTTTATATTGATAAAGAAAAGGCTTTAAATAGAAGATAACTTTTATGACTGATTAAATATTTTCCCTATAGAACTGGGTTTGGAAAAGTTATGTCAGTTAAACACTGGTTAGAAAACACCTGCTGTAGGAAGGATCTTTCTTTTATATATCTCATTTATTTTTATGTAAAACATGAGAAATACACAGCTTGAGTAACTTTTTAACCATTGTTTCAGGGTCCAACTTAGATGTAAGAAATTATTCATGTCCATCATCTGCAATGTCTGCAGCTTCAGAATTATCTACTAGTATCACAGCTATACTGCAACTAAGTATACCTCTGGCAGTGAATTATCTGTATACAGAAAACAGACTTTCCTTGTTATTAAATAAAACTATGGAGGAGGTCATAAACAGGACGAGCAAATTACTAGAGGTACACCAATATATCGGCAGCATATCAGATCAGCACCAACAGAAGGAAAATTAACATTGCTGGCTATTGGCACTTTGACTGGTGTAGCGGATGGTGTCACCAATAAATGCCATGTACATGTGGCACAGCTGCAGCACGCATGCAGTAAGAAACGCATCCTGGCAGCTTGGAGAACAGCTTTTTTTTTTTTTTTTTTGCCAGTAAGTCGGGGTGGGGCAGGAAACAGGGGTGCAAGGAGGTGCTGATCAAGGCTCCCACACTAAGGGAGGGAGAGGGGCAGGGGCTGCTCAGCCAGGGCTGTGAATGCGACCCTGGAACGGGAAGTGGAACACAGCCACAAGCAGCTGTTCCAGAGGGGTGCGGGGGGGAAGGCTCTCCACCACTGCACACACCCCCAGGGGAAGCATGGGGGTCATGTGCCCCCCAAATTTGTGCATGGGGTGAGTGTGAGCTGTCCGCTGTGGGCTCAGGACCAGAGGCTATGCCAGCCTCTTCCCAGAAGGGGGCTGGGCCGGGGCTAGGAGTGGAGCAGGCTCTGATGCACTGGGCAGGCAGCAGTGCTGGGAGGAATGGATATGGGGGGGGGCACCTATGGGGAGTTTTGGAGTGGCTATAGCCCCCAAGCCTTCCTGCAACATTGCCCGTGCTTGGGGCACTCTGCTCTGCTGCCTGTCCCTTGGCAGCCCTAGCCCTGCACTGGCCACGTGGCCCCTGCCCGCCCTGCAGTGGGGAGCTCCCGAGGGAATAGCAGTACAGTGGAGTGCCCCAAGCAGGGGTGGCACTACGGGGGTTCTTGGGGAGCTATAGCCATCCCAAAATTTCCTGTAGATCCCATAGCCACCCCTCCCAGTACCACTGCTGCCTGCCCAGCACAGCAGAGCCCACCCCACTCACAGACCCAAGCCAACCCCTCCCTTCCTTCCCCCGCATTGGGAAGAAGCTGGCATAGCCCCGGCCCCAAGCCCACAGTGGGCAGCCTGACCTCACCCCACCCACAAAATCTGGTGGGGAACATGCCTCCTCCGACGGTTTGCACAGCAGCGGGGAGCCACCCTACCCTCCCACACCCCTTAATAAGCTGCCTGCAACTCCATCTCGCTGGCTGGGGATCACCTGCCCCTGCCGCAGTCCCACTCCCTCCCTCATTGTGGAGGCCTTAATCTGCACCCCCATGCCTTTTCTTTCCCCCATGCCCTTTCTCCACCCACCTCCAAAACTTACTAGCAGGGCACTGCTCTCCAAGCTGCCAGGCTGCATTCCTGTAAATTGGCTATCGGATCAATATCAAAGGATATCGATAGTTAATAACTGGCTATCAGTATCGGACAAGAAAATCTTTATTGGTGCAACCCTATAAATTACAGCAGGACGACCATGGGTGACTGCTGTTTCCTGAAACTGGGGGCGCAGTTTATGGGTGGCAGCATTGGTGGTGGGGTAGCAAGTGGCAACTCCCCATAGAAGCTGCCAGCAGCCAAATCTCAGGGGGGGGGGCCCCCCCACGGGTGCCTCCCCGACCAGTCGCCTATGAGGATAACACAGATGAGAAGATGACTGGGTTCATTTATAACAGTCTCACTTTTGCCTTGTTCAGAACAAACACTGCACTGACACAGTTCAATCATTACACGTAGGTTCCACTCCACCCAGCAGAACAGATATTGCTGGAAGGCTTCTAGATATAGTCTAAGAAGGAAATGGAACAGCACACAAAAAACACTGAAGGAAAAGTGTTAATCTGAGTCTTAATGGAGTTCATAGATTTAACAGATTTCTAGGGTCAGAAGGGACCTGGTAGATCATTGGGTCCGATACCCTGCTCCAGGCAGGAAAGAGTGCTGGGATTAAGTAACCCTACCCAGATGCCTGTTTAATCTCTTCCTGAACACCTCCAAGGTAGGAGAAAGTACCACCTCCCTTGGAAGCCCATTCCATATTTTGGCAACCCTTACTGTAAAGAATTTCTTCCTTATGTTGGATGGAGCAATGTACACAATGCTTAAATAATATGCGCTTTGGTGACAACAGAAGACAGCAGGGGTGCACCACTAGAGATTTTCGGGGTCGATACAGATAGCCGATATTGAAGGTGGCCTATTGACTGATACCCATCCATGCAGCTGATAAGTCTGTTGGGGTGGAAGGGGAGAGGGAGGGAAGAGCCAGGGCTGCACCAGGCAGGCAGTGGCAGCACCGGGAGCTGGGCTACAGCAAAATCTGAGGTGACTGCAGCCCCTCATAGCCTCCCTCCCAGCACCACCACTGCTTGTCCCGAGCCCAGCCCCAGCGGAGAAGAGTCCAAGGCAGCCCTGGCTCCAGCCTGCAGTTGCGGCTGCCCGTCCACCCCTTGCTCCAGGCAGATCCAGAGGCACATCCCCCCTCCCCCATGCCCTCCCAGGGTGCACACAGGAGTAGACAGCAGCCCCTCCCCACCTCTCCCAAGCCACAGCTTCATCTCACACCGGCTCCACACCATCTGGGCAGCGCCTGCCTTTGCCCCCTCCCTCCCACATAACAAGGGGCATTCATCTGCCCCCCACCAGCCCCTTTCCCCCTTCTACCACAACAGACTTGCCTGTGTGTGTGCGCACAGTCGCAGCACAGCAGGCAGGTAGTGAGCAGCCCAGCCTGGCAGCATGCTGCTGGTATTTATCTGCCAAATTATTGGTCACTTTAGGCTAATTTCCGATATAGCCAATTTTCTTTACATCAGTACCAATCCGATATTGGACCAACGTATTGGTGCACCTCTAGAAAACAGGGTTGTTTCTCTCGCAGAAACAACTGATATATCAGAAAATGCCCTTACTGCAGAATGTTTAAAAGAAATAGCAGTAAAAGTTGCAACTGAGCAAAAATTCAAGTGTCACATGCGTGCCCTTGTCACATAACTCTGCAAACATAGCAAAAATAACAAAAAAATTAAAAGATAATGTAGCAAGCTTGAAATTTTTAACATATGGGTGCAGTGCTCATTTGTTGCATCTTTCACTCAAATCCATAAGTACTCCAGGAATAAAAGAAAATGTTGAAATTACAAAAAATTTCAGTAACAACCCTTCAACTTCACTGAAGACAGCTGGGGTAGCCAAGCTAATTCTCCTCAAAGATGTACAATCGAATTCACTGGTTAACTGGTTTTGAGCTATTTATTAAGAGCTGGCCTATTCTAATGATCATTTGCAAGGAAAATTGTGACAAAAATGGACAGATGTATCACAGTTAAAGTAGTAAATATTGGACTGAAAATAAATGCAAGTACACTAAAACCTCTCTCAGCAGCCTTGAACAAACCACAGAAAGATTGCTGCTGTACTGTGGATGCTGCTGACATGTGGAAAGAACTTCAAGAAGCAGTAAAGCAACAAAGTTAAACTGCAGGCAGTAGAGAAATGGATGGATCAAGCACTTGTTCCATCTAATTTTCTTGCCAAGATTCTTAACACAAAGTACCAAGGTAGATGCCCAACTCCTGAAGAGGAAAATGCTAAGACATGAGCATCTACTAATCACCCATCAATCACACCAATAGTAATCAATTTCAGGGCTAGCAGCAAAACACTGAAGCATTACACACTTGGTGAAGATGTTTTAAAGAAAGTCACACCACTTGAACGGCTGAAAGTCACCAGCAAAGCACCCAGAACCAGAGTTTGTTGAAATGCTAAACAAACTTTTATCAGAGTCTACAGGTGCAGAAAAAATATTTTGTTCCTTTGGACTAGTTCACTCCAAGTGAAGAAACTGATTCTTAGTTGAAAAAAAACCAAAAAGCTTGTTTTTCCCTTCCAGTCCATGAATAAAAAGGGGAGGAGGATGAGATTTAGGAGTTCTAAAAAACTTTAAAAAATAAATAAAAATAAAAACTTTCAGAACAGCCTAGAGTCTCTTATTTTTTTACAAAATAGAATTAGAAAAGTAGGAACTTACGCTCAAAAAGCTTTCACCTTGGCATTTCAGAACATTTTCCCCAGGATAACCTGGAAAAAAAAAAAAAAAAAAAAGGTTTAATTTACTAATGACCATTTACCCTTCTAACAGTATAACAGTTAATACCAGTGTTTACTAAATTAGTCAGTTGTAAACATGCATGTTTTGATTTTAAAGAAAAGCTGACGTATCCAAAATATTAGAGTTTTGTTTATTATATTTGAAGTGCTGGTTTGTGCATTTAATTACATTCAAGTTGCTATCTTAATGCAGCTTGATAGGAATGCACGCAAAAAGTTTATCATCTAGTGAATAAGAATTATTTTTCACCATTTTATACAAAACTAAACGTAAGATTTCTAACAATCCAAATAGGTTACACTATATATTCTTATTCCTTTTACACACACACACACACACACACACACACACACTATATGCGCCCAGCTTGTGTGCCTAGGAATCATATAGCAAATTTACTATACAAACTGTATTTAGTTGTAAAAATTAAAACATTAATTTTTACATCAACTAATAAAAATAGTCCTCTCTTTTAACAAACAAAAAAATATACAATGGGAAAGTTGATAAAAATCACTTATTTAATTTGATCACTGGGGGGGCTGCTGGCTTCCTGATTTAAATCATGATTCAAATCTACTTGATTTAAATTGATTCACCTTGCAAAAAATCTGAGTGAACACTTGCCGGCAAAGAGATGCTGTTTCTAAAGAGAAAACTCTCTCCTGGTTCATTTCCAGTAACTATCTCCTTCCTCTTCCTGTCACAACTGCATACTGGTCACTTGTCAGTCTCTCACCACATACAGAAGAGATGCATGCTATTGCCACAATGGGAAGGTATAGATAAGCAAAACAGGTTGATGATAGCAGCAAACCAAGAGCTACTGGTACATCAGGAAAGGAACAGCCCACCCTATTCAGAAGATGATCCTGCTGGCATTTCTTTTTTCCCACTGCTCCTGTGACCTTAAACTTTCCTGACTCAATGAGTGACCAGGTTAACCATGAGATCTCTCAAGGGGCAAAAAAGTTATGGATCCCAAGTAAGGGAGTTGAGGGGCCTTTTCCATACTGCCCCAAAGTCACTGCTATCTTTAAACAGGAAGTGCAAGCTAAGATAAGAGGAAACCACAACCAGTGAAGCAAACTTTACACACTTTGAAACTGACTGCAGCTCATCAAGAGGACTATAAACAGCTATGGTAAGGCACAAAGAAAAAGAGCCACAGCTTGAAGGGGCAAGGATGGGGAGGAGAACTCAGGGTCTCATAGCATATTCAGAAACCTAGAGGAAGAGTAGGTAATTAAATTGTGAGCCATGTTGTATCCATGGGGAATCTGGGTTGAGTTTTCCTGAAACAAATTACATACAAGTAGAGGTGCACCCAGAACTGACCCAAGCAAGGTGCAGGGCCTGGGGCAAATCAGCCCATGCAGGGCCCCATCCCCGCACCGATCCCATGAGCCCCAGACCAAAGAAGCTGCCACCACCATTTGCAGTTGGGGGGGAGCAAGTGGACACAGAGCTGCCACACTGCCTAACTCCACACTGCCCCTGCCCTGCCCGACTCCAGTGCCCAAAGCACAGGGTCCGGGGGAACTTCAGTCCCCCATCCTATAAATATCAAGGGATGGCAACCAGGCTCATTTCACCAGCAATAAAATTTCTTTTGGAGATAAAATTGTATCAAAGCCCACCTGAACTCATTTGCTAGAGCACATCCATGAGGGAGGCTGCAGAACTAGCCTTCCCAGCCACCTTCCATCTCCTGTTCTTGCCATCAGCACCGCCAATATTTGCGCCAAGCCCTGTCACTGGCCCTCGCTGCAGCAGGACAGCACAAGGAACCAGAACTCCCCGCCCCCCGACCCAGCCAAGGCAGAAAGCAGTGGCACAGCCTGCAAAGCAGCCTGGCCCTTCTCTCCCCACATCCGGCTTAGGACAGCAAGCCAGATGCAGCGCGGCACACAAAGCCCCGTCCTTCCCTGCCTGGACACTCGTGTAAGAAAAGCATGTCAAGCCCTTCCCAGGGCAGGGGCCGAACCGATCCCAGCTGAACGCCTCCCAGCCCCGGAGCCTTGCGGGCGATCCGCAGCGGCGACGCGCGCCCTCAGGCCCCGGCCTCCGAACCCGTCACGTCAGCCGGCAGAACAGGCCCTTCCGCCTCCCGCAGCCCGGCCTGGCCCGGCTGTCACGGACCCCGGGAAGGTGATGACCCTCCTCCCCCCAAGCGCGACGGGCTGCAGCACAGGAGCGCGGCCGCAGCCCGAGCCCCCGGACATCCCCGCCGGCGACACGCGCTGCTCCCGGCCCCTGCGGGGGACTCCTCCCGGCGTCGCGGCGCCTGCCCCCCGCCGCTCACCAGCAGCCCCAGCCGAGGGCCGCGCGCCTCTCCCCCGAGGGGGTCAGATCCGCCGCCCCGCTCTCTCCCTGCCCGGCCGGGGCCGAGTTGACGCTGGGATCCGCCGGCCCCGGCCACCAGCTCCGTACAGTCCGAATCAACAACAAGATGGCGGCCCCTGAGAAGGCGGAGACTCAACCGCCTGCCGTCATAGCAACCGCGCCGGCCAAAGCCCGCCTCCCCGCGAGTAACATCATACGCAGCACGAACCCCGCCCACCTAGCGCACAATCTGAGCTCTGATAGGCTCTGACAGCTGTCATTCAGCTACAGGGACGCCTCGCCCCCGCCCCTGGAATTTTGACACAGTCTTAAGCACACGAGATGCGCGAAAACACCCGCAAGCTGCGACTACCCATTGGCCACCGCCATCAGGAGCCGGCCAATCATGGCACAACGTGGGAGCCCGGGAGACGTGACCGCGTAGTTTGCCGCTGAGTCTGCAGTGAGGCAGGGCCGGGCCGGGTCAGACCCGGCAGAGCGGGGCCGGGATGCACCAGGCCTCCTGAGCGAGAGCCGTTCAGGGAGCTCTGCTCAGGGACGCTTTCGCATCACTGATTCAGTTCGTCTGCAAGGCGCGTCTCCACCTTGCCTCTCTCCCCTGAGAGCCCTGGTAAACGGAGTCGCGCCCTCACCCTTTTCCGAGGTCCTCTCTCCCGACGCTGCCCTGGGGACTGGAGTGAGCCAGCCCCGCTCCAGAGTCCTGCTCCCTGACCTCTCCGCAGAGGCTGTTTCTCTGATCCTGCTATGAGGACTGGAGTGAACCAGACCCTCTCTGGGGATCAGCCCTACAATGCTGCTGCAGAGCCCTGCTCTCTGGCCCTACCACTTGACCAAACCACTCTGGAAGAACAGACACCGAAGTACCTGGCAAATGGGCCGGCCTCCAAGATCAAGTCTGGCCTAAGAGCTTTAAAGTGGAGAATGAAGCCAGAAAGTTCTGAGCTGCATAATTTATAAAAACATAAGAAGTGTCATATTGAGTCAGAGCAATGGTCCATCTAGCCCAGTGTCCAATCTCCAACAGTGCCTACCTCAAGTGCGCCAGGTTGCAGCCCCTCTTCCACCTCTTCCAGAACCACCTGCTGAGGCTCTGGCTGCACTACTCCCTGCACCTTTTTTGTTATGTACTCCCCATCTGTGGCAGCACCAATCCGCAGAACCTCTTGCTCAACCTCCTCCAGGCTCTGGCCAAGCAGGCCTTCTGTAAGATCAGGAAGGAGGCTCTAGCTGGAGAGAACCCAGATGATTGTGGGGCTATCTTCAGGTTACTCCATTCACATCTCCAGGCAGAGTTTCATTAGCTGGTGTCCATGGGCTTCCTTGACACATTCAGGGAGCAGTGCGTGCTGCTTGGTGTCCCCTTCCAGATCACTTTTTATTAACCTATGACATCAGTACCTTGATGTACATTTCAGGACATCAAATTTATCCAGCAGTTTTCACAAGGCTTTGCAATTAATGGAATCAAAGGCCTGAGTGAAGCCAACGAAGGCCATATACAGGTCCTGGTGCTGTTCCTGACACTTTTCTTGGACTTGGGCAAAAAAGATCATATCAGTTTTCCCATGGGATGGTCTAAAACAGGGGCAGGCAAAGTCTGGCCTGTAGCAAACTCCATTTCCCAGCAGACCCTGCCTGCGCTGCAGCCAGTTTCCATGGAGACCCCAGGAGTGGCAGAGCTGTGACAGCAGAGGGACCAGGGTTGCCATGGGGACTGGCCCAAGCAGGGGTGCGGAACTGATCCAGGGCCAGGATCCTGAGGCAGTGACAACATGTTGCGGAGCTGGGGCACAGCTGCAGTCCTCTGCCCCCTGCAGGGGCTTGCAGACAATGGATCGCAGCTCTGCCCTGACTCTGGACCATGCTGTCACCACTGCAAGAGCCCAGCCCTGACTGCAAAGCAGCTCCCCACCCAGCTGCGCACCCTGCCAGCCCTACTGGGGCTGGTCTCCATGTAAATCTTGGCCCCACATTATCGTGGCTCCACCACTTCTGGGGTCTCCATGGAAAGCAGCCACAGCAATGTGGGCAGGGGCTTCTGGGAAATGGAGTCCAGCTGCCAGCTGGATCCATCATTTTGCCCAACCCAGTTAAAAACCGCACTGAGACACTGGCAGGACTTCCTTAGCAAGAAGCAGAATATTGTTCAGGAGGATGAGGGCAAGAATTTCCCCTGCTGGGGAAAGGAGGCAATACCTTTATATGTCCCTCATACACAGACTTATCTTCTTTCTTGAAGATAATCATGATGCTGACATTCCTCAGGTGCCCAGGAATCTCTTCATTGTTCCAAATTCATACAATACATTTGTGGAATCTCAGTACCAGTTCCCCACTGCCAGCCTTGTAGATTCCTTCAGCCATCCAGTCCAGTAGCTTTGTTGTTCTTGGTTTCTTTGATGGCATACCAGACTTCTTCAAGGGTAAGAGGACTAGTGAGGGATCCCCTTTCAGGGTGCTGGGGGATGAACTCGATGGTGGTATCTGCCACATTTTCAAAAGAAAACCTAAGTACTAAAAATAACCATCCTTGACCCTCAATAGACGAACAACTGTGGCATCCTTGTGCACACTGAGGAACACTGCTAGACTGAACTGGACCTTTTTGGGGGAGGCTATTGAACTTTGGCCCCTCTTTCAACATCAAGAAGACTAAAGTACTCTGTCAGCCTGCCACAGGCCATGAATGTGGCTCCCCAAATTACCATTGAGAAATAGACCCTGGAGGTACTTAAGCACTTCCACTGCCTCAGGGCAGGCTGCTGCTGCAGGCTTTGCCCCCAGTGCCTACTTTTGTGAAGTCCAGGGTCCTTACTCTGCTGCTCTTCTTCCTTCCTTTCCTCAGGATCATAGGTGGAGGGAGAAAAAAATTATTTGGGAGGTTGAGCATGTGCATGCCCCCCAGCAGGTAAGTCTGTGGGAGAAGGGGCAGGGGGAGGGAAAAGGGCTCCCTGTAACCCCCCTCCCAGTGCCACTGTTGCCTACCCTGAGTGCAGTCCAGCCCAGCCCCCCCACCTCCCCAGAGGAGCCTGGTGTAGTCCTGGCCCCAGCCCATAGTGGTAGCCCGCCCTCACCCTGCACAGATCTGGGGACACATGCCCCCCCATGCCCTCCTGGCTGCGCGTAGCAGCAGAAGCCGCGCACCCCCAGACAAGCCACTTGCAGCTCTGTCCCACACAGATGGGCAGCACCTGCCCCAGTCCCAGCCCCACTCCCTCTCTCACCACTGCATGTGTGCCCTCCTCCCTAACCCTGCTGCAGCCGCCAGAAGCCCTCAGCCAGGCTGCCTTGCCCCCATGTTTGGGAGGGCAAAGCCCCATTAGCCCTCCCCACTTCTGCTGCCTAGGCTCAGGATCCTCAACTCAGTCATCTCATGGTTGCTGCTGCCTAAGTTGCCATCTATTATACTACATTCCCCACTAATTCTTCCCTGTTTGTGAGCAGCAGGTCAAGAAGAGCATGACCCCTAATTGACTTCTTCAACACTTGCACCATGTAGTTGTCCCCAACACTCTCCAAAACTTCCTGGATTGCCTGTGTGCTGCTGTATTGATCTCTCAGCAGATCTCAGGGTGATTGAAGACCCCCATGAAAATCAAGGCCTGCGATCAGGAAACTTCTACTAGCTGTTTGAAGAAGGCCTCATCTATCATGTCCTCCTGGTCTGGTGGTCTATAGCAGGCACCCATTACAACATCACCTTTGTTTCTGTCCCCTCTGACTCAGAGCCTTTCAACAGGCCTCTGCTGTTTCATACTCAAGTTCTGAGTGATCATACAACTGTTTTACACACAGTGCAACCCCTCCACTTCTCCCTTGCCTGTCCTTAACTAAACAGTTGGTAATCAACTGTGGCAGTACTACAGTCATGTGAGCTACCTCACCAAGTCTCTGCTTTTCCAGTCATGTCATAACTCTGTCACTGTGCAAGTTCTTCCAAATCTTCCTGCTTGTTTCTCAGACTCCATGTATTTATATACAGGCAGCTGAGGTAACTAGCTGATGGCCCTACTTTCTCAGGAAGACTAAGGCCTTCCCTGTTGCCCCCTTCTGCTTGTGCTTCTCCAGGTCATCCACTTCCTCACTTACCTCAGGGCTTTGGTCTTCATTCCTCAGTAAGCCTAGTTTAAAGCCCTTATTACTAGCTTAGCGGGCCTGTCTGCAAAGATGCTCTTTCCTCATTTTATCAGTCTCTTCCTAGCAATCCTTCTTCCTGGAAGGACATCTAGTGGTCAAAGAAGCCAAGGCCCTTCTGGCAATACCATCTGTGCAGCCATGCATTGATCTGCAGGATACATCTGCTCCTGCCCAGGCCCTTTCCCTTGACTAGAAGGATGGAGAATACCACCTGATCCCCTGTGCCCCTCACCCTTGCACCCAGAACCAGCTTTCTGGATCATGATATATGCATGAGGGCCACCCAAACAGATGCTGCCCAGACCTTCTAGCCCAAAAGAGCACTAAGACAGAATCCAAAGACCAAACTGAGTCCAGATGTTTGGTGCCTCTATGGCTGTAATTGTTTAAGAATTGAACCCACGTCATCTATGTGATAGACAAGGATTTCACCACTGAACCACAGGGGACTCCTGGAGGATATGGCAAGAGATCTAAAACCAAGAGAGGTGTAAACAAGGTTATTCTTGTATTAGAAGAGTGATTAACAGGAAGAAATATTGGAAGAGGTTGTGTATTCTGTATGCTTCTATTGAACTCTATATTGGAAAGCAAAGTTTCAGTTATGTAATTGTTAGAAGGTAACAAATATGTGAAAAGTTGATTGATGTTTTGATACGTTACAATAATAAATAAAGAACCAAGAGAAAGCAGGGTAGATCCCCTGAACAGGGATTATGGGGGCATCTGCACAGGTGCCTGCTGAATTAAACTGATAAGAAGTGGATACTATCAGCTGGGTGTACTGATTTTCAGAATTTGGAGTTGCTGTTTAATTGGCAAGTGGATTTGGGTGGTTATTAAACTATTTTTTAAAGAGAAAAAAAACCCCAAGAGAGTGTTTAGCTAGGACCCTCTCAGTGAAGAGGACTGGTCCTGAACACTTAGGTCTGGGAGAGCACAGTTTAAGGCTGTGGTGGATGAAGGTAGGAGCTCTTTGCAAGGAGCAAGAGGTTCTGGAGAGAGCAAGGTTTTATAAGCTCCTTTTTCATAGATGGAAGGAGGTAAACCAGGGGGACCTGAATAATTTTATGAAGTAGGTGGAAAAGAATGTGGCAATGGAAGGAGAAAAGAGGGGACTGCTTAAAGCCTTTTTTAAAAGGGGAAACCCCAGGGGCAGACAGCCCCACCATGAAATTTTATGAAAGTTTCTGGGGCCTTGTGAGTCCAGATCTAGTGGAGGTTTGAAATGAGATTTTAACGGAGGAGGCAGCAACTAGAAGTTTTAATGAGGGTAGGGTGGTTGTGTTATGTGTAACCCAGATGGCGGCCCAATAGTTGCCACCCTTGCCCAATATCAGGGATGGCGTGGTGAGTGGGGCAGGGCTTCCGGCCAGCACCAATTTACTTTTCAGCTGGCCCCTGCTCCCCACAAAGCAGCCCATGGTCCCAAGACGGTCTAACACTTCCTGTGTAAATAGTTAAATCAGTTATTTACAAAACAAGAATAATAGGAAAGGTTATTTACAAATGAACTTAAATGGCATAACCAGAATCATAAAACAAACCAGAATGCATTAGTCAACTCTTGACTCAAGAACCACAGGTAGGGTAACTGGCAGCTTTTAGCCACTGCTGAGGTGCTGCCACAAGGAAGCAAGGTGGTCACTCCCTGCAGCTCCAACAGGCTTCCCAATAAGTGACATCTGCAACAGGTCTTCTGGTCTGCAGCAATCAAATTGTATCAAACCCCAACCCCCCCAAGGAATCCTTGTCTACCACACAGATGACCTGGGTTCAATTCTTAAACAATTACAGCCATAGAGGCACCAAACATCTGGACTCAGTCTGGTCTTTGGATTCTTAGTGCCCTTTTGGGCTAGAAAGCTGAAGGGTAATTCTCTGTGGCAATGAAAAAGGCAAGCAACAAGCAACAGAGTAGGCTCCTTCAGCAATTAGCACAAGCACAAAGCTCAGGGACTCCATCCAATGACAATCAGCTGCAGAATAAGGGACAGGAACTGAGTTCCCTCAGGGCAGTCAGTGGCAGAGGGTCAGCAGCACAGGCAGCTTACAGGGGTCATTGCTCCAAACCCCTGCTCCAGATGACTGGCCAGGCACTCCACATACCTCGCCAATCCCACTCCGAGCACCGGCCTGTGCCCCAAGATTCATAGATTCATAGATGTTAGGGTCGGAAGGGACCTCAATAGATCATCGAGTTCGACCCCCTCCATAGGCAGGAAAGAGTGCTGGGTCTAGATGACCCCAGCTAGATGCGTATCTAACCTCCTCTTAAAGACCTCCAGAGTAGGGGAGAGCACCACCTCCCTTGGGAGCCCGTTCCAGCCCTTGGCCATTCTAACTGTGAAGAAGTTCTTCCTAATGTCCAGTCTAAATCTGCTCTCTGCTAGCTTGTGGCCGTTATTTCTTGCAACCCCCGGGGGCGCCTTGGTGAATAAAACCTCACCAATTCCCTTCTGTGCCCACGTGATGAACTTATAGGCAGCCACAAGGTCACCTCTCAACCTTCTCTTGAGGAGGCTGAAAAGGTCCAGGTTCTCTAGTCCCAGGGACCCTCGTCCTGGCGCTCTGCTGCTCCTCAGGATCCCAGTGCCTTGCCTGCTGCTGTCCCACTTTCCCAGGGAAGGTGAGGGGTTTCCTCAACTCACTGGCCCAGCTCCCTACTCTGGATAAGGATGCCGCCTGCACTCCTGATCACTGCCTCTTCTTTGCAGTGGAGTGGGGGGCTGACTGCTACCCCCTAGCCTCTGGGACACCCGGCACATCCAGCACACTGTGATGGGGCCTTGGGGCACCAACTCTGCCCCAAGCCCTGGATGCTGCTCCCTCTCTGCTCCAGGGCTGGAGGCACGGCCAACTGCCGCTTTCTTCTTCTCCCCAGGCCTTCGGGGCTCTTCTGAGGGGTCTCTCTGCTAAGTCAGCTCACCCAGCTCTTCTCAGGCCTCCTGTGCCGTTGCCCAGAGTCACTGTCTGCAGCTCCCACATGCCAGTTCAGCTGCTGTTTGTATCCCCTCCGGCAGTCCCTTCCTGGCTTGCAAACCGGCCAGCCAGGACTCAGGGTGGCAGGCCCCCAACCTTGGCCATCCCCCTTCCATGCGAATGAGGGGATTGAAAACCCCTTTTTTCCATTGGCTTCTCCTTTTCCACAGGGCAAGGCTCCTCTGCTCCACCCTTGGGGTTGCTCAGAGTTCACTGGCACTGTTTCTAGCTCAGGGTAAGTATCTCCTGCCAATCTGGTGAGCCCACATTGGCAGTCCTGTTACATCTGTAAAAAGTGAGACAAGGAAGTATTAAAATACTGGAGACTGATTACACTTTTAAATGTAGATTATAAACTGTTACCAAAGACGTTAATTTTAAGAATGAGGAGAGTGCTTCCCCAATATTATTCATAAGGATCAGGTATGTGCAGTGCCAGGAAGGAAAATTAAGGACACATTCTGCTTGATAAGGGATGTAGTGATATATGGTGGGCACATCTACATTTGCTATTAATACTATAAAGGCTTACTGCACAGTAATATATTGCACAGTAAGCTTTCCCTGGGAGAACATCTACATGTGCTCCTTGTTGGGAGCAAATCTGATCCCCTGTAGTGGGCTGCTCCTACTCTGCTCTGGCCCCATGCTGCAGCCAGGAGGAGCTCCAGGCTTTCCCAAGGTGCTAGCTGTGGGGCTGGCAGGAAGCATGGGGGCTGGTCCTGATGTGCATGGCGCCAGGTGAGCTTTGCTGGCTGCAATGGCAGTTGTCTCTTGGCCTCATGCTCATTGGGAAGAGTCCTGATGTGCACAGAGCCAGAATACAGCTGCTGCTACAGAGCTCCCCTGGCCCTGTGCACATGAGGAGAAGCCCTGTTCACAGTGGGGCTTTCTCACTGGGGCCTGGCTGAGAGCTATCCTGCTTCTGGACCCCAGCTTGGTGGGAGATCAGAGAGCTCCCTAGTCCTGGTGCTGCTTGACCACAGGAGTTGGGAGCTGGGAGCTGGGAGGGGCATGTAATCTACAGTGCAGTAAAGCACCTTGTGTAAACATGCCCTGTAAGGAGCAGAAACTCCTGCTCCTTACAGGATGAACCTGGACTTGGAGAAAGCAAATGATTGGCTTACACACAACTTTTTACTTAAAGTTTTAACAGAAATAGTCTTTCTGAGAAGGTGGGTGGGGTGGATACTGTTTATATATCAGGAAGTGGAGAGCCAGATTTTAATCAATGGCCATCTGTGCTGTGATTTTAAAATACAGGTGAGAGTGCAGGGGGAATGCCTTATGTCCCCAGTGTGTTTAACATGTGCCTTGGAACCCCTGCTGAATGCCTAAGAAGAGACAGGGTGATTAGTGAGGTGCTGGTGCATAGTTGTGAATGGCACTTCCAGCACACTGTGATTTAGGCCACTTGGACTTGAGCTCTGTTCCCACTGTATAACTCTGGGTCCCCCAGTTCCTGTCTCTAGCCTTCCTGTGGTAGCCTACCCTCTATACCAGATTGTATGCATAAGGTATGGCACATAGAGAGGCTCGGCATGCCATGTGAAGGCATAGCATAGTATGTGGCATGGAGTGAGTTGGACAAAGGACAAGACTGCCCTAGTTTACATTGTTCAGAACTGTCAGTTGCTTTCAGTCCACGAATCCAAAATGCTGCCATCCTATCCCCAAACCAGGTATGAGCAACAATCTAGCCTGTCCCTTTGCTTACCCCAGAGCAAAATCCCCATGGTTCAGATCATGTAAGAAGATGTAAGAAATGTCAGATAAACAGCAGCTGGAATCTGTTAGCCCAGGGACAGTAGGTGGGCTGTTTAAATATTTGAGCTCTTGCTAGTCTTAAAGGCTTGTGAATGGATCAAAGAGTCCCCCTTCTCCCTTCATCTAGCTCTTCCTGCAAGGGCTGTGGCAAGGGGAAGAGCTGTCATGGCCCCCATAAGAAGAATAGCTTTTTTTGGGTCTTATGTAGAATAGCAGCTCTAATAGCTACCTTCCTGCCTCCCCAACCCCACAGGAACTGGACTTATTCCCACTACGATCTGTGATCAGAAAGTGGGTCTTGTCAATTCTCTAGTGCTCTAGCCAGAGGGTCTGGACTTTTCACTATGAAAAGTCTTGCCCTGCTCTGGCAACACAGTGGGGTCCTGTTCTGAAGCCAGACCACTGGGCAGGGGGCAGTTGCACAACTAGCAGAGCTGGAACTCTGCTGGTCGTGTCACACTGGCAGAGCCCTTACCACCCCTTCCCATAGGCGGATTAACACAAGAGCCCAGGGGCCCTTGCCATCAGGGGCCCCCAGGTGCCTGGGTTCCTGCGGGAAACAGTGGGCTTCCCCGTGCAGGGGCTGCTGGGAGATAGATGCAGGGGATGCTGAATGCCTGTGTGCAGTTGTCCACTTGCACGTGTCCCAGAACACATCCAGGCAGTGTGGAGAGCAGCTTTCTGCAGGTAAGTGTATGGGGGGCAGGGGCATGGTGGGGGGCAGATTGAGACCCCCACAGGGAAGGAGGGAGTGGGGCAGGGGCTGGGGCTGGTGGCATTGCCCAGCCAAGGCAATGCTTGGGAACTGGGGCTGGGGTGGAGAGTGGGATGGAGCCACAGGAGGCTTGTCTGGTGTGGGGAGGGGAGGGAGCAGGAGGGGCTGCTCCCTGCTGCTGCACACCCCCATGAGGGGAGGCATGGGAGGGCATGTGCCCCCATATTTGTGCATGGAGCAGATGCAGAATGCTTGCTGTGCACTTGGGGCTCTCCACCTTGCTGCCTTTGCCCCAGGGACCCTGTGCTGGTGGTGAACTCCCTGCCTGCCTGGCAGCAGTCAGGGTTGTGAGGTGTGCCTTCGGCCAGCTGGGCAGGAGGCACATGGCCCCCAGGGCAAAGGTAGCAGGGTGAAGAGCCATCGGCTGTCACCCCGCTCAGCTCTGCTCCACTCTGTGGCCAAGGGAGGGCTGTGGGGGGATGGAGAAGGAGCAGTGGGCATGTGCCATGCCACCCCACCCACAGCTCAGCCAGGTCCACCCAGCCTCTGCCATGGGCAAGGGTGGTACCAGTCTTTTATCAACGGAGGGGTTCGGCTGGGGCTGGGCTTGGCTGGGCTAAGGGCTTGTGGTGGGGGGGCTGGGTTTGGCTGGGCTAAGGGCTTGGGGGAGCTATAGCCACCTCAAAATTCACCTTAGCTCCCCTGTAGCCACCCCTCTGAGTGCCACTGCTGCCTACCCACCCTACACAGCTGAGCCCAACCCATGCCCACCCACTCCAAGCCCAACCCCGGCCCAGCCCCACCACTGGGAAGAGGCTGGCACCACCGCTCCTGGGAATGCCGCACCTTTGCAAGTTCTGCTGTGCAGGGCAGGTGAGCAGTGGCAGCACCAGGAGGGGTGAGGTGAATTTTGGGGTGGCTATAGTCCCCCCCCCCAGCACCACCCCAGTTCATAGGGCACAGAGACCTACCCCAGCCCTGGCAGCAGCAGCACAAAGGAAAGGGGCCCCTTTCCCCTCTGGAGCCCAGGGCCCCAGTAAATCTTAATCTGCCACTACCCATCCCTGCTTGGTCCTGCAGGAGGTCCTGGGGAGGAGCAGCCCCCAGTGACAAAACCAATTCCACTGCGTGATGGCTTGTTGCTGGGCCAGCTATCGGGGCGTCACTCACTTTCCCTCTCTTCCCCTTGGAGGTGGACAGGAATACCTGCCTACCCATTACATTTGTCACGGAAAAACTTCCTGTAACACTGAAACTGCTGTTTTAAACAGCATCTTTTTTGTTGTGATTTACCATTTTGGAGTTTGATCAGTGCCCTTTTTTTTTTTTTTTTGGCAGGACAAAAATATAACTGTGTAGCCTCAAACTTTTTGTTATGCCACAACAGCAGATGAGTTATGTCTGTCCAAGCCCAGAAGATGCATCTTACAGGCTTTTACACCGTGGCCCCTTTTGTTCAGGGAAGTAGGCATGATGACAAGGTGGGGAAAATGTAAATTCAGACCAGTTAGGCATAGCTTACGGTAACACCTGGGGAGCTGAAGCTTCCATGGGTCCAAACGTCCTGATCCTTCAAGAATTCATTATATGTCTTTCACCCAAATTTGAAACTACATTTGTCTGCTTTAAAAATGCCTTCATCAGTAAATAGATGTATTTACTCCCACACATCACATACCTTTCCGCACAAAATTAGCTTTTCAAAATTGAAAGGAGTGTCTTAAGTGAGGAACCAATTTCTGTCTGGAATAGAAATATAGGGGCATTGTAAATGCAGCATCACGGTTTTAATCTTTTCACAGACACTATTAAACTACTTGAGCAGCCAAAAACTGCTGCCCATACAACAGTGGCTGTGAGGGGGTGAAAAATGTAGTGATGGCTGAGCAGCAGTGGTCATTCAGTCATGATCTCACCCACAGTCAGGATTCAGATGTGGCCTGGTAAAATCTTTTTGCTTCAATCTACCTTCCCAAAACAAAATGTATATCTTATTTGAAGATATGTGGTACATACAGAAAATACTGTAAAATATTTTGTTCCTTCAGTGTGGTCTCTTATTCTTTATGAGTCCTTTAGGATTTGAACTCAAAGGACTTAGAGCAGGGGTTAGCAGCCTGTGAATTGTAGATTAGATCCAGTTATGGATGTGGGCCTTTGAAGGCATTCAGCCCTGAAGGGCTTCAGCTCACAGAAATGAGCACCAGCTGCAGACACTCTCCCTGTGTTGTCACAGAGACAAGCGGTGGTGGCAGCAAGATCCTCCTAGCCACCCTGCCTGCTGGCCTCTGACTCAGTGTAGGCCATTTCCACTCTCACCTGGAAAAGGTTGCCTGGCCCTAAATTAAACATAGTCAAAGAAGGTGCCAACCACATTTTCTGAATCTGGGGACATGATGAGGAGTTCATTAGACAATTATTTTTTGTGGTATCTTTTATTGGATAAGCTACAAGAAGAGGAGAAGCTGGACAAGCTTCCGAGCACAAAATGATCATTGAACATTTAAGAAAGCATCAGAGATTTGCTGTGTACTCATGCCATCTACTGGACAGTAAAGGAAGCAGCCTAGGAGAGAGCTGAGATACAAGGGCCCTGAAGCAGTCAGTGGGAAAGAAGGGTGTGCCACTCCAGAACCACCCCCAGAAAATGCATGGAGTTACTGAGTGCACTGCAATTGTCTCTATATAGGTTCTCTGGGACAGTCCCATTCTTAGTGGTGTTGGCCTTTGCCTCTGCCAGGCCCCACAGTTCCAACACTGGACCTTCAGCTCCACTGGCCATGTTTCACCAGGCCTCTCCAGGTGAGCGGAGCCCCCTCGGAACTCTTCTGGGAGCAATTCAAGCCCTGTGTATTGGCAGTAGCCAATCAGCAGCTACTAGCTGAATACAGTATTTGAGGGCCTTTTGATGACAACAGGAAAGTAGAGTTCATGTGCCTTCCACATTAATGTCACAGCCTGCCACAATGCCCCACAGCCCATAGGAATATTCCCTGTCTTCAAAGCTAGCATGGTTCTTTTGGGAGTTCCCTGCTTAAGATACAGTCTAATTGGTTTCAGGTTCTATTCCATGGCTGGCAGTCTTTCAGAATTAATGTGTACCCTTTGCTCTTCCAGCATCTTTTCCGGGAAAATGCAACCTTTTTTGGACAGTTCCTGAGACTTCATAGACACCCACCTGGATGGCCAACACCCACCCCAACTCCCATGTCCCAGAGGAAACATTGATTCTTCCACACCTAGCAGGAACAACACCAAGTGGGACAATACCAAGGGGAATTGAATTATACAGTTTTCTACCCCACATAGGGCATGTCATCTGAGGGGCTAAATTCACCAAAGAACCTGCTAAGCCCCTAAAATGCTACCTACCACACCCTTCCATCAGTGTCTCCTCTTCTCTGGCAGCAAGGCACTAAGATCCTGCTAACCCTAAAAGAAACTTTAGAACCCAGAACTACTACAGGGCATTCAGCCAGCCCCATGGATGGCTGTGCCCTTCCCAAGCTCCTAGGCTTCAGAAGGAGTGGTGAGACTCCATTTCCTAGATCAGGGGTATCCAACCTTTTTGAATGTGGGGGCTGTATCATGAAATATTTATCATCCAGTGGGGTGGCAGGAGTGGGTACTCATGCGGCCTGCCCAGTCCAGCCATGGCCTGAGGGGGCAGGGGTCAAGGGGTGCCACCTAACCCTGCCGTGTCCTCTCTTCCACCTGGGCAACCTCGAGGATGCTTCTACACCTGCGTGCCTGGGCTCAGCAACCAAGGGGACATGCGGAGACCCTACAGGGGGTGCGGGATGTGCAGGGACACGGCCCTGCTCTCTCTTCCCCAGGGCAGCCCAAGCCCAATCGGCAGGACTCCCTCCCTCCCAGAGCCCGTGACTCACCACCCCCAGCATGATGTCTGCAGGTGTGGGGGTATGCGGGGAGGCAGGAATGGTGCCAGCTTCCCGCCCCAACAGCTACAGCAGCAGTGGCAGAAGCATCTCTCATGGGCCTGGCCACAGCATCACTCCACGCCGGCATCCGCACCCCCCGCACCTGCTCGCTGCACCATGACCTGCTCCGGCCCATGTGGCCGGCGGGACCGGCGCAGGGCAGGGTCAGCATGCAAATGAAGGGAGGGGCAGGGCTAGGATGGGACACAGTGAAATAAAGGGGGAGGGGAGGAGCTGCACCACATTGGCAACATCAAGCAGACACCGTGCATGTAGGAACCTTGTCCCTTCCCCAGCCCTTCAGCAGCCATTAGGAAGCTGCCGAGGGGCTAGGGGAGGGACAAGGGTGGGAACAAAAGTAAACAGCGTTTACTTTCGTTTCCCATCACAGCACTGCGGGCCACAGAAAATGGCTTGGCAGGCCGCATGGTGGCCTGCAGGCCACATGTTGGCCAAGCCTGCCCTAGATCCTAGTTCTTCTCATGTAAGGGTAGTTGTTAAAGGGTAACTTCAAGCCTTCTAGCTGCATCTCTGAGAATCACAAACTGGATTTTGACTAAGCAACATTCTCTAAGTGTTTTCCCTTTGTAGGCCCAAGGAAAGTGCCCTGAGAGAATCTTGAACACTAAGGACTGGTCTACATTAGTCTCAGCCAGAAGCAGCTCTCCTGTGGTAGCAGAAGCCTCCTTTCTACATCAGAGTTATTATTTCACCTTTTCTTAGCAGTGTGTGGCTTCTGCTGCTGCCCAGCCCTGTGCTGACTGCTGCCATCTTGTGCCCTCTGCCAGCTGCAGCAAGGTCTTCAGTAGCTAGTACCTCCCTAGGTGTACTTTGTGCTCTGGCAGCACCACTACTGAGTGAAGCCACACAATGCTGCTAGAAACACCTAGGTATGTGCATGCTTGGCACCTGCTGTTTGCATCCAGACGTTCTACTGCCAGAGTAAGGTAGAGACAGATGAGGCCTAACTTTAAGCATGTGGCTTAAATATTTTAAACTAGAAATAGCAAGGACCACATTCCCATGAATGTCTTGCAACAAGGGCAACATTGCCTTCTGGGGAATTACTTGATCATCAATGAACATATCAGAAATAATAAAGAGCTGATAGCTGATGATTAAGAGTAGTAATAAATCTTGATTTCTGCTGTTCTCTGGTACAAGTGTTTGTACTCAATTCTGTTTGTCACTTGTCAGATACTAGGTTGTATTCATATACATAGATACTATCATATCATATACTATACCATATCATATACATATCATATACTAGATACTAGTGTTTGTACTCAATTCTGTTTGTCACTTGTCAGATACTAGGTTGTATCGCTTCTCAGCCTCTTGAAGGCTCAGATCAAGTGTCTCAGACTTCTGATATCCAAACCTAACCTATGCGACTATCTATTATGCTGCTTGGGTGGTTCTTGATTACTTAACACACATGTTGATTGGTTAGGAATGCCAAAGTGATCTGACAGGCACGCCCCAAGATTATAGTAGATGACAGTTGATTGAAAAAGACTCCTGCCTTACAATTTGCAAGCTAGTACTCCTGCAACTCAAAGAAAAGGGGTCACCCTCACTTAATCGCCTGCCAATATTGGTAATTACCTTTACCCAATCAGCAAATATAAATGGTTAGATTACAGCTTTAAAATCTAAATGGGAACTTATAAAATTGGAAATACTGCTGCCACCATACACTTACAGTGGACACAATGGGCATCACACGCCCAATATTCATATATTGCTGACCTCCCCTCCCAGACTATTAATCAATATATGAACACAGAAACAAGGTTCTTCATAGTTCTGAGGTGGGGTAGCTGGGCCAGGGTATGAACTGTACGTAAATTAATCTAGTAGCATGGGGAGGGGACAAGGTATGTTTCTTAGGTCTAGTAGTGCAGGGGTGAAAGGGGTGCATTCAGGTCCAACGCCGTGCTCCAGTGCTGCTGTTGAAGAGATATTCTCGGCCTGTCACTGGAGACAGAAAGCAGGGTACATGTGTCACAGCATGAAGGACCCAATCTCCCCAGCCCTGTGGAATACTGGAACGTCCAATACTTCTGTGGAGCACCAGAGTGCCCTGGCACTGGCACTACAGGACCTAGGCCCAGCCTCCATGGAACACTGGAATGCCACACTCGGCCACTGGTAATAGAGCTGCAGTGGCCTTGGATGCTCCATGAACTGTCCAAGGCACTCATGTGCCAGGGCAGTTGCTCAGGAACCTTAGGTTTGGGGCAGCCTGCACCCTGCTCAGGTGAATGCCTATTACTGAATGCAGAGGAAAGCATGCTTTGGCTGCCCTGGACTGAGTCACCTGGTCTGGCAGGGGTGCCAGAGAAGACTGGGAACTTCAGGTCACCGCACAGGAATCAGCAGTGTATTTTACAGATGCCACAGGCACTAGCAGGTGCCAGGAAACACCAAGGCTAGGAGCCAAAGGCAGCAGAAACTTCAAGGGTGTGGCAGACAATATACATACAAGTGGGTGTCTCCCTAATGCCAACAGCTTCTTCCCTGATATCCTGAGGACAGAGCTATCCTGTTGAATTGCATCTGTTGGTGAGCAGGGGTTCCTCTGCATTGGGGGAGATACTGTAGAGGAGGGGCAAAGTGCAGCCTCACTGCTGAAGGCTTATTGCTACATCAACCCCAAGGCATGGTTTCTTGAGATGATAAGTCCCAGCATGCCATGAAAACTCCATGTTCCTTTTGAACCAGGTTTTGAAACTCCATCTCCCCCCAGTTTGGGATCTTACAGGTCAACACCACCCTGGACTATGACAGTGAATATACTGCCACTGCTGGCTTCCCATATGTGGCCACCATCCTGGTGACAGACAGTAGGCAGCCTCCCCAGACCAGTAAGTGTTCTGGTCCCTGCCCAGGACTCTCTTGCTTCCTAGGTACACCCACAGGGTGGCACGTTGACACACAGTTATTAAGCACTCTGCAGTCACTGGAATCTATGAGTGCCAGAATGTACTAGGACAGGGCTGCTTGACTTCTTGCCCACAGAGCCTTGGAATCCATCCTGGACCCTGCATCAGGAAGGCACAAGGAAGGCCAAAATCTACAGTCTCTGAGTATACACTGGCACACTAAAAATGAGATTGGCTGTAGTTCATGAAAGTGTGCCCTCAGTCTGCTACAAAAGCCCGCACAGCCCAGGGGCAGTGTAGGGTTGAGAGTGGCATGCCATTTCCCAAAGGACTAGCACTAGAGATAGACAGCCATTTCTTCCTTCTGCTGCACTGGGTGTGTCACAGAGCTTCCCCCACTGCAATCAAGGCAAAAGGAAAGTTGGGAGAATATACACTCACAGGGGTCCTGGGCACAGCCATCAAACTGCCCCTACAAGAGAGAAAGGAACAGATGCTAAGTGCTGAGACCACTGCACTGCATACCCTAATACACCTGAAAGTCCAAGACTCATGGATAGGGCCGCAGACAGCCACCCAGCAAGGAGCTGGGCAGAAGTATTGCTTTTGGTAGTGTTAGATTAATCTCAGCCTTTCTCACCACAGGTTGCTGTAGAGAATGGGGCAGGAGCACTGGCTTTTCCATTGCATTAGCAGGGAGTCTCAGCAAATATAGGGCTGGATGGGCAGGGACAGCAGCAGTTGCTGCCTGCCCTCAGGATGGGTAGAGGGTGAGATAGTAATGGTGCCCCGCCAAAGCACAGCATAAGACACAGTGATCTAGAGGTGGCCGCCTTGGCAGGGTTTGTGGCTATCTGTGTGATGGGGCATAATCAGCCATACCAAGCTCAGGATGCTGGAAGAATCCATCTCCTTGCTCAGATCATGCAGGGCTCCTTTCTCTCTGTTCAAAGAGTATGTGTGGGGCAGGGATCTAAAGGGAGCAAGAGGTAATTAGCAGAGGGTCCCACAGGCAAGGCACACTCTGTAGTCAAATGTGCTCTTTTCCACCCAACAGCTGCTACGTTGCTGTTCATCTACAGGGGAAGCCCTTCTCTTCATGCAGTTAAGGTGCCCAGGACTGGCACTGGGTGCACTCTATCACTGGAGATCCTGGTCATTGAGTACTGCTTTTAAAGGCATGTCAATCCCTCCTCAAACCAATGAGCTGAGTGCAATGGAGTTGGTCAGACCCAGGGCCCAAGGGTAAAGCTGGTGGGAAAGTTTCTGTGGGACCATAGTGTGCAGGGATGGGCATGAGATGAGGGGTGCACAGCCATGGGAAAGGACAGTGGAGCAGTAGCAGCACAAAGGAGGATGCATGTCCACATGACCTAGGGACCACCACAAGGGTAAGTGTCACCCCAGGAGAACTGGGCTCAGATCCTAGTGCTAAGCACCCTACTGCAGTGAGGGCAGCCAGGAGACCAGTGTGCACAGGCTGTCAGACCTTGCTCTCAGCTCTCCAGCAGTCAGAACAACCCTGGCACTGCAGGTGGTATCAATAGTGATTCAGAGCCATGGGCACATCCTCCTGGATCATCAAGTCTGGCCCAGACTAGCCCAGCTGGGAACTTTCAACCTAAGGGGCAAACAAGGCAGCATAGCAACCCAATGCAGGAGGTGAAACCCAGACACTGAGTCAAGCACGTCAGACCCAGCCCCTGCCCTGGGACAGATGAAAATCTGCACTCAGCTCTGATGCTTGGCCCATGCACAGCTGCAGGTTGTGCCAGTGCCGGACCAGAATGCAGAGGAAAGGCATCTCTCACTTACCTGTCCTGCAGAAGCAGCTGAGCTGGTTTTCTGGGGATGGACCTGCATTGAGGAGCACAGGGAATCTGTGAGGACATGGGGTGAGGGCAGAGGGAAGAGGAGTTGGGGGAAGAAGCTTGGATCTCCTTCTAAGTTTTCCTCCTGCTGCTCCAGAAATGTGGGAGCAGAATTGCAGGATGTGGGGAGCACAGGCTGGCTGTTGTCTCTGGCAGATAGAGCTGTACTAGAGCACTGCTATTTTGGAACAGCAGAGGCTCCTGCTGGCCATGACTGGGGCAGGTCAGGCCAGCAGGCTTCTGACCACATTAAGGCACTGCTCTCAGTCCCTACTCACCGGCACAGGAGTCCCCAGGCCAGCCATCCAAGGGCTGCCAGAAGAAGAATGCTGGAGGTGGTCAGCACCACCATAAACCAGGGTGTGGGCTCCCAGAAGTAGTCTGTCCGGGTGATTACTAGTGGTTCTGCCCTTGGTGTCTGCAAGAGAGAAATTTGATACCAATGCCTGGGCAAGCCAAGGCTTGGGTGTGTTGCCAGAGATACCTCCTGTTGGGTAGCACAAGGCACTGACAAACCAGGGTGCAGGTTGCTGTATCCACCTCGCTCTGCCCTAGTTTCCCTGCTAGAAAATGGGGACAAGTGCCAGTCTGCAACCAGTGGATGCTCTATAACTCCTCTCAGCTGAGGGAAGCCTCATCTGAGCCAGTCCTTGCCCACACTATAATTCTCAGCCTGGTGTTCAGTGAAACCCAGTGGTCCATAATCTAAAAGCCCTCACTGAGGAAGAATAGTGTGGGGTGGCAGCAGCCAAGCCGCCCACAGAAGCAAAGCATGGGCTGGATGTCCAGCCAAAAGTGAGACCTTTTCACAGTCTCACTATCTGACACTGAAGTTATAGGCCAATTTTTGCCCAGCCACCAAAGCCAGAACCCACACCCAGGAAGATGAGGTAGTCAGAGAAGCCCTCTAGAGATCAAGTAGGAATGCAAAGGTAGGAGACCTAGGGACAGCTGATTCTGTGGAGTTGGAGTTGCAGGACACTAAAAGGAAAGGAAGCCTAGGGAGCTATGAGACATGATGGAGGGTTATAAGAGAGCTGTCATGCAGCAGCTGGGCTGTTGACAGCAGTAACCATGGTACAAGAGATTGGAGGCACAGGCTGCCCTCTATGACAGACACTCCCACCTTGAGCCAGGTGCTAGTGGTGGGCACAGTTGTGGCCCAGGGAATCACATGCACAATCACTATGGCAGTCGTGCTGTGGTGCGGCGGGCTGCAGCTGTCCAACACTTCCACCAGAAGCTCAAAGGTTAAGGGGTCGAAGATCCCATCAGGGTCGTAAGAGAAGCGGTTGTGGTAAAGGGTGTTCCCACGCAAAAAGAATCGTTCATTGATGTTGCCTGAGGAAGAAAAGCCCTGTTTAGACCAATCTCCTTTGTACCAGGGCAGCTTGGTGAGAGGCTGCAGTAGGGTGGGCCTGAACCCAGCACCTTCTCACTTTGCCAGGCTGGGCTAGTGTCCCTACATGCCCAATGGGGACACCATCCCCGTGGCTGGACTAGTCCCCCAAGGCTGAGCCCAGCACCCTGCTCACCTCCGACAATGGTGTAACACAAGGGCAGCACAGTGATCCTGTCATAGTCCGAGCACTCCAGATATGTGACAGGCTGACTGGGGGCCAGTGTAGAGTATATGGAGAGCTCCTTAATCATGGGTTGGCAGATTGGGGGTTGGTCATTTACATCCTGACAAGCACAGAAATGTGAGAGTGAGTCCCTGGCTGGTAGCTCAGCACCCCTATCTCATGGCTGTGCTGGTCAGCCCTCCCTGGGGCACTGACACCATTTGCCTTGCAGCAGTACTTCATGCAGGATGGAGTCAACAGGATTCTCCACATAGGAAAGCCAATATTGCAGGGCCAATGCTAAGTTTCAACCACTGTGCCTTGGTGAGTTCCAACAGTCCCCTCCTTCTGCAAGTAATTCTGCAAAAATCTCAGTGCAGCCTCATGGTTCATGACAATGAGTCCCACATCTCATTGACTTCTGCTACTAGAGCAAAGTGGTTCTGCACGTGTCATAGATCATGCACTGTGCTGGCAATCACCATGGGCTCCCCATTGGCTCCAGGAGCATGAGTCTCTACTCCAGAGAGAAGTGTGGTAGGGGGCAATCTATTGATGCTAGCATTGGATGAGGCTGGGCATGCTTGTAGCATCCTACAGCATCCCAGCTGGAAGGCACAAGATGGTTAGAAATATATGCCTATAGACTCTAAATTACAGCCACATAAAAACCACAACCTAGCCATATACTGCACTGGGCAGCTGAAGCTGTTTGGACTTCTGGAGCCACCAGCTACTTCAAGCTAACTGCCACATGTCACACTGGGCCAGGAGTCCAGCTGATCCAAGAAATTTCAGATAAACTGCATAAGAAGGAGTTTGTTGAGGCTACAGAGAAGAATTCAGTGGTTCTGCAGGGTAATTCCAGGACCCCAAACTGTTTTCATAAAGCAGCTAGCCTTGTCCTGGTGCTTGAGAATCAGATTGTAAGGAGGAGGAGCTGGCCTGTCCCATGTGATTTAGAGGCTGGAAGGTACATGAACAAAGTGGGGCCACAGGGAGCTGAGGGAGTGTCTCATATGAAAGCAGAAGGCAAACTATAGGTAGCCAGGCAGCTACTGACTGCATTTCCTCATTTCAGGAGCCCTAAATTGTGTCCTTGCAGCTATATTTGCAAATGTGTTGCACATGCATAGGCACAGCTCAAATCCATGGCAGCTTGAGCTAGCCAACCCTTTTGGCAAACCAGCTACTTCGTGCCTCAAGTCCAGTCATCCTGGGCACTGAACAAGGCCAGGCTGGAGGCAGGAAGAGCCCAGGCAGCAATTCAGGGAGCTCTCTCTCCCCAGCAGCATGCTCTCCATACCCCCCATTGGTGTCCTGGGAGCTCTGTGCTATATCTGAATGCCTTAAGAGACAGAGGCCACAAGTGAGCTGGAGACTTCAGTTCCATTTCAGCAGAGCCCATGGTTGAATCTCTCCAAGTTGCCTCAGTGCCTGGCTGCATCTGGCACACCACACATCCAGCACCCTGAGCTTAATGAAAGGTTCTTCGTCTCTCCCAGCCCAGCTCTGGCCATGCCCCCCCATAGTGCAGACAGAGGTTGATGGGCACTGCTAGGCTAGTGGCATCACCTGTACATTGATGGTGATAGTGCAAGACACACTTAGGTGGAACTTCGGGTCCACATCATTGTGCACATCCTGCAGCTGCACAATTAGCTGGTAGGTCGCCTGTCTCTCATAGTCCAGTGGTCGGAGTACATGAATCGTTCCTGCCATGGCGATGAAAAGCAATATTGTATATGCTGCTTCTTGCCCCTGACTACTCTACATCCTACCCATTGAAAGTCCTCAGGCTCAGGAATTTGGGACTCAGGTTGGAACTAGGTGGAAAGAGGATCATTGTGGAGGGGGTGAGGGAATAAAAGAGCCAGGATTAGGTGAAGAAAGGGCCCATCAGTTGGTAGAGAGTGGGAAATGTCCTGACTGGCTCTGTGCCATCTCCTTGGGGGATATGGTGCAAGGTGCTCTGACTGTTCCCTCTGTGGGGTACAGGCTAGGGTGATCTGAATGGGTTCCAAGAGGCCCCAATGGGGATGTGTTGTGAAATTGTTCTGACAGGCCCCAAACTGGGTCAGAGTGGGTGAGGGGAGCTCTGACAGGCCCTGTAGGATTTCTGTGGGAAGTACAGAAAGGGGAGTGCTCTGACTGGCCCCAGCTACCCAGTACACAAGTATACCAGGGTGCCTCACCACTGCGTGGACCAATGTAGAAATCAGGAAGGCTGCCACCTGCACCTCCAACGAGGCTGTATATGATGCTGTTGAAGGGATAGTCCCGGTCGGTACCATTTACAAAACCAATGATGTAACCAAATGCAGCATCCTCTCTCACGCTGAATGTAGAGCGCACTGGACATGCAGGGGGGTACTCGTTCACAGGGGTCACTGTCACCAGCACAGACACACTGGCTGCATGACACAAAGACCAGAGAAGTTCAGCTAGGTTGGGCCATGCAGAATCTAGACCCAGATCCCATATTTTTGGAGTAATGGGGGAGGGACTGATTTACCAGCATTTGGGATTTCTCGGGTAGTGAGTTGGGACTAAGTCTCCAGGGCTGCTGTTATGGGGTTATGGGGAGGATTCTCCTGGGGTTTGGCCTCTAAGAGAATGGGAAGTTCTTTTGCCTTTACCTGAGTCTCCTGAACAGCTGACCACAACTGGAGACCACAAAACCCTAGTACAGTGATGCTCAATCTTTTTTGGCTGGTGAGCCAGATGGGCAGTACTCAGTCTGTCCACAGGCTGGATCTGGCCAGTGGTCCTGATGTGGTACCAGGGACAGTCACAGAGGCACCCCATCTGGCCATGCAGAGGAAGGGGGGACTTGACAGAGTCCCCAACCTGGCCCTGGAAGGGGGCATGGCCCATCACTGATCCAGCTGGAGGGGGCGGGGTAAGGGGGCAGGGTACATGACAAAACCCCGATCCAGCTGTGAGGAGAAGGGAAGGGGAGAGGAGGGGGCATGGTCCAGGCCCAATTCAGACAAAGGGAGGGAGCATGGCATGGCCCCAATCCAGCTGGGGAGGGGTGTGATCCAGCCCCACCCTGCTGCACAGAGTTTGGGGGTTGCAGTCTGTAGAATTTGGCAGGGGGAAGGATGTCAGTATTGGCTGCTGCTGCTCCCCTGTCACCAAATTTCCTAACCCATGGGGAGCCCTGTGGGCCGGATTCCAAGGCTCTGTGGGCAAGAAGTCAAGCAGCCCTGTCCTAGTACGTTCTGGGACTCAGATTCCAGTGGCTGCATCTTCAGAGTGCTTAATAACTGTGTGCCAAGCTCCTACATGCCACCCCGTGAGTGTACCTGGGGAGAAAGAGAGTCCTGGGGAGGGGCCAGAACACTTACTAGTCTGGGGAGGCTGCCTACTGTCTGTCACCAGGATAGTGGCTACATACTGGAAGCCAGCAGCAGCAATGGATTCACTGTCATAGTCCAGGGTGGTGTTGACCTGTAAGATCCCAAATGGTGCGGGGGGGGGTGTTAAAATCTGGCTCAAAAGGGTCATGGAGTTTCCATGGCATGACCCCAGGGATGCTCATGCAGTTGCTTGCTCACAGGAATGAGAGTCATACCCCGGACACATAGATCCTACCTGTGCTTGGGGATACCCTGGCCACACAGTACCCACCTGGGTTGTGGAATACAAACAGGAGCCCATCTGAGCCCTAGGATCCCTACATAGACCCCCATCTGAGCCCTAGGATCCTACAGAGGCCCCAGCCAAATGGACTCTGTCTGTCCCAAATGATCAGTATGGGCTGGCCTGGAAGAGTTACAGGGAGTGTGAGTGAGGGAAAGATTTTCTGTGGAGTCACAGGCTGCCATCACCAATCTGAGAATGCGGAAGGAGTCCCACATTTACTGAAGTCTGGCAGCTCCAGACAACAAGTGCCTTCCTGTGCTGCAGCCCCAGTACCAGGACTGGCCAGCTTACAGCTGAGCTCCTTCCATTTGCTGGAGAGTGGCCTTAACCCTGTCAGTCTAAAGCAGGGGTAGGCAACACTTCTGGGCAGAGTGCTAAAAATACCCCCAATGTCTACCTTGTAAGGTGCTGGAGTGCCAGCTTGCCAGAAAACAAAACTGGGGGGGTACATGGCAGGATGCACTGCATATTAATACAGTTAATAATCATAAATATTGGGCTTTTTACAGTTAATGGCAGGTTTTCCAAGATTTCTAAACCTGGTGATGATAAATAACACTTCATATATCACCTTTGTTGTTATATATTCTTTTTTCCTTAAGCATGTTGCGATGAGAGTGAGAAAAAAGAGAAAGAGGAAAAGAGAAAGAAAAAAGAGAAAAAGAGAAGAGAGAGAAAAGAAGAGAAAAAGAGGGAAAGAAAAAAGGAAAAGAGAAGGAGACAAAAACAGGTGAGAGAAAAAAGGAGAGAGAAAAAGACAAGAGAAAGAAAGAAGAGAGGAAAAAGAGGAGATAAATGAAAAAGAGGAGAGAGAAGAAGAAAAAGAGAAGAAAAAAATGAAAGAGAAAGAGAAAAAGAGGAGAGAAAGAAAGAGAAGAGAGAAAAAAGGGAAAAAGAGAAAGAGGGTGTGTCCCTTGCCCTTCACATCTCCCACTGCTACCCACTGTGGCTCAGGCCTGCTGATGCAGGGCAGTGTCTGGCAGAGGAGGGCAGGGACACCCCAGTAGCAGCCACCAGGGCTGGGGGCACTCAGGCCCAGAGCAGGGGAAGCCTGGGCCCAGGGTTGGGAGGGAGGGCCTGGCTGGGGCTCCGGCAGACAGACATCCTGTCCCACCCAGGCAGAGGCAGCACTGGGGTGCCAAGTGCCAGGGCTGAGTGCTCAGGGCAGAATCCAGCCAGTGTGGGGAGAAGGAGGGGCCCTTAGGAAGGCGGCAGCTGGAAGACAGCAGGGCTAGCTGGGAAGTGCAGGCTGCCCTGGAGCTCTACAGACTCAGGCCCACTGACACCCGAGATGGGGCCCGGCCCAGCCCGTGTAGCTCTGTGGGGATGGGCTGCAACTACCCTGCCTGTGAGGAGATGCTGCTTGGCTAGGGCAGAATGCCAAGCTCCAGGGGCTCCTGGTTCTGGGCTTGACCTCTCTGCACACCAGGCACGTTGCGAGTAGGACAGACCCATCCCCAATGAGGGAGCTCAGCTGTGGAAGCCCTCCCAGGTCCCAGCAACAGCTGCCATGGGTACCACTTAGGGCTGAGCCAGCCAGGAACCTCCAGCTCAGTGGCCCTTGGCAGCACCTGCCCAGGCCCTGGCTTCACCCACCTGCAGTTCCCCTCCGGGAGCCAGGCTGACCTGTGGCATGCAGCCCAGGGACAGGGGGTGGGGGTGGCAGAACACAGACAGCATCCCTGCCTGTGTTCTCCCAACTGCCCCTGGTGCATGCTGCAGTGCTGGGACCTGTGGCTGCTCTGGAGAGCCTGGAGCAGCAGCTTAAAAAAACATTTTTTTAAACAATTTTCTTGCACACCTCCTGGCAAGCCGGGGAAAATTTCTCATACTACTAATTGGCACATGTGCCAGGGGTAGCCTATCCCCGGTCTAAGGTGTTCCCTATGAAGCCCTGTTAGCTGTGCAGTGACCAGCACTGGCACAGAGTTGCTATCTCAGCCTAGATGAGGCAGCTCACCTTCAGCTGGTGGCCCTGCATGCGGAATTTGTAGCAGGATCTCTGGTCACCTTCAACCTGGTAGTGCAGGGAGCTATTGCTGACATCAGGATCCGTACAGGTCAGAGTCATCAGAGTCCTGTCAATAGGAGTGGTCTCTGGCAATTGTGCCCTGGAGAGGTGAGAGGAGAGGAGAGTGCATGTCAGACCCAGCTGAGAATGGTAGATGACCTGAATGGGCAAAACAAATATCCACCGTGGGCCCTTTCCTCTATTCCTGTGCTCTGGGTTTGCTCCCCAAAGCTCATGGTGTACTGTGTATAGCTTAACTGTGCCAGCTGCATGATGCCATTACTCACCTGTGGCCCCAGAACCACAAGTAGCTCTAGATTTCCCTGTGGCACAGGGTGCTCTGGCCACCTCGTAGGCACAGCCAGAGCAAGGGCACTACCCCTGACTCTTCAGGACATTTGTTGAAGAACTGGGGGTAGAATGAAGGAGTTCTGACTCACAGCCCCTATTCTGACCCACTGGAACTCACTCCCCTCATGAAGTTTATACAGAACCCAGGAGTCCTGACTCCCAGCTGTATCCCACTAGACCATACTTCCCACCCAGATCCAAGGACAGAACCCAGAAGTCCTGGGTCCAGCCCTACTGCCTCATGCTGTTTGCAGGAAGCTAGCATATGGCAGCCCCACAGAGGCCTTGTCCCTCCCATCCCTTCCAGCCTTACACAAAAACATCAGGTGAGCAGCTGGGTGCCAGGACACTGGCCTTCAGCACAGTAATGTTGAGCATCATTGTGGCTCTGTCGCTGGGGTGCAGCATGTCATAGGCTTGCACTAGCAGCTGTGTGTGGGCTGCCTCTGGGAACTGCCCCAGGTCCACGTTGTAGGTGTTATAGATTTCACCTGTCCCTGCATAGGGGTGGACAAGAACTTCA
This sequence comes from Caiman crocodilus, assembly GCA_030014935.1. Classification (NCBI taxonomy): domain Eukaryota; kingdom Metazoa; phylum Chordata; order Crocodylia; family Alligatoridae; genus Caiman; species Caiman crocodilus. The sequence continues at coordinate 4,772,382 of JAGPOW010003310.1, forward strand.
GGGCATGGGGCATAAGGGGGCCCTGGGCACTGACAGGGACTGAGGGGAGGTGCTATTCCTGTGAAACCAGCCCTGAGTCCCCCGCCACCACCAAGCTGTCCCTCATCACATTATGGGGGACAGCCCTAATGGGCACTTCTTTGAGTTTTCCCCAATTAGAGGGAAAAACTCTGACACCCACTTCCCTGACTGCCCCCATCACATTAGAGGGGAAGAACCCTGAGCTTCCCACTCCTAGATATGCTGTTATTGGAGGATGTCTCTGTCCTGTTCCCATACAGTATTGTGGGCCATGTACAGGTCTGTCTCACGTGGGTTGATAGAGTACAGTCTGTGAAAGGCTGGTGCAATGATCTCGTAGCACACATTGTCTCCACTGGCTGAGACTTGTGTGACCCTCTGCATGGGTCCTGTGTTCTCCTGCACCATCACAGCCTGCCATGGCACCCTGGAGCAATGGTAGAGCAGTGGGTCAGTTCGCCCCAGGGAAACCACCTCACACTTAGCTCTCCACAGCTGGGCACTCACTTGTTGTGGGCCCCAGCTTCAAGCCCTGACCCCAGGCACATGTGCCAGTGACTCTCTGGTGAATAGGAATAAGGAGACAATGCTGTCTTGTGGTGCATGCTGCTCTGCTGTCCAGAGATGCTGCACTGCCTGTGCATGGGGCAGCTTGCTTCTGCCATCCCAGATCAGCATCTCCAACCCACCATCCCTGCCCTTCACACCTCTCATTGTGCCCCATGCCCCTGTTCTCTACCTCCCCTGGACACCACACCTCTACCCCCACAACTCCTACCTGTGCCTCTAACACATCCCTGTGCCTCAAATCTCTAGACCCTAAGTTCTCTGCATATGCCTTCTACCTCAGCACTCCTGTAATGTATATCCACAGCCCCACCTCCTGACCTTGCCAAATAATCCCTGTCACTTACGTGAAGTTGACACGGGGCTGGTGAACATGCAGCACTTGCACCGTCAGGATCCCACTGCAGTTATTTCCTCTTCTGTCAGTCACCAATATTTGCAGTCTGAACTGGAGACATAGGATATAGTGGAAGCCATGGTTGCCCACTGTGCTGTGTAGGCAGGTGTAAGGAGTGACACGCTCGGAAGCGGAGGAAAAGTCATGCCATTGGCATAGGCCATCGCACAGGCAGGGGTATTTAGGCACAGCTCCAAATGAGCACCAAGAGATAGAGGAAGCAAAGTCCTAGTGCTGAGGGAATGATAAGGACAGGGGGTGCTGTGAGGGGGAGCAAAGGATGTCCCAAGAACACAGCTAGGAAGGTGGAAGGGTGTACTGGGGAAGGGCTGGAATTGATAGAGAATGAAGGTTTCCATAGAGGGGTGAGACATAGATGGGTTGCGTTGGTCTGGATGGGGAAAAGAGGTGGTAGAGAGTGAAGGGTACCATGGAGTAGGTGAAAGTTGTTGGCAGGGGGCCCTAAGAGGAACAGCCCTTGGTACTCACCTGATTGTGATGTCTCAAGGAGAAGCCAGTTTCTGGGGCTAGCACCTGGCCACTGGAGCTGATACTGAATGGTGAGTTGTTGTCTTCAATGGTGAACTGTGGGAGTGAAAGGGGTTCATCCAGAGTGAGTAGGGACCTCATGCCTCCAGTCCCATTTGACAGAGACCTTTCTCCACAGTATTACAGATCCCAGCACAATGCCTATCACAGACCCTTTCATATCACTTCCCTGCCTGGAGATGAGTCCCTTCATAGTGCCTGCTGCCCTAGACTGTGAGCATAAATGACTCATTTGCAAATGACTGTGAGCAGTTTTTCACTCCCTCCACCCTCTATTTCCCAAGTTTCAGGCTGTGCTGACCCCTTCTCCATTTCCTGGTGGCTCATGGTCTCATGGGACCTGAACTGGAGATAGAGTCGGGAAGGACACAGTTTAGCTGCTTTAGCAGGATTGGTTAGCAACCATATTTAGAGTGGTTTCAGGAGAAAGCTCTGGGTAGGGCAGCACTGTCTTCAGCCCCTATGCCCTGTACCTCCCCAGGCCAAGTGCAACTAGTATTGCCAAGAGGAATAGGGTATTTGGGGATGCTATCACTCTGTATTTCCACAAACTCCCTGGGTGTTAGTAGGAGAAAGCTTTTCTGGGCTTGGCAGGCTAGGTGCCCTAGAACCCCAGCAGTAAGAGGGCCAAGCCTAATTCCATGCTTAGCTTACCCTCAGCCCACTCACTGGGCGCCGCAGGATCACAGTGTAGATGGGTAACAGGGGAGCCACAGTCTCTGGGACTTCCACCAGATCCCCATCTGCAGCAAAGAACAGAACACAGGTAAGCAGTGTGGGCTCAGAGGTTCTTTCAGGCATCAAAAATTGGCCAAGCATTTGACCTGTGCTCCACAAGGTGGAACATGCTGTAGCCCAGATCACATCCATCACACAGGGCTGAGGGCCAACAGACTCCTGTTAACACAAGAAATGCTCTACTGGCCCTGCCAGAATACCCTTATGCTAAACCATGCTGGTACTTCATACAGACAAACTTATCCCAGTTTCTAGAAATATGGGTGCTCCATCTCACCAAGGCTCCCTCCCTCCCAGTCCCAGCCTTACCTGCACTGGCAAACTTGCCCATGCACTGTGGGGCAGCATCTTCTGGCATGACCTGGACAAATAGCTGTGTCTCAACAAGCTTCTCGGTTGGGCACTGGGCCTGCAGGACCAGTGTGTATTGATTCACCTGCTTGGCATCCAGGGCAGCACTGGGACTGAGTGTGATCTAGCAGAGGGTAACAGTAGTTAACAGAAGAGCCAGCCCAATGTGTATGTTGCTATACCAGCCCCCTACATGCAATGGGAGCCCCAGTCCAGAGCCTGAGTCCCACAGGCAGCAGCTACCCCCAACCCAAGTCCCCTGCCACATGTAGTAGATATCCCTGTCAGATATGATAGCTCCACAGGACCCAACTGCTGGACTAGTGTCTCTGAAGGAAGTGCTTTTCCCCTGATGGTCGTGAGAGGCCGATACATGAACTGCCAGAGGAGGGATCTTGGTCTGTGCTCTGCAGGTTTAGTTCAGTCTGTCTTGGCCTTCCCTTCTGGTTCTGATGCTGACTCTGGACAGACTTCTAGTCACAGTAGAGTCATGGCAAATCCCTTATTCCCCACTGGGAGGGAAGGCAGATGTCACCCTCACCCAGCACTGCCCTGGCCTAAGGGTAGTAAACAGCACTGGTACAGAGCAATGGAGTCATTGGGCTCTTTGTCTCTACTGAAAATTCTAATCCCAGGGAACCAGAGCCTTTGGCACAGCCTTGTCTTGGCACTGCCAGTGTCTTGATTCTATACCTGAAACAATGATGTATGGGGGTCTGCCAGCCCTGGCAGCCTTGGGGATGCCTTCCTCTTTGCCTTGCGCCAAGGCAGACTAAGGAGGTTTGGGCAGACACTTCATGTATAGAGCACTTTATTTGGTATCTACCCTCTGCCCTACCTTAATGCTGTAGCCTTTGTCCATGGTGTCACTTAGGCTGATGGCAGGTGGGTTGAAGAAGGCAGTGGGTGGGGTAACACTTTGCAGAGTGACGCTGACGTTACTGTTCAAGTGCGTGCAGTTGAGGATGAATTCTGCGATGGATGTGCCAGGCGGTGCATTCTCACTCACATTCACAGTGCGCGGAAGATCAAGCAGTGCTGGGTATGGATGTGCTGTCAGAGAGCTTGCCCTATTTTAGCTCCAGCGTGGCAGGACCCTGTCACCCTTCCTTGGGGAGATGGGCACTACCCATTCAGGGAAACAGGTGCATCTTGTGCTGTGTGCCCTGGCTGGGAATGCCCTGGAACAGCTACCTTGGCCTTGTCCCAGCACCTCTTTCCACTTAGAGATGCATTGCTTACCATCATATGTCCTTGGAGTTGAAGAGATTACAACCCCTCTACTGAAGCCTGAATAAAGTGCTTCCCGTGCACTGGGACATGGACACACATACATGTGGTGCACACACATTTACACACATGGTATACCGCTGCCCACACCCACAGCCACACAGACAGACCCACACACCCCCAGGCATCCATTCAGCATGTATTTCCACACATACTGACATCCATATGGGTGCCATATGCACACCTTTGGCACCCATCTGCCACAGATATACACACAGAAGCATCACCATATATACATTCACAGCCACAGTTACTCATTCATGGACTCAGCCATGCACAGAGTCATCTATACCCACATGGGTACATACACATGGACACCCACCCAGCTGTGCATATATACGGGCATACCGATACACACATTCACACACAAAGAGCCACATTTAGGAGTACACACATGGGAGCACCCATACACACATTCATACAACCTTACATACAAGCATACATTAGGGCACTGATATGCATATTTATGCACACAACTGCACATAGGTATACCACAATGCATGTATATACATATAGCCATAACCACTTGGGCAGACTCACTTACCCAGCAATATGTAAATACACACAAATATGTACAAAACTCCCTCTCCCCCACCCCTCAAACACACACTCCTACTTCTTTGGCTTGGTTGGTAGCTGAGTCCACATTCTATTGGGCTTATCTGGACTCTGGTGTTTTCCCAGCACAAAGCAAAGGGTAGGACTAACCGACTCAAGCCTGAACATGGCAGGTTGTCAGGTGTGAATCCTTCTGTTCTGTTCTTACCTGTGGCTCTGACGAAGACCCCTGAAAGACAAAGAGATACTGTCATCCATCTGTGGGACGCTGCATAGCTTGGGCTCAGCGTTGAATGCTTACATGCCCACCTTCCCCCAACCCCAACCTGAGAGGAAACACAGCCCACATTTGTGAGGTGTTCCGTTGCCAGTGCCATGGGTACTCAGGGTGGGATGGCTTCTGGGCAGTGTTAAGTCTCTGAGGACTCCTTCCAGTGCCTTACGGACTCAGACAGTGCTGGCTACTGGAGGAAGAGGAACACCATCAGCATCACAGAGACTCTAGCAAAGAGGGAGCCTACCAGCATAGATCTCTGGTGGTTCTGCTCCACAGGGACCTGCCATCACTCAGCATTTGATCCACAGGCAGCGAATTCTGGCAGGAACAAGTTCTTCCTGTGGCTGGATTGCAGGAATTTCAGCTCTGGTATACCTACCTGAGGTGCTAAGGATGAGGAGCAGCAGTAGAGGCAGGTTCCTGAATACCCCCATAGCTGCCAGAGATACAATGTCCACAGACTGGATGTGGCCAGGTGGCTCAACTCTGCCTGCCTGTGTTTGGGAAACTGCAGAAGGTTGCTGGGCTGTTGCTATAGACTCTAGGTTATGCTCAGGAAAAGCAGGCACCACCCCAGTCCTGCTGGTCCCAAGGACAGTGGCCACTCCCTCACTCAGATGATGGTAACAACTTCCAGGGCCCTTCTGTCATCTACTGCCCATGCTGTGTCAGCCTGTGGTCTGTGCTTCCCTAGGCTTTCCCCTTTAGCCTGAATCCTGAGGTCCCTGACCTTTCCTTACAACACAGGGCCTCCTCCTGTCACTGTTAGCTCAGGCTGAGGGACACCATACTTGCACCCAGCTGAGCTTTTACATTCATTCAAACTTTGTGCTGAGATGCTGTGACTACTCCGCTAAGTTGATTGTGTTATTGGCACACCAAAGCTGGGCTGGCACAAGACATGTACCTTTCCTGATGGGGGTCTTCTCTTTAATTCACAACAGCCAATACAGCTTGAAGCTTTCCCTGTTGTCTGCCTACGTACCCCCAAACCCACACACAGGACCAGGCCACAGCTCCTCATCCCAGAATGCATGCAGGAAGCCCAGACTTCTAGGAAGCATGCAGTCATGAGCCAGCCTTAGGGCTGCACCTGGTAGACCACTGGTCAGCCCCAGGGGCAGCCTTGTCTACCCAATATACTACACAGAGCTAACACTGCCCCGGCACTGGTCGTAAGTCTAGTGACTGGAGGGTCTCTGTGGCAGCTCATGTAACCCCTCCCAGTCCTGTGCCTATTGGGAGCCTAGATGCAGTGAGTGCTGTGCCTGACTCCGCTGTGACTATCTGGGGCTTGGAGCCCTGAGTAAGCTGCCCTGAACCCTTTCAGATCAATTACCTAGGGCAGGGGTGGGCAAAATGCAGCCTGCGGGCTGGATGCAGCCTGCCAGGCCATTCTATCTGGCCCATGGGGCCCCTAAAAAATTTAGAAAATGAATATTTATCTCTCCCTGGCTGCCTGTCATTGGCCCCCCATGGCTTGCCAAAACTCAGTAAGTGGCCCTCCACCTGAAATAATTGCCCACCCCTGCCCCTAGAGGTACCACTTCTCCCAGTATCACATAACCCTTCTACTTGGATGGCAGTAACAGGGGCTGGGCTCAATTTTAGGAGTTTAACACAAGCTTTCCAAATTTGACTCCAGCTTGGATGGAGAAACTTGGGAAAATCCATTTTAACCAGGTGTTCCAAAGTAAAACCACTTTCCAACTCACAAGCAATGTTCAACTACATTATGGTTTATTACAGGCAAAAAGGGAGCAAACAGCCAGCCTTAGAGAAAACTTTAACTATTAACATGAACTGAAACTCAATACAATTAACAGTATCAGTCATTGACAAACCAACCTTGGGAACTACCATCTAGCCCTCTCAAGTGGGAGGGAAGATTAACCCAAGGCTGTCCTCCAGGGGCTCTACTGCACAGGTGGGCAAAATATGGCCTGCAGACTGGATTCAACCCACCAAGGGATTTTATTCAGTCTGCGGCAGGTCCCTCAGCCCTGCCTGGGCAAAGTGCTGCGGCATCCTGGGCTGTGGTTTGTGCAGCTGGTCTTGTCATCCCTGGGTGCTTGGCAGAGTGGGGGTGGTATGGCAGCTGGACTCCACTTCCTAGCAGCCCCATCACTGGCTCCTTCCAACTGCTATTGCTCATGTCTCTGACACCACCAGACTTGGCCCTTCTGTACTGCATCCACAGCTGGGGATGCTGGACGCAGCAGGCAGGTCTCCATGGAGATCCAGGACCCCTGCAGGCAAGGTTTGCTTGTCCAGGTGGTTGGGATGGGGCTGCAACAGGTGGGGAGCAGCATCTGGGAGCAGGACAGGTAGGTGGGGGCCAGGATCTTGGAGCAGTAACACTATAGGGCTGGGACCTAGGGCAGAGCCACGAGCTCTTCCCTGCCTGTCCCTGCTGTGCAGGGAGCAGATTGTGGATCTGCCGCAGGCCCCAGCCCTGCGCTGTCACTGCTGTATGATTTCAATCCTGGCCCTGGCCCTGGCCCTGGCACGCTCACCCATCTCACTCCTGGATGCCTCTTTCTGCCTGCCCACAACCCATCCTATCCACCTGGCCAAGTGCACCCTGGCCACAATGGTCCTGGGCATGGAGAGCCCACCTGCCTGCTCCATCTGTGTTCAGACTGGATCAGCCTGGGTCAGACAGTATCAATTACTCACCCCCCACCACACCAGGCCAGACCAAGTTAGCATCCCTCACCCCACATACCCTGCTCCAGCCTGCAATAGCTCACTCATATTCCTAATGGGGCCATCTAGCCAAAGCAATTGCCCACCACTGCCTACTGCCTACACAAGCCAAAGTAGGAAGTGCTGGGTAGGGCGGCCCAACTCATCCTCCTGCCAGGGCTTGCTGCTTTACTTGCTCTACCACCTACACCAGCCAAAGTAGCAAGTGCCAGGTAAGGAGGTTTGCACCTGACTTGCCACTATTCCCCTACTGGGGATCACTATTCTGGCTGCTGCTACCAGGGTTCACCATTGCTTCTCTGCCACTGGTCCTCTAACATTGTATACGGAACCCCAGCTCTATTAGACCCTGACCTACTCAACACCATTCCCAGGGATTTCAGTTCTTACTGCTATAGCGAGCATCAGGCCTCTATCTGAACCTACTATAGCAAGTAGGTGCTTTCCCTTTGAGAAGCTGAATAATACCTGTCCCAAATTTCTCCTTCTTACACACACCATTTCCATGCTAAAACTGAGCGCCACTCCAGTGCAGCTTCCTAAGGGTCAGAAAATGAAATTAGTAGGTAGTAGGTTTAAAATTAACAAAAGGAAGTCCTTTTTTACACAGTGTGTAATTAAACTCATTGCCACCAGACACTGTAGAAGCTGACACTTTAACTGATTCAAAAAGGGATTGGATAAATTATTGGAGGAAAGGCGCCTCAATAGCTATTGAGCATGTGATTTAGGGGTACAGCCCTAGAATCAGAACTTCCTAGACCCTCAAAGCTAAAGGCTACAAGTGGGAGAGGAACAGTGGAAAAAACCCTGGTCATATCCAATTCACTCTTCCTTTTAAGCATCTGCTCTCAGCCACTATGTGACACAGGATACAGGGCAAGATGGATCTATGGCAGTGGTGGGCAAAATACCGCCCAGTGGCCAGATCCGGCTTGCTGGGCAATTTCATCTGTCCTGCGGGCACCCACCAATTACTTATACCCGCAGCCCACTGGTGCACTTTGCTCCCACCCTCCTACACAACAAGGCCCTGACCCCAGCCCCAGCCAGCATGCACAGCTTCCAGGTGCCCTGTCCGCTGCAGCTGCCAGGGAACCTGCTCAGCTTTCCTGGCTTCCAGAGGCTCCTCATCAAGCCCCAACTGCAGCGCTTGCTCTGGGCAGCAGGTAGGGAAGCTGCAGCTGGGTGGAAGCGCGGACCAGGAGGCTGGGACTGGCAGGAGCATGGAGCCTGGGGCCTGTGCCCAGTGGGGTGGTGGGAGCACAGAGCTTGGGTTGTCAGTATGTGGGTATGTGTGGGGTTTGTGGGGTAAAGGATAGTAGTGGGGTGTGGGGACCCCCCACTATTCCCCATGGTGCACAGCCCCTGCTGCCAGCAGCAGCAGCAGCAGCACCAAACGGTGGGCTCTCAGGGTGTTCATGGCCCTTGCAGGGACTGCTGCCAGGTGCTGCATGGCTCCAGCCAGTTCCGGGAGCTGCATGTGGTGGTAGAGTGGTGCCAGGCTGGCCTGCCTATACTGTGGAGGGCTCATGTGCAGCTCTTGGAACTCACAAAGCCCGGTGTGATAGAGCCTGTTGCCTTTCCCACTCCCTGCTGCCACATGCAGCTAATGGAACTCCAGTGGCAACCATCCCAAGATGGCAACCAGGGCGTGGGGCTACTGCTGCAGCCCTAGACAAATTCACCAAAACTCATTAAGCGGCTTTCCAGCTGAAATAACTGCCCACCCCTGATTTATGGTCTGACCCAGTAAATGGCAGTTCTTATGTTCCTAGTGAGGGCTGACCTGTCACTGACCTTTGTGTAACTTTCCATTGGTGACATTTGTGTGCCTACAGACATCACCATTTGGGAAGGGGAGGGGGGGGGCCTTGAACACAAAATTGGATCCACCTGCCTGTTACAATTACATGCTTTAACCCCAAAGAGTAAAATTCAGGCCCACAAACAGTAAGAATAGGTGCAAGTAGCCCCAAACCTCTGACCTTACATGTTAATGAGAGTATACAGAGAAAGAAGACACAGCATTACCATTGTAGAGTGCAGACCATAGCTATAGGTGAACTTGCATAACATAAGCAGGGTTAAAATCAGACCTGTTGCTCTCTGATGCAGAAAGCTTACAACCCTAACTCCACACATCCCAGCCTACAGCCAGCACAGCATTTGGCCTTGTGGCCACCAGAGGGTGCTCCCATTTCACTGACTGGTGGGAAGTTGAGTCAGATTCCTAGTGCTCAAAACGAAGCTAGCCTTTGCTCATGTCCCACTGCCTTTTCCTCTGCTTGTCTCTGTGACACTCCCCCCATGGGAAGTATGCTCTGGACAGTGAGGGCACCCAGCAGTCTGGATGTGCTGATTCCTGTTCTTTTCCATTGGACTCTTCCCTAGAGCACAGGGGCACAGGTCCTCTGAGGAAGAGGACACCCAGGGAGGGAGAGCTGGGGAACCCAAACTCCTGTGCAGCCTTGCTTCTCTTTGCACTACTGTTTTGCCACTGATCCAAGCAGGGCAGTCCTCTGCCCTATGGCAGGCTCTGTAGTTCCTGTAGAACTGCACAGACCTCATGCTATACCAGTGCATCTGCCAGGGCTGGGAGAGGAGGTGGGCTATGAGTTGGGAATGAGGGACAGCACTAGAACTGAGATGAGGGGGCACCCAGGGTACAGCTAGCAGGAGACTATGGGTAGGGGTAACAGCAGGGCTGTGTGTTGAGGGAGCCCTGGACTGGCCTAGCACAGGTTGTAGGTTGGGAGTGAAGGGCCCTGGAACTGCTGACTTGGGGAATCTTGGTGTCAGTTGTCACAAGTGCCTTGAGTATTGAAGTCATGAATGACACGCGTCCTTGGCGGCTGGGAGAGGAGCATGCAGTAAGCAGGAAGCTCCTGCAGATGCCGCTGGCACTGTCAGCAGTTGGGGGGTGGTGAGCAGCAACCAGGGGTTGGCAACCATCCACAGATGCCTCTGGCAGTGTCGACTGCGGCCAGCAGTAATCGCTGACCGCCTGCAGATGCTGCCAGCAGTGTTGGCGGGGGTGGGGGGGGAGGGTGGCAAGTAGCAACCACCCACAGGTGCCACCAACAGTTAGGGGTACCTTTTTGTAGGGGGTGCACCACTATGCTCAGGGGGCACACATGCACACCTCCTACACGTCACCAATGATTGAAATACTATGGCCAGAAAAAAGCACTCTGTTTAGCCTTGACTCTTGGCCCTGGTGGGTCAGAGGGTTGCACTTGGGGATGGTTCACAAACAAAGGGATCATCAGGGAGCAGGGAGGGGTTGGGGAGGGAGGAGGGGGGACTCTGACCATTTTCCAAGGGTAAGCAGTGTCCCCTTGGCACATGTCATTGTGGGAACTGGATGGGTGCTCTGGAAAATATGGTATGTGATGACAGAGGAAAATCAGATCCTGGGTGGATCAGAAACAAGAAATGTAGCCATGGAGGCTGCCTGTCTCTCAGACCAGCCCCCCTACACTTGCCCTATATGTCATTCATTGCGCTGGTTTCCCCTAGCTTGGAAACAAGTCAGAGGTGTTGGACTAGATGAGAGGCTCTCAAACTGTGGTCTGCAGACCACCACAGGTCCACGAGCTCTATTCAGGTAGTCTGCAGAAAGGTTGCAGAACAATTGAGACTATCTGTACTTGTAAGGTAAGACTACTGATATAAAATATGAGTTGTGTGGTTTTTTTGTAGAACAAAAAAAAGTCTATCAAGTGGTCTGCCTAGACACTAGCAATTTTCAAGTGGTCTGTGAAAAAAAAAGTTTGAGAACCACTGGACTAGATGATCTCTGAAGGTCCCTTCCAGCCTATTTGTCTATATACTCCAAGTTTATTGCAACTGCCAGAGGGTAAGAAAGTTAGTGTCTGTACTAGGTTAAAGAGCATGATCCCAGCTTGTCCCATGGCCCTGACCAAGGCAGTTCTAACAGCATGGGTCCTCCAAGGGCATGCACTGTAGCCTGTCCAGAACCACCCAGAACTGCCAGGAGCCTTGGCACAAGGAAGTCTAAAGTCTGGGTACCGGCAGCTGGGACAAGAGCCCAAGGTCCATTCCAGTATGGTGGGGTGCATATGAGCAAGGGCAGGAGTGGGAAATGGCTAAAAGGAGGGTTGGGGGCTGTCCTGAAGCTGAGGGAAGTACGCTAGGCTTAGGCTGATCTGTGCCGTACACTTCCTCCCACAGACAGCAGTGGTCCAGTGACCATGTGTTCATTCCACTTATTTGAGGCTGAAAATGGTTAACAACATCTCAGCTGCCCTGCAGCTATACCCACAATGCCCTTCCCAGGCACTGCCCTCCTGCCAGTGCCAGCCCCAGCTGCTCCTGGACATTTGAGGAAAAGCCTGGCTTCCTGCTATAGAAATGGTCTGTCTCAGGCCTGGCTGGGACTGTACAGGCCCTTAGTGAGGGGGTCAGGGCATGGTGCCAATTGCAAGGGGTGGAGGCTACAGGCTGGGAGTCAAGGCTGTTCCTCTGGTTCCCAGGGAACGGCCTTCCTCCTGTGGCACTGCTCCTTGCCCAAGTGTTGGGAAGGTAGAGGCATCTGTGAGAGAGACTATGCTTTGTCAGCCTAAGAGCACTCCTTCCTCTGACCAAGTCCTGTACCAGGTCCCTTTCTGGCACAAGGCTTTTCTGACACCACTGTTCTTACCTACCAGTCATAGCCAATTCTTGTTTGTACATCTTGGGTTGCACTGCCAAAAGCAAGGGGTTGAGTCCACTGGTCTACATGTGGCCTCAGCATCCTGAGTTGGCCCTGGTCTATGGAAACAACACTGGCCCAGTGGACAGGCTGCTCAAGTCAGCAAGTGTAGGGAGCTGGGTGCTGAGATTTGGAGTCCCCAAAAACCGCACAGTTAATGCACAGAAGGAGCCTCCAATGCACATTGGCTCTGTGGCCTGTGTCTGTGGCCTGTCATGCTCCTCCTGCTCTTCTCAGTCACAGCAGAGGTCCACATATTTTCCAAGGCACCTAAGCCGGGGTACAGACCTGGGGGGAAAGAACACGAGAGCGGCAACAGCTTACCTCTGTCACTTGTCTGTGCCACACATCGGGTCAACTCCTATTCCCCTGTTACCTGCCTATCTTGTTCTTGTTCCACCCTGTTCAAATCCCCAAAAAACAGCCCACCTCCCACTGAGTGCTTTCTGTGCCTTGGTCTCACGGTTGAGATGAGGCCCCCTTACCAAAGTAGATGCATGGACGTTTTTTTCAAAGGACTGGAGCAGCGAAACTGGGGCAGGATCACCCTCGTGTCTCACAGGACGAGCAGGATCTGTCCCAGCCCCTCTGCTCCAGGGAAGGGCCCAGGGTGCAGCCACAGCACAGCATCCATGCTTCTCACAGAACAGACCCGCGCTGGGGCCCAGCCCCTAGGACCGTCTCCGGGGCGCAGCGGCAACGCGCCACCAGCACGCGTGAAACAGCGTCCGGGAGCCGCGGCACAACCCCCGGGCCCGCCCGCTGCGGGCTGCTCCTCCCCGCCTGCCCTGCCCTGCCCTGCCCTGCCCTGCCCTGC